>CADCXT010002846.1:100000-270000 GCA_902806775.1 Microtus agrestis | reverse complement strand
GACTGTGCTTGTAACCCCAGCCATAAAGGCAGACATAGGAGGATTTCTGGACTCGCTGCCAGTCAGTCTCTCCTAGGTGGTGATTTCGCATCCCCTTGATAGAACCAGTCTCAACAAACAAACAAAGAACAACCAGACGAAAAAAATTGCCTAGAAACACATGAGAGGAAGATCCAAAGTTGACCACTGGTATTCCTACACACACACATACACACACACACAGAGAGAGAAAGAGAGAAAGAGAAGCAAACAGATACAGAGAATGAAACACACACACTCTCACACACATACACTTGCACCCACATACATGTACACACATAAACACATACCACCCACACATACAGGAAACATACAAACATATAGGCACAGATATACACAGGTAGACATACAAGCCCACACAAACACGTGTGCACTCATATGTGCATATACACACACAATACAGTGTATGCAAATATATACCACACACACATACATACCTGCATATACTCACACACATACATACATATATATACACACACACCTGCTTGCACACACATACATTCAACACACACATACTGTACACACTCATACTTACATGCATACACTCACATACGTACATAAACACACACACCTCCATTCATACACACATACACTCACTGTACACACATGTACACTCACTACAAACACATACATCATACACTCACATAATAATTCACATATACACATACCTGCATTCACATACACACGTATACTCACTGTAAACACACAAATATACTCACTGTACACACATACATGCATGAATATACTCACATACATACATACATACACGCACATACCTGTATGCACACACACATACAGTCACTGTAAACACATATGCAAACATTCACTGTGTACACATACATGTACATGCATACACTCCATATGTACATATACATGTATATATGTACTTGCATGCATTCACACACATATACTCACTGTAAACACACACACACTCAGAGTCCCATCTCTCTGAGCAAAAGGCCACTGGCACAATGTTTATTTTTGCTTTTTTGTTTTGTTCTGACATCCTTTCCCAAGCATATTCAAAGAAATGATTCTAACTAACTAAACTTTTTAATAGTTCTTGGAGAGATATCTAGAGGTATCTAGGACCAGAGGATGTACCTATTTTGTCTGTAAGTATAGATGGAAATGTTTCTAGAAATCATAAAATGCTTTTTTATTTAAAATAAGATGGTCTTCAGAAACTCAGAAAATGAACACAACTATCATGACCGCATTGGGAGTAGCTGTATTTCATATCTGTTGGTACTGTACATACGAGGTCCCACGTGATGACTGTTCTAAAAAGTACTTAATTCACTGATGGCTGCTATGAAATAAATGATATGTTCTGTACTCTATCAATAACATTTTGTGTAATTAATATAAGTTGGATATAAATATCCTCACACATGCATTGCCTCATTTTATCTTCATAACACTAGTGGGGAAGGTCCCACTTTCTGTATCTGTATTATTAGTATTATATGATTTTTCCTAGGGAGATGTGAACTCTTATTCACCAAGATAGGGCATCAATTAATGCAGACCAGTGAAACTATTCCACCCAAGTCCAGCTAGTGTGTCTGGAACACACTGAAGTTGCTTACAGAGTGTGGCTGAGGAATACTTACAGGAGCATGTATGACTCAAGGGCAGCTGCATCTCTGAAAATCCTGTCACAGCATGGGCAACACTCACAAAAACTGAAACCCAGAGCTCCCCAGCCACCTGCTTGTAATTCCATCAGATTCTCTTTTTTAACAACCATTGTTACTGCTTACAGAAACTTGGGGAGGAGCCTTGTGAATCCTATGAGTTTCAGGAACTTCCTGACCCTTGTAACTTTTTTACTTCCTGAGTCTTAAGGAGCCTCTATCCCCCTCCAGAAAGGAATGTATCAATTGAGAGAAAATGGCTACACAGGAAATAGCTTAGTGGAAACCAGATGCATCTGATTGGTGAAGTGAAGGTAGAGACACAGATAGATCTAAGTGATACCTGAAACCACCTTACCTCACTTTGAACAGAATATTGTCATTCTGTCTCCACCCAAAGCTCTCGGCTATAAATGAAGAACTTTCAAAGTTATAGAAAATTTCCAGGCTATGAAACAAAACCAAACAACAATAAATCTTTACTTATAAAAATGTAAACCTGATGTGGGAATGATTTCTTATTAATAAAGAAACTGCCTGGCCCATTCGATAGGCCCACCCTTAGGTGGGTGGAGAAAACAGAACAGGATTCTGGGAGAAGGAAGCTGAGTGAGAGTCGCCATGATATTCCCATGCCAGGCAGACGCAGCTAGAATCTCCCCGGTAAGCACACCTTGGGGTGCTACACACCTTATAAGAAATGGGCTAGTCCAGGTGCGAGAGTTAGCCGAGAACAGCTAGCCAATAATGGGACAGGCAGTGTTTAAAAGAATACAGTTTCCGTGTAATTATTTCGGGGTAAAGCTAGCCATGCGGGCAGCGGGGTGGCAGGATGCAGCCCAGCCCCGCTGCTCCTTCAACATAAACCTTATTTGTTGTGTTTCCCCACGATCCATGAGAGGAGATGGGAGTAGGGTGATATTTTGAGTTAATTGAGTTCAGATATCACTTTCTCATGAATACTGAGGCATGGGATTCTAAACATTAGCTTTTCTCATAGGAGACATTAATAACTGAGTGCCAAGAAACTTCAGAAATTAGGAATATTGATGATGTCCATTATCATGATGTGGAATATGAATTCATTAAGCCTTGCAGCTGAGAGCAGGCCCCGGCTGTAACATCTGTCCCTCCGTTAAGTCAGAAATAGATTTAGCCCTTTGGCAAGCTGACTTGTGTGCCCATTCTCCATCTCCACTCTGTGGGAAACCTTTTGAATTATGTCCCTGGTTTTTTTTGGGGGGAGAAGCAATGCAATAAGCAGCAATTTATTTCAGTGTCGTTCTGCCTCATTAGGAGGAATATCTCACATGCCATCTCGTAGACTTTCAGACAAGCGTTAGATATGCGAAGGACTATGGTTGCTTTCTCCTTTATACAAAAATAATAATCCCTCCATACTTCCAGAACATTCTGTGCTCCAAGAAGACAGACGGGTACACATTTGTGTTGTTCCATAAAGGACTCACTCTCTCTTCCTGATGTTGATGAAAGAACAAGAAAAACACAAGGGTTTCAGTACATGAGGGCAGAGAAAATGACTGAGAATTAATGTCTGTTTATCTTTGCTTTCAGGGAAGAAATTAAACTAATCTCATCAAAGTTATTTGGGAAGTTTCTGACTGTACTCTTTAATCTTTGTTTCAGAAAACAGCAGAGTGCGTTATTAGAAAGGAGATCATTGCATGTGGGAAGAACACTCAGCTGGTCTCTTTTTCAAATATGAAATTAAAGAATTCAAAGTTAGTTTCAAAGCTGACGAAAACCGCTAGTCAAAATAATGCAGGCCTTCTCGGAAATGCTGTTCCATTATTTAAAACATATTTATTTGCAAAGTAGGTACGTGGAGTGCTCTCCAAATATCCTGGGAGTTTTAATCATGAAGGACATTTTACTGGGGCTGAGCTCCAGGTACTAATTTGGCAGAGAAAACTGAAGGTATAAATTTGAGTTCCCATTGGTCACTGACCCATATTCTACCCATGTGAGAGCTAGGATGAGAAGCCATTTTCTGATTTTTTTCCTATTTTACTACTTTTCTTCTTTTCTCTCCATTTAAAAAGTTATCCCTTGAAACTTTCTTACATGTAGATAATGTATTTTGATCTTCTCTATGCTCACTACCTCCTCCCAAGTCTCTCAACCTATCTCCTTCCTGATGCCATATCCTCTATATTATTGTTGTTGCTGTTGTTAATTATACCTACTCCAATAGTGCTGACTAGACTCTTATGGTGCGGGGCCACCCTCTGGAGCATGGGTAACTTACCAGTGGCCATATCCTCTAAGCAAAGCTCTTTCTTCTTCGTCATCAATTCCCAGTAGCTTCTCAACAAGGAGCGGGCCCTCGAGAAACCTTTCCTACCCACACTGGAGGTTTGACCGGCTCGCGCAGTTCTTGTGTAGACAGCCTGCAATCTCATGTGTGTATCAGCCACAATCTAGAGGACAGCATTTCACAGCCTTCCTGTCCGCCTGCTCTCCCAGTCTCTCTGCCTTCTCCTCGCCACTTTCCTGGGCCCAGGATGGAAAGGGATTGTTGCGAATGGCTCACTTATGATCAAGAACTCACATCCACTTATCTTTACTAGTTATACATCTCTGCGTTAACCAGCACTTGCTGGGAAGAGAAGCTTTTCTTCTAAAGATTGAGAGCAACAATGCAAAATGCACTGCAAGTTACTCATACAACATGGACATAATGGATTTGAAGCTAGAGATCTGCACATGAGAAAGATTGTGGAAGTCTCTTCCATAGGCACAGTGGGGGAGATGGCTGTGTACCTGTCCTGTTCATTGTACTTGTACTTTGTTTTCTAGTTCTAGGTCATAGGGATGAAAATCATATTCTGTGCATTCATTAGCTTTATGTATCAATTGTAACAACTGGCAAAGCCACGTTGTATCCCCGCAGGGATCTCAGTCCTTCACTGGCTCTTCTTTCTCACCATGGTTTGTATCATCATGTACTGACATTTGAATGTTGGTGTTATCCAATGGCTAATTTTTTTTTTGCTTGGTTGGTTTTTTGAGACAGGGTTTCTCTGGATCTTTGGAGCCTATCCTGGAACCAGCTCTTTTAGACCATGCTGGCCTTGAACTCACAGAGATCTGCCTACCTCTGCCTCCTGAGTGCTGAGAGTAAAGGCGTGTGCCACCACCCCCTGGCCCAATGGCCAATTCTTGGTGCATTCCTTTCTTCTCTGTGTTCCTACAGCACTTCCATCTGATCCCATAAGTTAAGTAACTCCTGTAAGCTGAATGTGCGTAGACTTTTATTTCCAGCTCCTTCTCTATCATAACACTCCTTGAGGTAATTTAATGTGTCAATTTTGTCTCAGATTATCTCAAGTGTACCAAGTGTATCAGAAATGATAACTATTTTTTAAAAGTCCCATGTATATACATGTACTTGTTTGACTGCTTGAGTACCACATGTGTGCAGTGCTTGCAGTAGCTAGAAGGTTTTGCATCTCAAAGAACTTGAGTCACAGGTAGTTGTGAGTTATTTCTGGGAACCCAACCTAGGTTTGCTGCAAGAGAAGTAAGCATTCATAGCCGCTGAGGGATCCCTTCAGGTCTGAAAACATAATTTAATATCTGCCCCTCCCAAGTCTAAATTCAGATTTTCTTTTTTCTCCTTTCTGTTGTCCATAATATTATTTTGTTCTTTTTTCTCATTCTTTCCCTTCTATATATTCTCAATCCCTCCCTCACGTCTCTCCTTTTCCTTCTCTCTCTCCTTTCCTACATCTTCTCCCCCAGTTTGTTCCCTTTCTTCCTCTCTTTCTTCTTCCATTCCTTCCTTATTTCCTTCCTCCATTCCTTTCTTTCTTCCCCCTTCCTCCCTTCCTTCCTGATCTCTTTCTACAGATCAGGCTTGTGCAGAACTCATGATTCTTCTTCCTCTGTTACCATAGCACAGGAATAGGCCATCAGGCCCAGTGTCTTGTTGCTACTATTTACCGGTTTCTTGGGCCAAAATCAATCCATAGATTATTCTTCAACTTTCTCTTTGAGTTTCAAATTCATACGAGCTATTCCATGTAGATTCTACAGTAAACCCTAACACTCCTGTTCTGTATCTCTACATAGGGCTGAAATCATCTCCCCAAATGACCTCTCAATGGTATCCTCCACTTCACTTTCTACAATTAAGCAGTCTTCTGAAATGTGAACCTAATCTTTCCATTCCCATCTTCTAAAGGCCTCGGGTCCGGCTTCGTGTCCTTAGAACAGCCTGCTGGATCCTCTGTATTTTGCCCACTGCCTTTCACATTGTGTTCATTTTTACGATCATTCTCTTTGTATGCTCATCTGTTTACTGTGATCTAGCTATAAACTATGTCAGATCAACCAACATTTTGGGGCCTCAGTTTGGCTTATAACATTTCCCCCAAAATATAAGCAAGTCTCACTATGTCTCCTCAATCAGAAATATTGCTCTTCACCAAGCTACCTGAAAGACTTTCTTCTTTATATCATACAGAGAATTGCTCTTCTAAAATAGCAGCATTGCTGTTCTCGTTTCCTGACTAGAGTCTCCGTCCTTCTCATTATCTGAAGAAATGCTCTACACGTTTACATATGAGAGTATTGTCTTGCAATGGATTCATTAACTTTGGACTTTGCAGCTCGAGTCCAGCATTAACTTTCTTCCTTTAGGCAGAAAACAGCACTATCCCAGAAGACACTTGACCTTCAAAGTAGAAGGTATAAAGATAAAAGACTTTCACAGGAATCCTCAGTGTTCTCTTTTAAACATTTTGATGATATTATTATATGTGGGGAATCTCTTTGTCTTCTTTGCTGGTGCCAGGGGCCTCTCTAGGGTGCCCAATCCTGATTATAGGAGGACTTATTTTGCTCATCTATAGTAGGGTATAACATAACAATTATACAACGGACTTTTTTTCTTTATAATTTTTCTTTCATCAGCCTTCATTAGAGTCTAGTTAATGTGTCATTTAGCCAAGTTCATTGTTATCTAATGTGACCCAGAGATGCCATAGAGTTGGACACCCCAGCTTATCTCATCTGTTTATGCTAGTCTTGCTAATTCCTAATGTCCATCATAGAAATGAAACGGGCTTAGAGAGAATCGTGCGCGGGGACTTATTAAAATGGCATTGAAGTGATTGCTTTTATGCATCAAAAGAATCTATCCAGTAAGCTCAACTGAGTCCCAGTTTTGTGCTCAAGATTGTGTTATGGTCTAGGGACAGCAAATTAAAATTCCACAGGTTTTTGCCCCAAGGAGAAGCCAGTTTATTAAAGGAAACAGATACAAAAGCAGGCAAAGGCAAACTATTAGCATGGAACTGGAGCCTGCGAAAGAATACAGAGAAGTAAACCAACTGCTCTCTTGGGGAAGTTGGAGGGTAGCTCAGGGCTCAGGAAAGGCCCTGATGTCACCCTGGCTGATAGGCAGAAGGGACCAGTGTGAGTGAAAACCCTGAGGCCAAACTGGTGTTTCATGATGGCCTTAGAAGCTTGAAAAGGATTGGTTGGAAATGAGAAGACCAATTTCAGTTAAGTCTAGATGAACAGAGACCTTGGCTGTCTTGAGAAGCAGTTTGAGTCTTATCATGATAAGGGGATTTGGAATACAGAAGTATGACTCAGGTTGCATTTCAGAGAGCTCATTTGTAGGACTGTATGGATAATTAATAGGAAAGGAGGCATGGACCTGATTTTAAAAAATGGGCAAAAAATAGAAAAGATGAAATAAGCACAGTGTATCCCCAGAATTTAAGAAACAGAGTAAGCAGGCTAGGCCGTGAAGCCTGTGTGTGCTGGGGGAGAATAGAAAATAATTCCAGATTTTTATGTCTATCTGATTTGATAACTGATGCTATCTTAGGAAAGGAAGGTGTCAATAAAAGTTGCATTAATTAATCCATACGACTTCTGGTATATCCTATATTGGGCTCAAATTCTCTTCATAGTCAGGGATGATCCTCAGCTCCTGATCCTTCTGCCTCAGCTCCTGAGTGCTAGGATTATGGACATACTTAGTATCATAGGTGCATGCAGTGCTGAGTATTGGACTTAGGGCTTTATGTATTCTGGCCAAGTACTCTACCAACTGAGCTATATCACCAGCGTCAAGAAGAGCCTCTTAGCTCTCCTTGGGGCAGCTAGCATTTCATGAGTACTTGCAAAGTGCCCCAACCTTCTTAAGTAACTATCCCAACAACACTGTAAGCTAAGAATCAGGACTTTCCGGTATTTTACATAACAGAAAACAGAGCTGCAAGAGGCTGGATGCCTTGGCCAAGGCCACAGGATGTGAGTATCCAAGCCATGTCTTGAAAGCATTCTGCCTGCCTAAAATATATTGTAAACTATAATTCAGTGTTCAGTATAAATCCATTGGAGTGCCAGTACACATTCATTGTAGTAATGGGAAGAATACCTTAAAAAAAAAAAAAACAAAGAGGGTCATTGGGTCTTACGGAAAAAGCCAACTCGAGCTTGGTGTTCTGGGTGAACTTAAATGTGGGAGGAGGTGACCCAAAAGGTAAAACAGCTGGAGAGTTTATCTAGATGATTCTGAGTCCTCATCTCACAGTGGTGGTCAGAGCCAGAGTACATATTACGAAGTCATAAATGTGCAGGTGCTAAATAAAACTGTAAAAATGGAGAAACTGGATTTAAAAAGAGAAACATGGGGCTTGGAGGGAAGGCTCAACACTTAAGAGCTCTTACTGCTTTTCCAGAGGCTCTACATGTCATTCCTGACACCCATGTTGAAGCTCACAACTGTCTGTAACTCCAGCTCCATGGCACCCTCTCTAGCTTCCACAGGTACCCACACATACATGATGAGCACACATACACACACACACAAACTAAATATTAAAAAGGAAAGTAATAACAAACTTTTGTTAAACTCTTACAACTATGTGGGCTCATACCTTCTGCAGAGAGAATGACATTTCTAATTTTGTCTGAAGAAATTAAAGGCTCAGTCATAGGAGTGGATTTGTATGGATGCTCATACTTACTGCTGCGGGAAGAAGGAAGTCCTCCTTGATCCTGGGATTTCTGCTGCTTTCTTGTTACATTGTGGCTAATTTGTCAGTGTCTCCCATCTTACCAATAATGGGACCTAAGTCCTCCTAGCAGGCTAATTGAACAATAAAAATGACACTTGGAGGCAGCTAAGCCCATGGAAGCATGAATTTGTCAAATAAAAGGATTTAAAGACAATTGTTTATAAAGAATAGCTTGCCCTCTTGTGTTATCAGTTCCTTTTTCATCCAAATGATTTTGGTGTTCTTGGGGGAAGCACTAGCATTCATCATGGGTAAGTTAGAAGGGAAAAAAGTGTATTGGGTTATTTTATAGATGTCAAGAGCTCCACAGAAAGTAGAGAACGCCATGAGGGTCTGTGAGTATGAACAGTTTGTGTTCCCTGTACCTTGTCCAAAAATAATTGACTCATTAATCTCAACTATATCAATCTGGTCCCATTATGAGGGTCAAAGATAGGTTAATTATAATAAGTGGCAGAGTATCAGTTCATGGATAGGCGTGCATTTAACAGATATTATCTTAGCAAAAAGCAATAATTAGAAACATTATTTAGTGAGGCAATTTCAAGAGAAGAGTCCTCAGTGAAAAAAAACCTCTGGTTTCTACCTCAGGATTATCAAAAGAATAAATGCTGAGCTTTGCCCCTAAAATTGATGCTCGAAAGCAAAATTCACAGTAAATGTCTTCATGTTTTGGGAAAGTCTGTTATTAAAATAATAAAACACTTTCATTCAGTAGAACATTCATGTCACCCAAATCACAGAAGAGTTTCTTTACTCCAGTAAAGAAACAGGCAGATATGGTGGTTGGTCACTTTGCCTTTGACTCTTCAAGTGCTTCACGTCACGGTTTGATACAAACAGACACTTGTGGTTTTCCCAGGTCTCTGTTTCCTTTGTCATGTGATTGGATAAGAATCAATTTCCAGACTAAAATAAGTGAAAAACTTAAGCACAAACCTTCATATGCCGTCATTGTTTCGCCATGCCCTGTTTCACTCATAAGCAACGAAGCATAACTAGACACTGACATGGCTGGTCTAGGAAGCCCTTCTGTATATCTGTTGCTTTTATTGGTTAATGAATAAAGAATCTACCTTGTCCTGTGATAGGGCAGAGTAGAGCTAGGTGGGAAAAACTAAACTGAATTCTGGGAGGAAAAAGATGGAGTAGGGGAGACGCCATGTAGCGCCAGAGGGGAAAGACGCGAGCAGCCAGCTGGAACCTTGCCAGTAGGTCACGAACCTCATAGTAAAATATAAAATAATGGAAATGGGTTAATTCTAGATGTAAGAACAATATGCTTAAGATATTGGCCAAACAGTATTGCAATTAATACAGATTTCTGTGTGATCATTTTGGGAGTCTGGGCAGCTGGGAAGTGAATAAGCGGCCTCCCCCAATACATAGTTACCTGTACAAAATATGTTGTTTTAATCGTGCCCACCCTGGGTCCTGCTCACCCATTCCAAATGGTTCCTTTCTTTTTGCTTCTTCTCTTTGCTTCCAACTCAAACGCTGCTTTCTTTTCTATTCTTTAACTCAATAGATTTTAAAACACTGTTTATACATCAATCATCAAGGCTAGACAGTTATTGGAAGTTGAATTATGTTCCATAGTTAGAGTTATTCGTGCATATTGGGGGAAAAGTTAGAATTTTCTCAAGTCTATTTAAAAGATGCAATTCCTGGGAGGAATCTTGGCTTCCTTGAAAGTTGTCTCTGATGATGCTTTTGTTAATGTTCTCATCCCGCATGGTGAAACTGCATTTGAGAACATCTCATTGTTCTTTCCTCCTACACTGTAACCATATCACATTCATTTTAAGCTGTAAAAGTAGAGAAAATATTAAATAAAACATTTTTCATAGTCAGGAATCTATTAAAATGTATGTATTTTACTGTAATTTGATAACCAAGAATTACTCCACTGGGAGAGGCAGGCCTACACAGAGTTGAAAGCAGGCATCTAGTTTTATAGGTAACTAAAGATGATTCTTATGATGTCACCTATCACCTTTATTTTCAGATTTAGGATACTGTAGGAACCCTGTTTCATTGTATTAGGCATGGAAGAAAGGAATCAGAGAAAGGCTAGTTTTGAGTTGGTATCTTTCTTGTGATAACGAGTTTTGAGGGTTCACATTATTGTTCACCTAGGAATAAGGGGCTTCTTTTTGAGTTTGCCAGAACCTGTGGCTCATAAGTGTCCCACTGTTTTCAGGCATGATACAGTGCATACCACAAGTCTTAGGGAACGTCCACACTGTATTTGCACTTGTTCTGTAAAGGCACCAAGACCAACCTAGGGTCTCTCTTTGAGAAGAGAACTATGGCTTTGTTCTTTTTATATGATTGATTTCCATTTTTAAAAATTTATATTGTTGTTATCATCATCATTATTATTACATTGTTTTCTATGCGGATCCTCATTATGAATCCAAGCCTAACCTATAATTTGCGTGTAGCTCAGGCTAGCCATAATTGTATGATCTTCCTAGGATTGTCCATGTCCAGCTCTAAGAAAGATTTATCACTCAGATTCCAACCAGGAAAAACCGAAATCATTCTAGATATTTCAAATAGAATTTGACACATAGAATAGTTAACACCCATGATAGAAGAGTAAGATGCCAAGTACTGGATGATGTGGTAACTCTAAGAAAACAGATGAAAGCTACTATCCATCCTAAATCTGGAGGAAGGAAGACAGGAGAGGTGTTGAGCAACTTGGAAGCAGGGAATACTTAGTAGAAGCTAGAATTCTGGCTGTTTTGTCAGTTGGATTCTGGAGATTGAACAGAATTTTCTAGTAGGGATTTGAACCCAGAAAGAGAGGCCATTCGACTAGTGTGAGAAGGGGAAGGCAAGGATCCTGGTTGCTCCTTAACTTCTGCTGCCTAACTTCCTTTCAGTGCTTTCTGCTGGTCAAGACCAGCAAGGAAATTGGAAACCTCTGAAAGGTAATTGGAAGGCTAAATGCTAATGTTGGACTGAATTTGAAACATGGGAAGACCACTGGAACAGATGTGCTGTGCTCTCCTTCTGGGAGAAGGAACTATCAGAAAATGCCATCAGCAGACAGCCTCCAACCATCAGCATTTCCTTCTTGTCTCAGCTATAGGTAGCCTGATTAATGGGCAATGCTCCTCTAGGACAGCCTACCTCTGGTGGCTGAGCTAGGGAGTGTATGGGACCTGTCTATCTGACCTTGAGGTGGCATGGCTCCAACACTTTGATAAGCCATATTACAGCCTGCTTTCTTCCTGTGCTTCTTTTCTCTTCAAGTCACAGATGTCTACTCCTTCCTAAAGGTTTGTTGCATGTCAAACTTAATTGGAACATCTAGATAATTTCAAATTGGACAGATACATACTCAACAACTCACACCTCAAGCATGAGGTAGAGCAGAGGGAGAAAAGAACAGGCTTTGAGGGCTGGGAATATTGTTCTGTGGTTAAGAGCAGTGGTCCTGTAGAAGACTGGGTTTCAGTTCCCAGCATCAGCAAGGTGTGACTCATAACCTCCTGCAGTCCCAGTTCTAGGAGATATAATGGTGCTTTCTGACCCAATGTATGTAGTGTACATTATTTATGTGGAGGATATGTGTGTATATGTATATGTATGTGTAGTAGAGGCTGCTTGTTCATCCCCAGCTGTCCAGATCATGTAGTAATCACTCAGAAACTATATTATTTAAATCACTGCTTGGCCTATTAGCTCTAGCTTCTTATCAGCTAGCTCTTACATCCTAAACTAACCCATCTCCATTAATCTGTGTATTGCCATGTGGCTGTGGCTTACTGGCAAGGTTCCATCACATCTGTCTCTGGTGGCAGCTACATGATGTGTACATCTTCTTTTTCCCAGCATTCAGTTTAGTTTTCCCTGCGTAGCTCTACTCTGCCCTCTCACAGGCCAAGGAAGCTTCTTTAATCATTAACCAATAAAAGCAACACATAGACAGAAGGACCTCCCACATCATGTATATGTTTTGATTTGAGAGAGGAAACCAGGTAGCAATTCTTTTCATATATTTGAAATAGCTTAAAAGAAGGTGAAGTGCCTTGAACTCTGGAGTAGATGGGAGCATCATCAGAGGAAGTAAAAGGATGACATGCTTGAATAGGTAGGTGGCAGTGAGGGAAGGAGTCTGGGCTCAGTTAAGAGTCTTAACAGTGATAATTACCAACCTCAGTATGGGAGGTGGCACAAGGACTTAGGTTTGAAGTTCTGCTCCAGGAACATAGAATGAGTTGTGGCAAGTGCAGCAGGACTTTTAAATTAACACCATCTGAGAGAAGCAGTCCACTGGGTGGCAGAAAGAGGTATGTAGATTTTAAATAAATTTTGTAAAAAAAAATTATAGACTGCTTCTCATTTTTGTCCCATGGCCACTTTAAAGCACAAAAGCACAAGCAAAAAAGTGGAAGATGTTATTACTCAAATGGGAACTCCTTTTAATTTGTAATTCTTGTTTGAAAGGAAAGAAATCTGAAAGGCATTATAACAAACAATTACAGGACAGAATGTTGGGCTTGACCACTGTGAACGTTGATTTAGAGAGAGCTGTAGCTTACACAGAGGCTAAGGACATGCTTTGCAACTCTATATTAGATAAAGGTAGCCTGTGAGCATGCTCAATCAGATCAGTATAACCATAAGGGAAATTAAAATAATGTATTATAGAACAATAAAGAAGAAAAGCTCATAAAAATTATTTCTAAACACTTAAAGACCTCAATTAGAAATTCTCACCATGCCAGGTGGTGGGGGTGCATGTCTTTAATCCTAACACTGGGGAGGCAGAAGCAGGCAGATCTCTGTGAGTTCAAGGCCAGCCTGATCTACAAAGGGCATTCCAGGATAGCCAGAGCTACGCACAGAGAAACCCTGTCTTGAAAAACCAAAAAGAAAAAAGTTCTCACCAAATGCTTCGGACAGTGCATATAGCCTCTAGGAGATGCTATGTATACAAAAAGAATATTTGGACATTCCTGTTACCATCTTTCATGTGGGTGGCCTGATGGAGAACTCTAATTAAGTAGGAGAAGGGCATCTTCCCATAGCTGTCCCTGATCTTGGCTTTGGAGTGATGTTTGATAGATGATAATAGATGGTCATTACTTATGGTTGATTTTACAGTGAACCATGACAGTACCCGCAATGACTTGGATTGAATCATTGCCTGCTTTCCTAGGTACCTGACTGTGGAGTCTAAAGAGATGATGATGAATACTGAGTCGCACGCCATCTAGTCACTTTTAAGATCTTCTTTTGCACTTAGTGTCATGTGGGGAAGAGAGCCATAACAGGAAAATGTCATTATTTCTTTTATTACAGAAGTGAAAACACCTCTTCTATTGCAGTTTAATAATAAAACGCACATATTACAAGAAGCAGGAGCAACAGCAAGCCACACTACTGGTATGGTTTCCTTTACTTATAAAGCTGATGCTAAATAATTAACAGGATAATCATTGATGGATGGGCTTATTCTATAGAAAAGTACCACGTGATTCTGTTTTAACCATACTTAGTGATTCATACAGAGTGCAAGTAAGAAAGTATCGTAATTATATACTGAGTATTGCTCTGCCAGGATGTAACTTCTTCATTCATATTGTGTAGAATTCAGTGAGGATTTGATTTATGACATTTTAGAAATCCACATGTCCTGCTTCTAATGTAGTCATTCAAACTAAAGAAAGGGCTTATCAAAACACCTTTCCAACATGTGAGTTTGAAGTTAAAGACACTTGTTAGCATCTCAAAGGCCAACCACCTGCTCCCAGGCTGTTTGCACCGGTTTTTGAAGGGTGCTGCT
Source organism: Microtus agrestis (assembly GCA_902806775.1). Classification (NCBI taxonomy): domain Eukaryota; kingdom Metazoa; phylum Chordata; class Mammalia; order Rodentia; family Cricetidae; genus Microtus; species Microtus agrestis. The sequence continues at coordinate 255,454 of CADCXT010002846.1, read as the reverse complement.
CAGATTGCTGGGTTGGGTTTTGAAAGAGCAAAGACAAAATTCAGAATTCTGTATCGTATTCAAATCCTCCAGCCCCCACACAGACTGAGGAGTCTTCATCTAAGCCCTGGGTTAACTCCAGAAAGTTCTAGACAGAATTAAAACCAGTAACTCTCTTGGATATTCATTTACATCATGGTAGAGTGACCTCAGAGCCCATGGACCAAATTTAACAGCCCCATTTGTCTGTGACTTGTTAGCAGAGGAGCACCCTGCCCAGCGGCAGAGTCCCTCTTAACTAAGGTAGCACTCTTTTTTGCCAGAAGGTTTAATCTGAATCCAAGTGATTCCATTTATTTCCATCCAAATTAAGATGTGTCTAAGACATCTCAATTTCTACCTTTAATTCAGCAGAAAAAATTACTTGAGGGAAAAAAGTATTGTGTCCGATAAAGACTTTTCAAGTGTGTCTCTTGTAGCCAGAGATAAGTGTTAAGCATTATATAAACTCAAAATAACCCATATATAGGTCAAATAAAATATGTAAAATATAACACACTAATTTTTAAAACTTTATTTCACATTTATTAATTTATTTCAAGGTAGAATTCTAGAAAAGAGAGAGTTGTCAGTAAATCCTAATGCTGTCATAAAGTGAAATCCACAAAGTGGTTCAGTGACATTTTATCCATTTATTGTGTATACAGTGCTCTTATCAAAGAGGGTACCAGATCTCATTACAGACGGCTGTGAGTCACTATGTGGTTGCTGAGAATTGAACTCATTCTCTCCGGAAGAGCAGTCAGTGCCCCCAACCACTGAGCCATCTTTTCAGCACATTAGCCTGTTCTCAATATGTGTAAACTGAGGGTCTTCCACTACAGACTTTTGGTACCTCTCAAACTTTAATATTTATTACAATCACCTGAAAGACTCACAAAGTACAGAATTTTTGGATTCATCTTTGTAATTTGGAATCCAGTAGATTTAGCATGGAGCTCTCATAATACCCATTTTAAGGGGTTAGACAACTTTGAAGGAACTGGATGTGACCTCGCCAATGGATTCATCATCTAATCGCATTATTAGGAGACAGTGTCAATGAGAAGGTAGGGTCTGATTGAACGAAGTAGGTCATTCCTGGGGGTGTCTCTGAAACAGGCGTCTAGTCTCTGTAATGTTCCTGTATTATTCTCTCTCTCTTCCCTGGCAGCCATAACATAAGCTGCTTCTCATAGTCACCCCCTTCTACTGTGCTGTGGTCTCTTGCCACAGGTTTAAGAGAAATGGAACCAGCTGACCCTGCCATTGTTTATGCAGGTATTATTTCACAGTGATGTAAAGATGATTACCACAAGCAACCATGTATTATCAAGTGTCCAGATGCCTTATATGCTACTGCTTCATTTTCAAGAGGAGCTGAAAATTTCCAGTATCTCTGAAAGTTAAACTTTGCTATTCCCATTTCACAGGTGAAACTGATACTGGGAAATGTTCCATAACTCATTAAAAGGCCCATGCAGCCTGATAATTGAGCTGAAAAGGCATGCAGTCTTCATTCCAAAGCATACTCCCTCCTTGCTCGTTATGTGTATAGCCTGTGCTGTTGTGTTGAGCGCCCACCAGACGGCTAGCTTTACACCCAAAATAACAACACACAAATTGTATTCTTTTAATGCCTGGCCCATTAGATCCAGCCCCTTATTGGCTAATTCTCACATCTTGCTTTAACCCATATTTAATAATCTGTGTAGCACCACGAGGTGTGGCTTACCAGGAAAGATCTTAACCTGCGTCTGTGTTGAGTGGGAGAATCATGGCGACTGACTGACTTGGCTTCTTTCTCCCAGCATTCTGTTCTGTTTACTCCGCCTACATAATTTTCTGTCCTACTAAAGGGGCCAAGGCAGTTTCTTTATTAACCACTGAGAGTAACATATAGATAAATGACTTTCCTCCATCACTGTGCATACAGAGATTTATTTTTGACAAGGATAGGATAAGATGATTATGGAAGATAATTATGGAACTTAAATCTTTGCCTTGTTGATGTTGTGCCTTCATAGCCTGTGTAATCTTACTGTATGATGTTTGTACAACAAAACCACCCTCTGCCATTTCCCAGACATTGTCTTCTTGTTTAGTGGCATATGGTTTTATTTGATTCCTGAAGGATTTTGTCTTATTTTCATCAATTTTGCTTTAAAGAATTTAAGAAACTAATGCATTGAGTGCCTACTGCTGTTACATCTTTTATGCATGTGATTTCATTTATGGCTTTCTATATTCTGCAAACAAACTATTGCTAATCTCATTTTGTAAATGAGAACTCTGATGCTTTGAAGGCAAAGGATTTATCCAGATGATCTCAGAAAGCATGTTTGAACTCAAAATTTTCCTGCCTCGTAAACTCATATTCTGTTCAAATGGTTCCTTCAGCTTTGAAACACTCTTATCTTAAATATGATTATAGTGACCATCCTGCTTTACCAAAGTGTGGGCAGAATTACCCATGGACATAACAGCTTTTTTGCTAGAGAGGCCTGAGGGAGACAAGGATTTCTTGCCTCTACCCTTGCTCCCTAGTGGAGCAAGGCCTGGGGAGCCTGATATTTATCCATTAGTGTTTCACACTAGTCTTTCACAGCTGTAAAGTAGCCCTGATGTCTCCAGTTGCAAATGGGCCAACACCGTAGATGGACTAAGACATTAAAATTCCCTCCCAGTTGTCAATTTTGCTCTCTACGGAAATATGACACATCATCTAGGGAAATGTTGTTCAGGTAATTTTGCAGCCTTAGAGATGTATAGAAAGCTACATCAAATAACACACTACTTATGTCTATACAGCTTTATCAAATCTTAGTAGTGTTTTCTATTGGCTTAGTTTGTCAAATATTTAAACTTTACTTTTATATTGGAATCCTCTGAGGTGCCTTATCTCAACCACAATCCATCTATCTACTCTGTGCTGAATTAAATATTATACTTTTAGATATTATAATCGCAATATAAGCTTTTATATCATTATTTCATATATCTATACTTATAAAGTATATTATTTGATATTTTCATATTTTACCTAGCTAGTCTTTTCCTTTATATATCATGTTGTAAATTGATGCTTTCATTACCTTATATAATTTTTTTTTAATGTGTACTGTTTTAGTTAGCTTTATCTGTCAGTTTGACATAGCCTAGTCAACTGAGCAGGGAGTCTTAATACAGTGACTCCATAGGCCAGGTTTGACCTGTGGACATATCTGTGGGTGATTGTCTTGATTATTAATTGAAGTGGGACGATCTAGCATTGTGGATGGCATCATTCCCTGAACAGGTAGTCCTGGGTTATATAAGAGATTTAAGTAAACATGAGCTGGCTTTAAGCCAGCAAGCAATAATCCATCATTTCTAAGTCAGGATATTTCTTGATTTCTAGTTCTGACTTCTCTTAATGATCAATTGAAACTTCGAAGTTGAAATAAACCTGTTCCTCTTCCCTACGTTCCTTTTGACCATGGTGTTTTTCAGGCCAACAGAAAGGAAACTAGAACAATAATTGGTTGTTTAATAAAACTTCTGTTTAGTAAGGTGCGTGGCTGTATAGTGCAATATTCTGTGTATGCATTTATATGATTTAGCTTTCTCTTTTGCAAAGGCTCTTAAATAGTTTCAATAATATGGTATGATAAAAGAAATACAATGAAACTGAAATACATTTATATCATTGACTACATTGCAAAAATTGTTGTGATGTGTCCACAATAATAAAAGACAACTATTATCCTAGAAGAAGCAATGAGGAGATAAAGGACATGTACAGTTTCAATCCTTAGGTGATGACAGATGTCCAGAAAAGGGTATTCCAGTGTATTCTATCACTGGAAGTTCTTCTGGTTCTTTCTTTTGAGAGTTTATAATGTCAGACTTACTGGCTTTACTAAGCTTGAGAAATACAAAGTGACATGCGAATTTAACTTTCAATTTCTTTAATAAAATTGGGAAATCTTTTGACATGTTACTTAATGAATAAAATATGATTTTGAATGCAGAATGGTGCCATTTTTAGACAGAAGTTTTTGTCCCTATTGGCTTTGTAGCTGCTCAATTCCAAAGAAACACACAGAGGCTTATATTAATTATAGGCTGCTTCGCCTATTATCGCAGGCTTATTATTAACTAGCTCATACAATTTAAATTAACCCGGGGTTATATGTAGGAAGCAATCTCCTGTGCCCATAAGTTGTAGAGTACTTCCCACTTTCACTTCTATCAATAGACATATTAGAGTACTACTCAGCGGTAAAAAACAATGACATCGTGAATTTTGCATGCAAATGGACAGAAATAGAAAACACTATCCTGAGTGAGGTAACCTAGACCCAAAAAGATGAACATGGGATGTACTCAGTCATAATTGGTTTCTAGCCATAAATAAAGGATATTAAGCCTATAATTTGTGGCCCTAGAGAAGCTAAATAAGAAGGTAAACCCAAAGAAAAACATATAGTCATCCACCTGGATATGAACCTTCATCTGGTGATAGATGGAGATAGAGACAGAGACCCACATTGGGGCACCGGACTGAGCTCCCAAGGTCCAAATGAGGAGCAGAAGCAGGGAGAACATGAGCAAGGAAGTCAGGTCTGCGAGGGGTGCACCCACCCACTGAGACAGTGGGGCTGATCTATTGGGAGCTCACCAAGGCCAGCAGGACTGGGAATGAATAAGCATGGAATAAAACCGGACTCTCTGAACATGGCGGACAATGAGGGCTGATGAGAAGCCAAGGACAATGGCACTGGGTTTTGATCCTACTGCACGTACTGGCTTTGTGGGAGCCTACCCTGTTTGGATGCTCACCTTCCTGGACCTGGATGGAGGGGGGAGGACCTTGGACTTCCCACAGGGCAGGGAATCCAGACTGCTCTTCAGACTGGAGAGGAAGGGGGAATGGTGTGGGGGGAGGGGGAGAAGAGTGGGCAGAGGGCACGAGGAGTGGGGGGAGGGGAAGGGAAATGGAAGGCAGGGAGGAGGCTGAAATTTTTTCAACAAAAAATAAATAAAATAAATTAATAAATAAAAATATATAATAGAACCAAAGCAACATGAAAAAAAATAAATTAACCCATAATTCTTTTATGTGTTTAGCCATGTGGCTAGTTACCTTTTCTCAGGATAGCATTCTCATCTCAGAATTCTCCTAATTTTGTCACCCTGCCTATACTTCCTGCCTGGCTACTGGCCAATCAGTGTTTTGTTAAACCAATATGAGTGACAAATCTTTAGAGGGTACAAGTGCATTATCCCAGAGCACAAAGCTAATAATAATTATGTTTTAATGTTTTTATCAATAGTTTACCTGAATTTTTACTACTTCTATCATATATTTCATGTAATTTTATCTTTTCCAAACTATTCTGCAGCAACATCCATAGATGTCTTTTATATCTATGTGTCTAAAATGTCTTTTCTTCAAACCCAGTTGGAACTAGTTACAAAAGTAGAGGTTTAAAATTTTTCCTCACCCATTAAAGACATTGCTCATTGTCTTCATTACTGATAAGAACTTTGATGGGAGAAGCATTATTCTATTATAGAGTTTTTTCATTTATCATTCCAAAATGAATTATTTGTGTATTCTAAAGTTTTGCCAGTGTAATAAAAATATAACTTCAATTTCTTGCATGGTGTTCAGCATACTATAACTTCCCTAATATATTACTCTCCATATTTTATCCCTATAAGCATTCTTGTATGCCACTTCCTAAATTTTGTTTTTAATTTTTATAGTACATATCAATTATATATTCTATAATCTTTCCATTTACACACCATGTATCTTAACTACATCTTACAGTTGTTTCTCCTTTAGTTTTGTATACTGAATTCAGAGTAAATTCTTCAGTCATATTTTCTAGTTATTACTTATTTTTTATTCATTATATTTCTCTAATCACATTGCTAACAATTGGTACATAGGAATTTTTATCCAAATCTATTGCCTATTTTTTTTTCAATACTGATTACATGTCTGTAGATAAGTTAGAATTCAGCTGCCCTTGTCTGGATTTAGCTAAGGTGATCTTGTTCCATGGACCTCTGGACTTGGTTTAACCAGAGAGCCATAGAAGGATATTCTCATGGTGACTATACACACATGTAGGAACCATTCAAACTGTAGTGAGATTCCATTTTGTATCACTTCAACTTATATTTATATTAGACAAAGTAATTCTAACTAGCTGTGATCTTTATTGAAGTCAATGTGTGTGGAAATATATTTTGCTGTTATAGAAAAGATTCCACAGAACTGACCAAAGGTATAAACAGAGAAAAGGGTGAAAGAACTGAGATCAGTAATAAAATGTATGGCAACTGAATTGTTTGATCAATGCAGCAACAGATTAATCTCCCTCCTGCCCAGCACAACTACATCCTAATGGCTGTTGATGTGTTATCACTAAGAGATCCTTCAGAACACTAAATTTAAGATAGCCCTAAAATAGGTAGATAGCTCTAGATTATCCAAATTGTCTCGTTGCATGTACTCCCCAAAGCAGAGATCTATCTCTGAGTGAAAACAACAAGATATGAGAGAAGAGGAAGAGGAAATGATGTAAGAGAGAGGTGATATCATAGATATTCCAAGTGTGAGCAGACTGGTGACACACAGGACACACACAGTGCAGACAGAAAGGCGACCCTGTATATTCATTTATTAGGCAAGGGACTACTTCTTCCTTCTCCACTCCTCTAGCTCTCTAGGATCTGAAAGGGATCAAGCCTTTATGCCATGGGTTATCTTTAGCACAGGTCCACCCAGTGTGTCCTGATCATAGGCCATATACCCTTGGCAAGAAAATGCACAAATGTTTTATATTGTTCTCAGTGCATACTATCAGGACACATGTATGATTCAAAACATTAAATAGCTAGTCATGTTGATATGGTTTACTTGCTCTATAGCTTGTCTTTCAGTTTCTTACTATTTGCATTTTGTGTTTGGTTAGCATTTCATGAAGAACTTTGTCATATTGAGCCAAGGCTCCCCTGGCCTAGCTTGGCAGTCCTTGATGACTCTGACTTATATCAACTTTATCCTGATTCCTAAAAGATGGCTACTTAGAGCTACCATTCTTTCTATTTTTGTAGAATGTTATCTTACCATGAGAAAGAATGTTCTACTTCCTTCTATTATTTACTTAGGTATGTTGGTATGAATTCAAGGATTCATACTTTATTCAGAACGATGTATGTAATCCTAAACTCTTATTAGGTTTTTGCTTTCTTGTGCCTAAATTGTCCTGGATTTGTACAATGGTGGCTGTTTTTATCCTGAAAGAGCATCCCTGAACCCTCTAAGTCAGTGGTTCTTAATCTGTGGGCCATAACCCCTTTGTGGTCACATATCAGATATTCTACATATCAGATATTTACATTATGATTCATAACAGTAGGAAAATTACAGTTATGAAGTAGTAATTAAATAATTTAATATTTGGGGTCACCATGACACAAGGAGCTGTGTTAAAGGGTTGCAGCAATAGGAAGGCTGAGAGATACTGCTCTAAAAATTACTTACTTTCTGGTCTAGAAGGAGATTCTAAACTCATCTTGCCCGTCTTGTGTTTCATGATCAACCTACCATCCTACCACCAGTTATTTTCCCTTAAGGAATCTATTTCAAGACTGTCATGTTTACTAGAGCATTTCTGCTTCTAAGAAATAGAAGTGGAAACTGTTTATTGGAGTATTACTATTTCTAGGAAATATAAATGAATATTAGAAGACAGAGTTAAGAGAAATGCCAAAAATAGAACTAGGAAAATAGGAGGTAGAACTGGATGAAAGTAGGAAACAACACTGGGGAAAATGCATATAAATTATGCACATATGTGTTTATATGCATGTCCATGTATACATACATCTGTGTATATATATGGGTTGTGCCTATCCTATATCTATATATGTTTAAATTCTACAAATCATCAGCACTATCTCCTATTCCAATGAGAATACTCAGGATTGTTTTATATGTGTTTTCATACAATGTTGTAGGCCTAGGTAGTGAGTAATAGCTTTTGCTATTGTTATATTTACCTATTTGCTTCAGTGAGATGACTTTGGAGCACGCCCACTTCCTCTATTCTAGATACTCTCTGTTCATCTTGACACCGAAAACTTGTGCCGAATAGCTTTATGTCAATCAGAGGAACTTCAGTTAAGAAAATGCCTCCATGCCTAGTCTTACTGTAACTTGATATGCCATGTTTGTTGATATTCATGGGAAACCTGCCCTTTCCTGAATGGAAGCCAAGTAGGATTGGGTTGGGGGTGGGAAGAGAGGGGTGTTGGGTGGAGAAGTAAGGGAGAAAGGGAGGAGGGGAAACTGAGGCCAGGATATGAAATAAATAAATAAATAAATAAGTAAGAAGTAAGTAGCAAATCCCCAGAAAATCAGGCTGTAGGCAAGACTATATGGAATTTTCTTAATTAGTGATTGATGAGAGAAGGCCCAGCCCATTGTGGGTGATGCTACCACTGAACTGCTGGTCCTGGGTTCTATGAGAAAGCAGGCTGAGCAAGCCATGAAGAGCAAGCCAGTAAGTGGCACCCTTCCATGGCCTCTGCATTGGGTCTTACATCCTGGTTCCTGCCTTGTTTGGCTTCCTTCAATAAGGAGCAGTGATACAGAACAATAAGCCAAACAAACCCCTTCTCCCCAATTTGCTTTTTGGCCATACTATTCCATCACAGCAATAGAAACCCCAAGACAGCACTCCTGTTCTTCTTTGTTTTTTTCTTTTAAAGGTATTAATTTTCAAACTTCTTTATTGATTCTTTGGGGGGGTTCCACATCATGCACCCCAATTCTGTTCACTTCTTGGTTCTCCCATGTCCCCCCTCATCCCTGTTGCAGCCCTCCCATGAAAGAAAACAAAACAAGGAAAGCAAGCAAGCAAACAAACAAAAACAAGAACAAAAAACCCCAATAAACAAAAACAATACCAGGAATAGAAAAATCTCTGCTTCTCCTTCTCTCCTGCCTCTCCATCACCTCTTCACCCATCCTGATGTCATTGGAGACTTCGGTGTGTCATATAGTATATCCCTTTGTCAATCAGATTGACTGACCACTATTCACTGGTCTGGTTCAGGGCCTCTTTGGTCCACCATCCTCACTGGGTCTCACTAGAGCTGCTGTGGCATATCCTGTGACTGTCCTGAGTCTTGGAGGCTTTGTGGATATGGTTCCACAGGACTGGTCCCTTCACAACCCCAGCAGGTCCCAGATGGTATAGATGCTAGGGTGGGTGAACCCAAGGGCAAGATGTAGGCCTGGTTGTTAGCCAGGCAGGTCAGACTGAGTCACTGGGGCCATATGCACCATGTGGGTGGGCAGAGTCAGTTCCTCTGCATGCATGCCTGGACCCCGGTTCTTTTTCTTACCTTCTTAGGGTACCCTACTGGGACCTCGCTTGCTTCTTATTATTTCCTTACCCTGCTTTTGAGTAGGTTGTTTGTCAAGGTTGGAAGAGGATAGAAAAATGATGAGGATAGAATCTGGGAAAGAGCAGTAGCTAGGCAGCTGCTACAGGGTGAGAATTCGGTTGTTTTCTGGCTGCCATTTCCTGCTGAGTGTTTTATGGTAACAGATTTTGCTCCTGTCTCATGGTAGTCACAGGGCTATGGTATATCCATCTTTATTCAGTTCTTGGTTGATGGTCTTTACATCATCCCTCTTCCTAATGTCCTCTCTGAGTCCTTGCCTAGATGATAGATCCTATGGATTTTAAATTTAGTTTAAATGGCTTTATTTGTGTTTATATGTGTGGTGTATGCATGTGTTCATGTGTGTGTGTGTACACGTGTGGGTAAGGCTGAGAACATTTATGTGTATAAACATTTGAGTGGAGCCAGAGTTGGATGCTGGGTGTCTTACTCTCAGATTTTTCCATACCTGCGATAGCTGCCTGGGAGAACTGCTTAAGAGGAAAAAGTGTTCATTCTGATGCATTATTTCAGAAACTTTAGCTAAGAGTCAGTTGCATCTATGCTGTGGGCTTGAGGCAGGGCTGAAGATCGTGCTCAGGAGCATGAGGTGGAGCAGAAGCTTAGCTCGTTGATAATAGGAAAGACTAAAAGGAAGAAGAAAGGAGCCAGAGCAGCAGAGATTTTCTAAGATGCTTCAGGCATTTTCCTCCCTCTAGTCAGGCCCCACCCTGCGGAGTCTCTCCACTGTTGATCACATTCATGTTATGTGGCTCCCTCAAGGGGGTATCCTAGGTCAAAGGCTCAAGACTCAACAACCTTCCAAAACCTCACAACTGGTAATGGACATGCATGCATACACACACGTTCACATAAGCAAGGGCGGACAGACACCACATGCACATATATATGTGTGTATGTATATATGCAGACCCTTTGGGACACTGAATATTCAAACCATAGAATTTAGAAATCTTCCTAGCTTCATTTCTTCTGCTGTGATAAAATATCCTGGAATCAAGCAGCTTTGGAGAGACAGGAATTTATTTCCCTTTCATCTTAGAGGATCACTGTGAAGAAGTCAAGGCAGGTGCTTTGAAAATCTAGTCACATTACATACATGGTCAAGGACAGACAGAACGGAATGCATGCCTGCTCACTGGTGGTTGTTCTTGGGCTTAATTCACTTTCTCTACTCTTACACAATTCAGGAACCTGTGCTTAGGGAATGGTGATGCCTAGAGTGGGCTGGGCCCTTCCAAATCAGTGAACTTAACTGCAACAGATGGCAACAGGCCAACCCAAAGGAAATGATCCCTCACTGAGACTTTTCCCAGGTAATTCTAAGTTATGTCAAGTTAGCAATCTTTTCCAGAGATAATGTTACAGAATAGGCCTTATTGTGGTCTTCAATTTTCTATGAAGAACTTTTAATATCCTTTCCATATATAAAAAAGAAAATATCATGGTCATTGGATAATCCTTTCCTTTGCTTGTGTTGTGTTTTCCCTTCCATAGACTTTTACATGGCATTGAAGACTCAACTGAAGTATTACTTTCTCAAGGATATTTATTCCTCTAGAATATCACCCGTGTTGATATCCCCATTTCACTTCTTATCATATTATGTTTAATTTCCTTCATAGTACTTAGCAGTTTCAAACAGAATTCTGCATACATGTTTACTCCTTGAATTTAAGGCACTTCTATTCTTGGACACTTGTTGGCATTCTAGAGACAATAAAGTGCTTTTGGAGAGAATGAAATGATAAGTGAGCAGTTCTCATAATAATAAGAGAAAAAAATGTGCCTGGGGTGGCTGGTAAAATGCTTGTCTTGAAAACACATAAGACCTGAGTTCTAAACCCCAAGATTCCACATAAGAAGAAAAGTAGTGATATGTGTGCAAACTAAGAAGGGAAGGCAGAGAGAGGCAGATCCATTTGATTCATTGTCCAGTCAGTCTTGTAGTGAGAGATTTTGTCTCAAAGGAAGTACCACCCATGGAACAATAATTGAAATTGTCCTCTGGCCTTCGTAAATACACACATGAACACACATGTACACACACACGTGCATGCACAAGCATGCATGAGCTTACACACACACACACAAACATATGCATGCATATACACAGACACAGAAAGAGAGAGAGAAGGAAGAAAAAAATAAATATGGGCTAGTAAGGGGTTGGGAGGACTCTTCTGAAAGAAGTTGTGTGCTTTTAAAAATCCCAGCTGACTTTTCGGTAGACTGTGCCTGTGGCCACTGAAAGGAGCTTGTTTTATCTCTTCTGTGTCCTGATTCTTTTCCAGATTTCCTTTAAAATGATTTTAATGTCAATGCTAAATCTTTCTTAGAACCAATTCAATTACTCTTGACTAGATAGATCCTTCAATTAGAGAAAGCTGATATTTTAGTTTTGCTCAGACCTGTCCCTTAAAGTTAATATTTTGATATGAGATAAAGAATGGAGAGTTGAGAAAGAGAGAGGAGGTGAGAGGAGAACATACTCTCTGACATGTTTAATGCCATTCATTTAGAATAAAACCTAGTGTGGTTTCTTAATGTAATTTTATTCTGTATTGAGATAGTCTTTATGTTGATAGATTCATTTCCATTCGACTGTTTTTGTTTCAATAATCAGAAGAAATATGGCTCATTTTCAATGAACTATCATTTGATATATAAATGTTAAGTTGAATCTTCAATGTGTGTGTTTATTTTATATTGATACCATTTAAGAAATGCGAATTCATGAGATTATGTGACATTTTAAAATTTTAATAACAAATAAATTTACATATTTTTTGTAAATTCATATTTGTGTGTGTTGCATATGCTTCTGTGTATGGGAGCACACATTCCCTTGTACATGCAGAAAACAGAGAAGGACATTTACTGTCCTCAGAGAGTCTGAGTCTCTCACAGAGCTTGGAACGAGGCTGATGTTGAAGAAGCCCCTGTAATACCCATCTCTACTGTCCTCCAGCACTGAGCAGGGAATTTGTTCCCTGATTTTTAGATGGGTGTTGGGGAGCCTAACTCAAGTCCTCATGCTTTTGAGGCAACTTCTCTTATCCACTAAGCCCTGGCTCAAGTCCCTGAGTTGGCACAGTCTCAAGTTCCTGAAGCCAGACTCACCATTTAAAGGGTGTATGACCATTCTGGCTCAAGCCTTGGGCTGATAGAGTTGGGTTTTACTGAGACTGTGGCCCAGGGGAAACTTTTCCAGTTCTGATCCAAAAAGCATGAAATTAGTTGTCCCCTCCTAAGATCTCACAGGGTGACTATATTGTGATTTTTCCACCTTGTGTAATTTTGCTCTTGATCAATATTCATTTACCACTCACAAGGTATTATTTTATACCTATGTATAATTTGATAATGTATATAATTATAATTATATGGTTATAATTATTATAATTATATATTGAATTGTGTGAATGAATTAAGACTTAGTTAAAATAAATTGTTATGTTAGGTAGAGATTGAATCAATACCTGAAAGCTTTATTAATTTTTGAGGCAGCCAATATGGTTTCTTGAGCCTGTATGGCCTCAACTCACCTATGAAGCCAGAAATAACTGAACTCCCAATTCTCCCACTTCTACCTCCTGAGTATTGGAATGACAGGTCTGTGCTACCACACTTGGTTTACACAGTCCTGGGCATGTAACCCCGGGCTTCAGGCAGACAAGGCAGTCCTTAAAACAAACTCCCACAGTGCTCCAGAAATGACTTGAATATCCCCCGGATCTGGTGCCCCAAATTCAGAGAAAATGACTTCTACAAATCTCATATAATAATCACAGTTTAAAAATAATTTGAAGAAAAAATTGAGTGCATGTCTCTCACAATGCTGTTTATTGATTGTTGAACATTGGGTGTGTCTATTTTTTGTCTGTCCAAGTTAAATCCTGGTTTTTGTGCCTGTAGTTTAATCCAGTTTCTTGCTGTTCTGGCATCTGTGGAGAGTAGCTGCTTGCCTTTCTTGTCTATTTCTCCTATTGTGTTCTCAGGGGTGATTATATTTATGAACTGGTTCCTGCCTTTTTAATTCTGAAATAATTTGTATTTCCTAGTGGAAATACATTTTCTCTTGTATCCTAGCATCTGAACTCTTCATTTTAGATGGGAACAGTGTTTGAGCAGATGACTTATAAAAGAGTTGAACACAGCATTTGAAGAAAATAATTAACAATGCAAGTGATCAGAGATTTGCTATTTAGATAGGCTAATTAAAAAACAATTTTAAATGATGGTTATTAAATAACATTGCAAATGTGGGCAGAACATTTTCATGATGCTTTAGAACTATTCCTTTCGGGACTTTAAAATGTCTGGTTTGAAGAAAAAAAGACAACAATAATGGTCATTTCCAGAAAAATATATAGGTCTATTCAGTGATAGGTAATTTGGGAATTGTAGAAGACCTGGATTAAGGCTTAGTCCCAGCTTATTCTAAATTGTCGCGATGATTGTCCATTCACTCCACACAATATAAGGCTAATGATCTTTCACTTTTTGTCCATTTTGAGGTCATTTTTGGGCATTTTTTGAAATGCTCAGGTAATACATCAAAACTACATCCTTTCAAACGATTTGCACTGTTTAGATAGCGACAGTTGGCTTGAGAGCACACTCTGCCAACACCATATTTTATTTATACTCTCTGAAACAGCGAGGCCACGGTAATCCTGTAGCTTCATAGATACAATTCATTTGCATCATAAGCTTTCTGTTTCTTTCCAAGACGTGTTGGCATGTACAACCCCAGGAAACTGATCTAGTATTTCCAGAGGATCAGGTGTTCTTTTCCCTCTCAGCTACTGAATAGATCTGACCACCTAGTATGAAAATGGAGAAGGGGCAAGCAACTTAATCTGATACCCATGGTGTGCTCTGATTGAGTTATTTCCAGGTGGATGTGACAGATGTTCCTCCAGTCGCTCCAGGCTTCCACTGCTAATTGAGCTATAATGGGACTGACTGCCGGGAAGGACAAATTATAAGTCAGGGCACAGTCTGATCCCTGGGTTCTTATGACCTTCTAAAAGACGTTGGTCAGACGACAACGCCTGCTCATTTTCCTGCGTGCGGGAAAAGATGTGTGATGGTGTTAGCCACAGAACATCGAGGAGCTAATGTCCTCAGAAATTAGCAGCGTCTTCCTGTTGACACTTGTTATCAATCAATTTGTTTCTTCAACTGTGATGTGTTAACAGGTTACAAATAGAGAGTAGTAAGTCCCAGCCATGAATCATGTCTTTAGAGAAGTCACTAAATCTTGATGGACCACATTTTCATCATTGTCAAAAGGAACAGACATTACCTTTCTTAAAGTATGAGAAATGAGACTTTTGTGTGCCTGTGAATACTAGACACAGAATAAAAGTGTTAGATAATGCCTGCTTGAAGCATCACTTGAGATTTTGTATTTGGAACTGTAGTTCAGTAGGAGAGCACTTTGCCTGGTCCTTCTGAGACCTTAGGTTTGATTACTTGCACCATCAAAAACAGAAAAATAACAATAAAATATACAATAAGTGAACAAATCTGATTCAAAGAAGATCCAAAACAACTCACTTCAGCTGAAGCATGAATAGATAGCATGACAACAAGCAGATAAAGGGAATGTAGCTCAATGATAGAACCTTTGCTTGCCATGATTGAGACCTGGGCTCAATATTCAGCACTATAACAAAAAAAGTCAGAAGAAAGAAAGAGAGGAAGAAGGAAGGAAATAAAGAAATCAAAGGAAGGATGGAATGAAGGAAGAAACAAGAAAACTTACAAAGTTTCTAGCCGTAGGTTCAGAGTGAGTAAGTGGCAGTCACCAAATAAGATGAGGGATGATGTCAACCATTGCATAGCAAGTATACCTATCAAGGAATGGTTGGTCCCTCATTTAGGTGGAATCCAAAATGTACTCCATACATATATCTTCAGCCATGAGTGTTTCTGTGTTCATTTGAAACAGTGAAATTTCTGAGTTATGAAGAACAACAAGATAGATTAATCATCCCAGAATTTGGTATTGGAAGAGTTGGTTTGTCCTGTTCGGTTTGACTTTAGGGTGCAGTGGAGAAAAGCATGAATGATTTAGCTGATGAACCTGGAGTGGTAGCTTGCGAGGCTTGCAAGGTGGATGAGGGAGAATGCAAAAGAAGAGAGCTGTGGGGAGATGGAGCACAATTTATTGATGCTTGTATTACCTAGGTAACCCAATCCAATTCAGTGACTTGATCTGACTGGCTCCCTTCAGGCCAGGGGATTCCCCTGAACACTGACTCATGGATACACTTATCCATCTGCCTTCTGTAGCTGCAGTTTGAGTTCTGTTTGTATGATAGAAGGACAGAAAGAAACTTTAGGGAGGAAAGAATTTATTTATTTCATCTTACACTTCCAGGTCACAGACCACTCTTGAGGGATACCAAGGCAAGAACTCAAAGTGGGAAAACCTGAAGGCAGAACTGCTTGCTATTGCCTACAGAATTACCTCCAACCTGGGAACTCACATAGAACAAAGAATTAAAACAGCAATCATGGAGGATACTGCTTGCTAACTGGCATATTTTCTGTTTCTTCCGGGCTTTCTTCTCTAAACATGTCATTGGTACACCCCAGGCCTAGCTGCCTAGGAGTGGTTTCACCCACAGTGGACTAGACTCTACTTACATCTATCATCAATCAAGACAACTCCTCCCAGACATAGTGACAGGCTAATCTCTCAGTTGAATCCCTAAGAAGATTCTAGGCTGGCTCAAGCTGACAGAAGAAGATAAATAGCACACCAACCCCCAATAAGCATTTCAGCCTTAATATTCCGAACTGAACTCCAGTAGCCCCGCTACCCCACATCACTGTTTCACCTTGCAGGTGTGTTCAACCTTTAGGCCACATGCAACCCAAATATCTATGAATGCCATGCAACACTAAATCATAACTTTGCTTAGAAATTGGTGATTTTCTTTTGATACTGTGATTCTGAACTTCTCAAGTGGTGAACTCTATAGATGACATTGTGCTGCAATGTCACAAGATCAGTCTGTCCATTAGAGATCCCTGTCTGTAGCAGCAATTCCATTCGATAAAGTTCTCATCTCCAAAATGGAGTCATTCTTGATTCTTATGTTTTACTCATATTTAGGCCATCAACAAAGCACTTTCCACTGCTTTCAGTACATTTCCAGAATTTGAAAGACCCTTTCTTCATTCTAATTTTTATATCACCTCCCCCATACTATATTATATTACACAGTGTGATGAAAATAATTTTGCACAATGCCCTCTTACTGTTAAAAGTATTCAGTAGCTCCTCTACATAGTAGGTTCTAAAACCACATAAGTGTTTATCTGCTCTGAAATTCTCCTGGGATGTTTCCCTGTATATTTTCTTAGGACATTGGGACTTATTTCTTCTACCTAGAATACTTTTCACCTGATGGCTGCACAGCCCACATCTATTTGTTGAGAGCCCCATTGTGGACTACTCTACTCATAGACTGGAGAATAATAATTTTACAGCAGGCATTCACTAAAATTTTGAGAGAATTAATTTGCCTTTTATCAGGTTCTTATGGTATGGTTAGTTACTTTCCTTTTTGCTGCCATGATAGAACAATGTGACCAAACACAACTTTGTGAGGTAAAGAGTTTAATTCAGCTTGCTTACATGGTGTACAGTCCATCACTGAGGGAAGTAAGGACAGGAACTCAAGCAGAAACTTGAAGCACAAACCATGAAGAAATGCTGCATGCCAGTCTCTACTCAGCTTGCATTCTTAGACAGATCAGAATTACCTGTACAGGGAATGGTGCCACCCAGAGTGGGCATTGCCCTTCTAAATCAATTAGCAATTAAGGCAACCTCCAACAGACATATTTATAGCCCAACCTTATGTAGACAATTACTTAACTGAGATTTTCCTCTCAGATGACTCTAGGCTGTGTCAAGTTAACAGTTAAGGTCAACCATGAGAGGATAGAATAAATTTTCGAGAGAAATGAGATGAGGCTGTTTTGTCACATGTAGGGAGTATGACTAGGCATCAAGGTATTTTTAATGAGTCAAAACATTTTATTTTAGAATCTCATTATTTTGTAGTTTATTTTGTATAGAAGTTGCTTCCACTTCTACTTAACCTGACTCCCCTTTGAGCAGTTCATTAGATACTCGTTTAGACATCTACTATCTATGTCAGACCCAAGGTTGAGTGCTTTAGTGATTTTATCTCATTTGGAACCATCTTTTTAGTTCTATGCACTCATTATGCAGGAGAGGACATGGCGTATGAGAAGGGTGAAGGAAATTTCCCAGAGCCAGGGTGAGCCAGGGTGAGCAGGCGAGCCAGGGTGAGCCAGGGTGAGCCAGGGTGAGCCAGGGTGAGCCAGGGCGAGCCAGGGGTGAGCCAGGGTGAGCCAGGGCGAAGCCAGGCAGAAGGGCAGAAGAGAGTCTTAGATTTTATTCTCTTAGTTTCCAGTCTGTTGTGCTTTACTTGTGAGTCTTCAGTCCATGAGAATAAAGAGTGTACACAGTGGCAGCCACTCTTACTGACTCCACCTTCTTCTCATCTTCTGTTTCCTGAGGAGATGTAGAGATATAGAGCAAGTGCTAGCCATATACTGCTGGGTAACAAGTCACTCCAACATTTTACAGCTTAAAAGAGCAGCAGACATTTGTCCCATGTCTCTGTAGGTCAGATGTCTGGGAGCAGCTGAGCTGGATCTTTGAGTATAGCACTTGTTCCTAGATTTTAGTCCAGGCATCAGCTAGGGCTGGGCCTAAGAAGTTACATTTTGACAATTTTTAAAAATAATTTTGAGACTTTTAAACTTTGGTTTATGTGTGTGAATGTTTTTCCTGCATGCACATATATTCACTACATGTATGCCTGGTGCCTATGGAAGCTGGAAGAGGGCAGTGGGTCCCTTGGGATTGGAGGTACTCGTGGTTGTGAACCACCATATGAGACCTGGGAAATGGACTCTGGTCCTCTGCAAGAGTATCAAGTATTCCTGACTTTTGATACACTTCTCTAGCCCCTATTTTTGATAATTTTATATTCAGTGTGGGAAGGAGTTACAATATACTGGGTTTTAGGTGTTAAGAATCATCAGAGCCTGCCTTCAAGACTGGCTACTACCATCTGGTCTTTTGTCACCCATAACTCCCTGCTTCCCATATGTAAAATATACAGTTTTCCATTACACGCCTCTATCTTTGGTGGCAGAAGCCTTTTCCATAAATCAACTCAAGATATTACTAATATTCCAGTATGTGTATAGCCCTCTACTTCCTACCAGGTCATTTTTCTTAACTTTAGGCATAAAATATATACCAAGAATAAAATCCTTCTATGCCAAGGACTGGCTAGAAATACTAAAAAATAATAAAGAATTTTTATTCATTAACCTTAAAGTGTAACATATAGGAGAGAAATGATTACAGCATGCTATTTGGGATCATAAATATTTTGGGGGAGTGAGTAACTACTAAAATGAGATTGTAAAGGACCCTGTAGGTGAGGGCAAACTTATACTGGCACTTGAAAGTTGCAAAGATGTTCATAAGGCAATCAAGTAGAAGGGAGCATTATACAAGAGTACAAGAGTAGTTTCAGCATCAAAACTTTCCTTTTCCGTGTTAATATGGACAGACTGTAGGCTCTCCCTGTACCACATTGTCTTACTTGGAGAACCTGCCCAGTTTCTACTTTGAGGACTTACCTATCAGCACAGTGGACCAGATTTTTCAAATCCATTGTTTATTTGGTAAAATCAGAATCATAAACCCATTGGTTCTGTTCATATGGCTTCCATCAATGTCTAAGACTCCGGTCTCGGTACACCAGTTCATTCCATTTCCTTTGCTCAAGTCTTGGCTGAAACCTCCCTGAATTTCAGATAGTCTTGGTTAGCTCTAGCTCTTTACTTGACATGACCTAGAGTAATTTGAGAAAAGAGCATCAATTGAAGAATTGCCTCGATCACACTGGCCTTTGGGCATGTCTGTGGGAGATTGCCTTGATTGTTAATCGATGTGGAAGAGCTCAGCCCAACGGGAGTGGCACCATTCGCTAAGCATGTGGTCCTGAACTGGATACAAATCTAGCTGAGCATAATCTCGTCTATGAGGCAGCAATCACAATTCCACTGCCCAGCTTCGTTGGCCCCGTAGTCAGTTCCCTGGTCAGTGGTATTGATGTATGGAATAGCAGGGTGTCACTTTTCAAGTTCTTGCCTGGTGTCTGTGCCTTGACCTCCCTCATTGGTGGCCTGTGGTCTGCAAATGTAAGTCAAATAAACCCCGTCTTCCCTACATTGCTTTTGGTTAGTGTTTAACACACTAACAGGATGAAACTGGCACATGGGTATTTCTTTGTGGTCATTACAGGAAGGAGACGTTAGCACAATCACAGGTTATTTTGTTAATGAAATCTTCACTTATTATATGCCCAGTCATTGTCAGGGGCTTAATGAGCATCATCAGAGAAGCCATGCATCTTCCCTCCTGTTTGCATCCAAGCCCAGCTCTCTGCTTTGCTTCTGTATTCTGTAAATTGTTAAATATTTTGTGATGTTAATGTTTGCTGTGGAACACGGTGTTAAACGGGAAGACAGGACCATGGGGTTTATTCCTTGTGTTGCTCATGAATAATAACACATGATTAATTCTATATTAGGTCTTGACAGTATCAGAAGGCTCAGGCAACTGCAGTGGGGATTATCATCGTGATAGGCTTTGTCATCTGCTCATTGAATACAGTCAATTGTAACAAAGGACATTAGGAAAAGCTAGCCCAACAGGCTTTGGTTGGTCTGGGGAACTGGAAGAGGGTCCCATGTTTAGCAGAACCCTTTGGATTGAGGAAGCAAAGTGGAGAGGGCTAGGCTACTATCTCTGTTTGGCTTTAAGTCTTTCTTTATGGAACCCATAGTAATTGAAAGGAAAAGAAAGCAAACTGAAAATACCTTCTAGAAAGTGGCACACCATTTACATTCGTTTCAATTTTTATTATAAAAGACAGGAAAGTATCCCACAATAAGCCTTGATTATTTACCAGAGACCATGAAACCCCAGGGTCTGCTTCCTGGCTCGCTCCAGGCATTTCTATTAAAAGTTGACTGTAACTCCCTGTCTAGATGAGCTTTGTGGAGGACAAGACAGGAAGAAAAGCACGGCCCCTCTTTGCTACTTGGGGAGGAATGGCTACTAAGGGAAACACACTATTTTTAAAGTCATCATTAAGGTTTCTTTTCGGCAAGATTATTTTCCTTCACGGAGAAAACATGGTTTCACTGACAAATTGCCAGAATCTGCAGTCAGGGAAATGGCCTTGCTCTGATGGCTTCTTCAAGCAGATACTTTCCTAAGACCCCGATGCATGCTCAAATCGTGCTGCACTGGATGTGGGGCACACAGCCTTGCCTCTGCTTCTGTAATTCATTACTCATTCGTCTAATTATTTATTAATCAAATCTGCTTTTAGAGAGTTTCGCACATGTATACAAGATGGGGGTTGCTGTAATCCCCTGCCTCTCTACCACCTCTTATAAACTCCCTCCCACACAAATTTCTCTCCCATATTCATGTCTGAATTGTTTTGAGACCCACTGAGATGGACCAGGGCCATTTGTGAGACTGTGGGATCCTGCTGGCCTCAACAGAAGGTATACAACTAGAGGCAGTGATTCCCACTCTCCTAGAGTCAAGTGACAGTCGGTAGTTCAGTGGCAAAGGGTCCTGTGAGCCTCCTGTGCCCTTCTTGATTCATTGTTGATAAGTCCAGTTTCATGACGGTCCAGTGAGATAACTACAGTATTGAGTTAATAATTGCAATGGTTATATAGAATCTAAAAATGGCAGTCTATAGCCCTTTGTTTTCTCAGGCTCCTACACACTTCCTAAGTGTTCTTCTATAATGTCTCCTGAGCTCTACAGGGAGTGATAGAGATGACTTGCTTAGGGACTAACCCATATCCATTGCTTATTCTCTGCATCATGGGATAGCTGTGAGTCTCGGCATTTACCACTACTGGCTCTAAGAAGTGGCTTGGGGAATGAAAGCCTGGAGCTGCCTTTGTTGATGTGTATGAGCATAAGTATTTAGAAGGCAGTTTGTGATTATGCTAGGTTAATTAGCCATCAGTAATAAGCTCCCCAGATGGGCCTACTACTTCTCAGACCTGGATTATTACCCAGGCTCACAGTTCTAGGTGTGGGGCTTCCCCTGTCTTCCTCTGGAGCAGGCTTCAAATCCAATCAGGGGTCAGTCAATAGCCCCCCAACAGTCAGGCCACCATGGCACAGGTGGGCATAACTTGTCATTCATTTAGTTACCTTATACTCCTTTTATTCTGATCACTCTAAATAAGTAATCTCTCTGTGTGTTTATGTGCACGACTGTGTGTGTCAATAAACATCTGTATGTATGTTTGCATACAGAAATCAGGAAACAGCCTCAGGTGCCTTCCTCTGTTGCCTGTGGCAGGGTGTCTCATTGGACTGGAACTTCACCAAGCTAGACTAGGCTGGCTAGCTAAGGAACTTCGAGAGACCCCCAATCCCTCTGTCTCTGTCTTTCATCTCAACATCACTGGGGTGAGAAACAAGCACTGCTGTGCCTTGCTGCTTTTCACCGGTTCTAGAGATTTGGACTCAGATCCTGGTACTTGCGTGGCATGAGTTTTACTAACTGATCTATCACCCTAGCTCCCTTATATATGAGTTGAAAAATAGCAATATCTCAAATACTCCTCCTATTTTTCTATATGATCCCTCCAATAATCGTACGTATAGATCTTCTTAATTTCTAGTCAAATACAATGCAATATTGAGGCTTAATTTCAATCCATCCTATACACATTTTAAGATATCTTTTATTCTCTTTGTAATGGAAGAGTATGGCTACCCGTACTTCATTGAGACGATAATAATGAAGTTAATCATTTTCCTATAATAGGCTTCTAGGTTACTGCCTCTATAATTAACATTACTATGTTTCTAATTAACATTTATAATTAACCCTGATATGAACACTGGTGTGGACAGTTTTTTTTAATACTTAGGATTATTTCTGGCATAATTGCTACTCCAGTGGCAAACACCCTTTCACTGAGGGGCTCTCAGATTTCACTGCTTGATACTTCAGCAGCCTCTTCACCCACTGGGGACAGGCCTGGGGAAAGGTGACTTAGTTGAAAGCTAGACGCATTGATTAATGGGAAATGGTTAAAGGTGGATGGGTAGGTAGAGCCTAGAAAAGGCAAATTTGTGAGTTTTGTCACGATGATTACAAGTTATAATTTTGCTTTAACTCTAGAGGAGGAGATACAACCAAGTGATTTGGATTACAAGAACCAGCAGAGAAATAGGGATGAGCATGCTAAGGTATTTTGGCTACCTAAAAGAGGAAGCGACTGCGTTGTGAAACGCTGAGGGTTCTCTGTCATTGGAAATGTCTCATGGCTACGAAGGAGACCAGAGAAGCTTGGGATACGGAGCTGCCTTTCAATAGCCTTTCAATTTCTTGGTCCTTCCTTGCCCCGGTTAGAGCTTTCAATGTCTCTCATAGCTCCACACTGAACATCCGCCTTTGTCTCTTAATTGTGCTGGGAGTCAGAAGATGCCAGGAGACTTGCTCTAGGGAAGAGAGGTAGAAGGGTTGCAACCTTGGCACATATGGGAAATTGTTGAGAAAAGAACTGACTATCGGGAATGTGGCATTACCACAAGCTCACCTCTCTTAAAGATGGTTCTCTCTCACAAGACTGCTCCTTCTCTGTGACAGTTGTTCTACAGCAATTTTAAAAATTACATGTATGTGTGTGGACAGGCATCCATCCATGATGCACGTATGGAGGTAGAGAACACTGGGTAGGAGCTGGCTCTCTCTTGCCACCATGTGATGACTCCTAGGGATGGAATTGGGTTGTCTTTCTTAGTGGGAAGCAGCTTTACCCACTGAACTATCTTGTTGGACCCCACTTTATTTTTCTTTAATATCATGTTACATGTTAGTTAGAGCATGTCAGCCTGTTCCTCAGCACTGACGTCTTTGTCTTCTATGCGTTCCAAAAGAAATTAGGAATCAAATTAATACAGGTCAGCAATGTCTACAGCTGGCCAATCTGAGGCAAGGCGAAATATAATCTTTCCTACCCTCTCTCCAGGCTTCTTATGAGTTTTAGAAAACTATGAGATGAAGGCCAGAAGATATGTAAATGTAGGTGTGAGCCACTTTAGTGGGTCCTTTACTTAAGTGATGGACACGCAGACAAGTTGGTTCCAGAATGCCGTTCCATTGTCTCAGTCTTTTCTCTATTACAGTGTATGTATGTGTGTGTGTGTGTGTGTGTGTTGTGTAGTGTATGGGTATGTGAACATGGAGGAAGCCAGAAGAGGGTGGCAGATCTCCTGGGCCAGAGTTACAGCTTGTTGTGAGGCACTTGGTGTAGGTGTAAGGAACCAAACATGGGTCCTCTGGCAGAGCGTCAAGTGCTCTTAAATCCTGGGCTAGCTCCCTAGCATCAAGATCCTGGACTTTGGAGAGAGAAGAGAGAGCCTCTGGTGGCTGTAAGATCCCTTCCCATTTCAGGCCTGGCAGAGCTCTCTCTGATGTGTGGGACTGTAGTATTTGTGTCTTCTCTCTACTTTAGAGGCCAGCTTCAAGTTGACCTGCTGCATACTTGCTAAGCACACTAATTATGCAAATTAGAAAAGGTGATTAAACTAATAGCACTAGGGAGGGACCCAAGTGTTTCTCTTTAAAACCTCT
This sequence comes from Microtus agrestis, assembly GCA_902806775.1. NCBI lineage: Eukaryota > Metazoa > Chordata > Mammalia > Rodentia > Cricetidae > Microtus > Microtus agrestis. The sequence goes on along the minus strand of CADCXT010002846.1, from coordinate 231,194 downwards.
TCTCTAGTGTGAATCTCAGTTCCCCTCCCACCTTGACTGAGCCAACTCAGAACCCCCACACCGTGACCAATGACAAGCATTTTTAAAGCAGCTGCAGGATCAAAGCGCAGCTGTGACCACACAAAAAAAGTGACATTTGGCCCACAGGGTGACATATTGTGTTGGTTTTTGTCTCATAAATATATAATCCCATGCAAGTGTAATTTGATCTGCTTGGATGGTGAGCTGTGTATCTGGTTTCCCTAAAGGATTCGCGACACCTGTGGACCTGGTGTGACTGCCACTTGTCTAGCAGGGCAGCCACCGTGGGAAAAGTAGGCTTCTTTTACAGTCATCTGTGGGAGGGCCTGGTCTGTTCTAGTCTGCTGCCCAGGCTTCATGACCTCACCTTGTATTTGTGCTGATGCATTTAGAGGCTGTCATTTTTTATTTTAATGCATATAACACATCTCTGATATACCTCTCCTGCCTCTTGATGACTTCTTTGTTCTAACAGACATCTCTCTCTGACCTTCAGATTTCCGAGTGGTATTTCTCACCCCCCAACTGACAGAGGTCATGTCTGTGTTGATGTTAATGTCTAGTCCCCTGCTCCAGTAAAAAATTCAGTTCTGTGGGAAGTTATATTTTGAACTTTCATCGAAAAAGGATTCTATTAAAATGGTATTTTAAAGGGCCCATAGGTCCTTTGAAGCTTCTGAATGCCACTCCTGACTGAAAATAAAAACGGGGCACTTTTTGTAGAAATTACAAGGTATGTGACATTCCAGATGATGAGCCCAGCAAATGAAACTCATTTAGTTCCCTGTAAGAGCTTTCCTTAATCACGAATTACAGTTTTCTTATCAAAGCATCCATGTGTCACCCCCTGTCCCTTATCAAAGCATCAGCGCGCTGGTCCTCTGTGTATCATGTCGTTAGAAAGCTGTCCTTGGTGTTTTCTACAGTGATGGGGATCAAACCCAGGGCCTTTTGCATGCCAGATAAGCACCCAAGCTCTGAGCTCTAGACCACCTGTTAGCATTAACATTCTGAGACAAGGTCTCGGCATGTGCCTGAGAACGGCCTTAAACCTGTAGCTTCTCCAGGGCTGAGATTTCAGGGATGTGCCGCTGTGCCTGAATAAAGGGTCCTCTTTGACTCTTTAGGTATCCTCCAAAAATGTGTCTATCAATGCTCACTTGGATTTGTAATTAGTGACAGCTTGCAAAATGTTTATTATACAAATTGTAGTGCTTTTGGGGGGTGAATAAAGAAGTTAGGCATATGATGAAATAGAATTATGCAATACTAGAGATCTACAATGAGAATTCATTGTCCATAAGTATTTGAGGCTTTTCTTTTCTTTTTTTTTTAAATTTTATTTTATTGAGAAAAGTAAAAAAAAAAAGTTTCCGCCTCCTCTCAGCCTCCCATTTCCCTCCCCCTCCTCCCACCCTTCTCACCCTCCCCCCACTCCTCTCCCCCTCCCTCTCCAGTCCAAAGAGCAGTCAGGGTTCCCTGCCCTATGGAAAGTCCAAGGTCCTCCCCCCTCCGTCCATGTCTAGGAAGGTGAACATTCAAACTGGCTAGGCTTTTCTTAGACTAAATCTTTTTATACATTATTAGTTAATTTTTGAAATATTTACATATTAATTTACTTATTTTTTATTTTTGTGATACTGATTTTCAAGACAGGGTTTCACTGTATAGCGTATAGCCCTGGCTGTCCTGGAACTCACATTGTAGACCAGGTTGGCTTTGAACTCTCAAAGATCCCCTTGCCTCTGCTTTCCAAATACTGGTATTAAAGGCATACACCACCACCTCCTGGCTTGTAGTAAAAGATTTGTTTTTAATATTTTTTATTTATGTTTATGTTTGTGTGAGAGAATGGCTGCAGAGTCCACAGAGGCCAAAAAAGGGCATCAGATTCTTTGGAACTCCAGGGTTAGGTTGCTGCGAACTGTGTTGGGAACCATACCAGGTGCTCTTGAAGAACAACAAATACTCTTAGCTGCTATGCTACTCTCTCTCTCCAGCCATTCTTCTATTATGTGTATATTATATGTGTATATATGCATATAGATATATTATTGCACACACATTTGCATGTTTATGTGTTATTTGACAATAATATTTTATTTTATAGTATTATTTTATATAATCACAAGTCATTCTTTAGAACAGAATGCGCTTGGTTCTACTTATTTCTTTATTCGTTTCTTCACATATTTAATATTTACCACGTACTCACTGAGACTAGATGCTGGGTCTAATCCAGGCATGTAAAATGGAGAACAAGTTTAGCTTTTACATTGTATCATAAATTCTTGTTTGGACACTTCGGAGATCACAGGAATATTGGTAGGGCTTTCAGAAATGTATGCCTTTTACAGGGTAATATCTCAAATAAGTCAGCTAGCCCATGTAAGTAGCAAGGTAGTAGACATGCCCTTCTATGGCTGTGTCTAAGAGACCCTGCACTTTTAGTTGGCTCCTTAGTGGTAAGGGTTGGATCCTTCGGCTTCTTGGAAGGGCTTGGATCTATGCACAGTTCAGAACTCTGTCTTGTGTGTTTTCCAAGACCAGCATGTTAAGAAACGTATTTTCACCCTACAGTTATCCAATGAGCCTTCTTTACTCGCACCCACGGTTTCCGCCCTTATAATGGAGACTGACAGGCTTAGACATCCTTCGCAGAGTGGAATAGTTTTAAAGACTACCATAAATAGTTTTAATGAACTGTGGGTAACAGTAAAATCATTTCACAGAAGAGATCCATCCTATTGCTGTTTAATTAAAATCTCTCTGCTGGTGGAAGTTCTCTCTCTAGTGTTTTCTTTAATACATTTACGATGCATCTGTCTAGGCTCCCTCACTAGAGATATCTTTCATTATAATCCACTTATCTAAGTTTGTAATTAAACTTCCACATGTAAAATTTCCAATGGCAATTTGCCAGGTTATCCAGTGAACTTTTGTCTTTCTCAAAAAGAAAAGAGAGAAAACACTTTTAAAAAAATTGGTTTTGGTAGCTTGGACAGTTTATCATTTTAAAAGTATTCGTTTGCACTATTTGTGGGAATATAAATCAAGACAGTCATTATGCAAACAGACACCTCAGACAACCAAAACCAGAAATAACATAAGTGGAGCCAGTCTATTCTCTGGGTATACATCCATGGGAAGTAGAAAGAGCATGCCAGAGAGATGCCTGCTTTCCCATTTTCACTGCCTTGTCTCCACAGCATCCACAATAGCTCACATGTGGAATCACGTGAGGTGTATCAATGGGCAGATAAAGAAGGAGATGTGGTGTATTTATACCATGCCAGGGCAATGGTAGTTGAAATGTACTGTGTGACAATTGTCTTGAGGCTGGTTGGGTTTATTAATGAATGACATTAAGTCACAAAAAGGAATGAAATCTTGTTGTTTGCTAAAACATGGATGGAACTGAAAAGTATTGGATCATGTTGAAATTAGCCAGATGGAGGAAAAATATAGCATGCTCTCAGCCACAGAGATAATCTAATAAATTTGATTTCATAAAAGCAGACCATGGAAAGTGGTCTTTGCATGGACAGACAGACACGGGGAAGGGGCACACAGAGATGTGGGATAATGGGTATCAAGATACAGTTTGACAAGAGGAGTAATTTATGGAGATACACACCCCAGTTGGGTGACTATAATTCACAGTAATTTATTGTGTCTGTTAGAACAACTAGACAGGAAGAGTTGGAAGTTTAGTAACACTGAGAAATGATAAATGGTGAAGGAGATAAAAATGCAGATTGTCCTGCTTTGATAACTGTGTTTTATATGCACGTATAGAACTATCATATTATAGCCATAGATATTTAATATTCAAAAATATCTGCTTATTTTCACAGACACATAGTAGTGAGGCATGGTAAGAAGGAGTGCCTTCTATTTAGTATCAATGATTTCTGCCTCTGCCTTTGAAATGGGAAGTGGGTAGTATTGATTAGATATACATATGAGTGATCTTAAGGTAGGAAGATGATAAATGTACTTCATAATAATTGCATTCAGGTGCATGTATTTGTTTAGAATATCCACATGCCATGTTGGTAAGACTTCATGAGTGTAGTTTCTCTAATATTCCTAGGGGATACAATCTCAAAGTAAACTCCCTGTTCCACCAGCTCCTACAAATCATTCTGCCCCCTCTTCTGCATTGCTCCGTGAGCCGTTAGTGCAGGGGTTGTGTTGTATGTATATCAGTTTGGACTTGGTTCTATATCTCTTTACTCTGGTAAGTTGTGGTTTTCTGTAATACTCACTATTTGTTGCAAATAATATTAAATAAATTAATTAAATAATATTTGTTGATTAGGTGTGAGAACTAATGTTGTAGAATATTATTTATAGTTGTGCTAAATTTGTTTTTTGATGTGGAACTTTTTATTTTTTTTGTTTTTTTCAAGACAGGGTTTCTCTGTGGTTTTGGAGCCTGTCCTGGAACTAGCCCTTGTAGACCAGGCTGGTCTCGAACTCACAGAGATCCACTTGCAACTGCCTCCCAAGTGCTGGGATTAAAGGCGTGCGCCACCACCGCCCGGCTGATGTGGAACATTTTTTAATGGTACAAAGTTGTGTTACATTCTTTTATGTTGCATTTGTTAACTCTGTAAAACTGTGTTGTTTTGCTTTTGCAAAACACCTGACTGGTCTAATAAAGAGATGAATAGCCAATAGCAAGGCAAAAGAAATAATATGTAGGGCTGGAAGACAGAGAGAAGAAATAGAAGGAGAAAAAGAAGGATTGGGAAGCAAGAGAAGAAGGAGAGGCATTCATCAAGGCCAGACACCCAGCTACACAACCAACAATGGAGGAAGAAGTAAAGAAAGGTATATAGAATAGAGAAAGATAAAAGACCAGAGGCAAAAGATAAATGGGATAATTTAAGAAAAGCTGGTAGAAACAAGCCAACCGGAGGCCAGGTATTCACAAGTAATGATAAGCTCCTGTGTATTTGTTTGGGAGCTGAGTGACAGGTCCCCACAAAGAGCTAAAGATCAAAAACAACCAACAACAAATTTCACTTATCAATGGGAATAAGGATAAGTATTTAAAATGTAATTAGGAATTGTGCTGATTTAGTAAAGTGACACTGTAGGTGCTCTTCAAAGACCCAAGACATCACTAACCCCAAGTAGTTAACTAGATTTCCAATATTAGGCATGGCTTCCCTGTTGCTGAGTGAGCTTTAAGTCCAATTAGAGAGCCGTTGGTTATCACCAAGGTATGTATGCTACTACTGCACCCTTAGGGTTATGGTACCATGGTCACTGTTGTGGTTTATAGGAGTCATAGCTTAGTGGGACTATAGATTGTTTCTCTTACTTGGAGGCTTCCATGGCACCTTCTGGTACCATGCAGCTCATCCTCAGAGAGGAGATTTTCAGGACAGATCCAGCACTGGTCTTCTACATTTTGCATCCTTACTGAAGGGACTTGCCTTCCACTCTTGAGGAAAACCAATGGGAACAGCAATAGCCTATAGGTTTTAGAAGATGCTTAGACAGTCCTGACCAGCAACTAGAATGAAGACTTCTCATGCTTGACTGGGGGGTGCTAATCTATGGGTCCTGGGAAGAAGACATTGCCAGTCAAGCTGGGAAAATTTTGTTTAAACTACACACACACACAGGGAGGGAGGGAGGAGAGAGAGAGAGAGAGAGAGAGAGAGAGAGAGAGAGAGAGAGAGAGAGAGAGAGAGAGAGAGAGAGAGAGAGATGCTTTATGGGTATTTTAGGTAGGTAGATAGTTAGTGGTATGATTCCTTATGAATTTTTGACATCCTTATTGTTATTTTATCTTCCTCCTTCTTCTTTATTTAATTCCCTTCACTTTCACTATTAAAGGCACCTCTTTTGTCCCGTTCATGACCTGACCTGAGAAAGAATGCCAACAATAGATACGCCAATGTTGAAAGTGGAAATCTCAGGATTTCCTCAAACCTAGATAAACAATTACAGGGAATTAAAGAATGCTGAGAGCAGGAGAAATAATCTTTCTTAGGGAAGAACACACCAATTGGTTATCCAGTGCCAAATGCCAGCCCTAAAGACAAAAATCACACATGTACCCCAGGTAACATTAAGCAGACTGAGCATTTGTATTTATGTGTTTAGGAAAGTGTTTGTTTGTTTGTTTGTGTGTGTGTGTATATTACAAACAACAATTAAAGAAAAAGAAGCCATGAGTTTTAAAGCAAGAGGGGGAAACATAGGAGGGGTTCAAGGGAAGAAAGTTAAGGGCAGATATGATGAATTATAATCTCAAAAACTATAATAAAAATTTATATATCACATATAATGTATGTATGTATGCCTATAAACATGTGTAAATGTGTACAAAGCCCAAGAAAGTATAAAGAAGACCAAAAGAGGTGTTGGAGTGTTTTCCAAAAGGGTATGTGTTGTGTGAGAATAGAAAGGAAACTGGGAGGGTAGAGGATACAAGGGAAGGCATCGGAGGAGACTCTGCTAAAAAACACATTGGAAATGCCATAGTGATACTTAACACTTCACATGCTGATCTTAAAATATTGGAAAATTAAACTGGCATCCTCACACATGTTCATACTCTTAACCATCGTCAACGTTGAAGATGCTATTTGAAAGAAAACAATCTGTCTTCTTTGATGAGTGTTTTCACTACAATAAAAAATTATTAAAATAGGGCCTATGGCTTTCTTTTTAATTTCCCTTTATTTGGAGTGCTTCCCAAATAAAGAGATTTGACTCTGCTGTTTGGGGAAGTGAAAAGGACACAGTATGGGAGAGGATCCCACCAAGTCTCCAGAGTCTAGTGAGCATCTTGTTCATGGTCGACACGGAGACATAGGAAGTGAAAGCTTATAAAAGATAATGGGAGTGACTGCTGGAGAATTCATAGGCTTATAAACATGTTATTATTTTGATGTCAAATGTGGGCACGTTTTTCAATTGCTTCCTTTGCAACATTAGATGCATAATTAATCAGGAGAACACAAAGCTATACTTACAGTTTAACCAGATAATTGCCTTGGCATTAAATATTTAGTATCTACATTGTAGAAAATAATTAATGAGTAATTAAATATTTTTTTAATTTTAAAGGTCAACATCATTTGAAAAGAGGAAGTTATCTCATATTTATGCAGTCTAGTAATCCTGTTTTTTAATAAGAGCCTTTAGTTCAACTGAATATAAGCCCACATAAATCATTCTGTAACCTGCATACACATATGTATAGTAAACTACATATATTCAAAGTGATTATTAAATTTATCCGTGCTTCTTCAAGCATGATACATCACAAAATAGACATATTCACATATCTCTTTTATTTCTTAAACTACATACAGAAATATTTATATTCATTTTCTTACTCTTTCTTAAAATTTAGGCTTTCAAATTAAAATTATTTTAATTGTTTAATTAACCTAAATTCCTAAAGGAGAATATAAATGTGTATATATATATATACATATATATTTCTTAGTGACTATTTTATGCTATTTCTATTAAATGATTAAAATTATTATTTCCCTTTCTTGTAGTATCCTCACCTTGAGGAAAAAAAAGTAGGCAATGTACAACTTTTTCCATTGCTTTGATTTGGGGGCAGGTAGAGTAAGATTATTTTTAAAAAGCAAGTAATTTGTCAGCTCATGGGTACAGAGTTGTATAACTATGAAATTGGTTTTCCTAAGCTTGGAAGAGAGAATTGAGACTTAAACCCAAAGACATTGCTAAAGTTTCTAAGCTTCATTTTGGTGTACGGGAAACTAGATCTGCTGATGCATTGACCTGTAAACCTGAGAGACAGGGAGGCTGTCAGGATGACTGCTGGTCCTGGTCCTGTGACCTGTGACACATTTATCATGAGTTATAACTGATCCACAGTTGCATAGGAATGAAGGATTCTGCTTCCGTTAATATAAGAGTTGGCTATCGGATGCCCACCTGGACATGCGTAGTAGTAGGTGTATGAACCAGATCAAGGGAGAAGTTATGGCCAGAGACACAGGAAGGGATATGGAGAAAGAGGAATCGATACATGTGCTATTTAAAGCTGAGGGACCAAATAAGATCCCCTTGAACAGCAAGCAAAGCTGGGAAAGGGAAGGAATCTGAGGACAGAGCCAGAACCATGCAAATAGGAATGTCAGAATGAGGAGGAAGTGTGAATGGTGTGGGCCAAAAGAGGATGCCAGAGAGAAGGAGCCAACGTGGAAGTTTCACAACCTGTCTCAAGTGAAGAAAGTGGGGGAGACTATGAAATCAGGAGATGAGTTTATAATTTTCCATAAGACTGTGGCCAGTTGGTTATAAAACTACAAGAATACTTTTAAGGTAGTCTCCTAATGATATAGGGTGTAGAAATAACTAAAAGGTTGCATCTTTAATATGTTCTTATTTAACTAACTTTGGCTATTTTAACCAGTTTGTTCTCACATGGAAAAGTGAGCTAGCTTACAGGAATAATCCCTCCTTTCTTTGATCTCAAATTGATTAAGGAAAGCAATCCTGTTCCTATGGTTTCCTTGTATGTAGTTATCACCTTAAAGTAAGTACCCCTTTATGTCATGGAATAGCACCCTAGAAAAGTGCCCAAAGATGTAGGTAAATGACGTCATCTTGATCTTCATGGAACCAGGGTCATCTGTGTTCAGATTTGGTGGAACATTTCAATATTGTCACTTGAACCACATGTAAGGGTTTTTTCTTTTTAGTCTGCATAAGTGGTAGAGATACTGTCACATGAGTTGTTTATACATGACAATTTATTGTGCCAAAAAACTCAGACACTGTAGGACTCAGGCTTTACCTTCAGTTGATGTTAGAGGAAGCATGCAGAAAGAGGCATGCCAGAGCAGAAGCAGGTTTTTCTTACAGAGCAGAAAATTTAGAAGTAGGCAGTCTCACACAGTAGTTTGATTGGATGAAGAATGAAGCAGAGTCCTGGGATTCTTCTGTGTTCTCCTTCTTCATGCTCAGTGTGTGACATCTATCTTTCCAGTCTGAAGATGGCATCCACATTTTGTAGGAAAGAGCCAATTGCAAGGGCCTGTCCTTTCTTTCAGGGAACTGTATTTTTTATTGAACATGGGTGGTATCCATACCTTTGACCCTGCAGTGTATAAATCATTTGCCAGAACTGTGTTCTGGCATATGGCTGGGTTAGCACCAGTATATCTGGCAACATGATTTTCTTTTCTTAAATGTGACAGATATTAAAATATATAGTTCTGAGAGAAATTGAAACTACAGCGATATCTTCATTTTCTACTAAGTTGTAGTTTTGGTTAGAAAACCCATTTCAATCTTTTTAAAAAAATTCTGCAATGTACTTTGGCAAGAGTTTGTACAGAAAGAGGTAATACATTAATATAAATATTTTTCAGATTTTCTGTGCTTTTTTCTATGATGCAAAACTCTTTCAGTTATTAATATATGTTTACATTAATAGTTGCTATACATTTATATGTGTATATTTATATTTATAATACATATTTAATTACAAATAGCTACATATTACATACTTATATTAATGTTATTAGGATTCCTCAGTGAGCTGCAGAAAGTTCACATTTGTAAAAATTATATTTATTGTACATAGATTTGCAAATGTTCATATATTAAATGAACAGATTTGCTATCATTAGGTTTCTTCAGTGAGCGGCAGAAAGTGCCTGACTGTACTCTGCAGAGTCAGTGTGCAATGGAAGAGGCCAGTGGTTAAAAGTCAGGGGAATGTTACTAAACATGTGTCACTCTAGACCAGAGGCCGCACTCTCATGAAAAAGAGATGATAGCTGTTTTCTCCTTCAAAGGCTCAGTGTGAATCTTTCATTGGACGCCAGGTACAGAGTGCTCTTAACTCTTCAAAGATATATATTTGCAGGATTGAGAGGCTGAAAACTCATCTCTATGCATTTGCTGCAGGGCAAGACGGTGTTTGATGTTCCTTAGCATTTTGGAAAGCAGAAAGCTGAGGCAGGATGAATGCTGGGTGTGGGAGGCCAACCTTGGACGACGTAGCGGTTTTTGGTCAACCTGGGTTATCGTGAGAAACCCGATCTCAAAATGAACAAACTGAGCACCCAACTAAAGAAGCCAGTTGTTCCTTATGCAAAGATGAAGGGAAGGCTCTTCTGAATGCTGAGCAGGGCAAGTGAATCATATCACAGGCAGTTCCACAGTGAGCCCTCACCGTCTAGCAGACCCATATTGACACACTCTCTGTTTGCTATTTTATTCTAATTTCTTCCACAAGGCTTAGAAGAAAGATGACTGTTTTCCTTTAGAGTTAAGGATTCTGAGGAGTTGAGGGTGACTTAACGGGATCCACAGGAGTGACAGTAAACACAGATGGCTACGGTTCTGGTACTGTGTACTGACCCAGCTCATTGAACATCTTCTGGCTGATATGATCTTGAAGTAATTATTTAATACCCTTATAATTATTCTCATAAAGTGGGAATTTTTGCTTATCATGTTTTTTATGAACACTCAATGAAATGATAGAGAGCTTGCCTTGCACAAGCCACTGAGAGAACCCATAAAGTTCAGGAGGATCTTTGCTTTGAAGGGCATGAGGAAGTGCTCATGTTGGTCTTACTCCTCCAACATAACAACATAATTTTACCATAGCTAAGGCATTTTTCTCACTCGTGGCACACAGAGTGGAACTATTTTTCTTATTCTTTCATTGTATTTATGGTGAATTCTTTTTTTTTTTTTTTTTTTTTTTGGTTTTTTGAGACAGGGTTTCTCTGTGGCTTTGGAGCCTGTCCTGGAACTAGCTCTGTAGACCAGGCTGGTCTCGAACTAACAGAGATCTGCCTTCCTCTGCCTCCTGAGTGCTGTTTTAAAGTCTTTTTTTTTTTGAGACAGTGTTTCTCTGTGGTTTTGGAGCCTGTCCTGGAACTAGCTCTGTAGACCAGGCTGGTCTCAAACTCACAGAGATCCACCTGCCTCTGCCTCCCAAGTGCTGGGATTAAAGGCATGTGCCACCACCGTCTGGCTATGGTGAATTTTTATATGGCTTCTTCAGGACAATACTTGCCTCTGTCCTTTCAATGAAGACCAATGACGTCTCTCACAGTTCACTATTTCCATGAGCTTCACATCTCAAATCATTTCCCACACCTTGGTTTCCTCAACTCTAAAATGAAGTGCTACTATCCACATTTGAAATGTTCATATGCATGTCAAATTGCACAAGACTGAACGGGTTGCTCTTCCATGGTGTCCGTAGGACACTGCTGTGTGTAGAGGACCACAGTATGGAAGGTGGAGTAGAGCACATGACAGGAGACCTCATTCCTCACTCATCAACCATCTTTGCTGAGTCACCTCCATCATGAGCATGAGATGCTGCTTTGTGGAATTATATAACTACAGTAAGCTTGGCTCCTGCTCATCCCAGTTCCTTCAGGCTGCAGGTAAACAGGAACCATTTCTAGGTTAAGTTTTGTACCTTTTAAATATTCAAGGACTCTGATGATAAGAATACAGCTTGGGAGAATGAAATGCCTAAGACCCACACATTTTCTGTAGGCTGAATGGCCTCTGTGTGATCAGAAAGTTGAGACAAAAAGGAGAAACTGTATTTCTTATTTAGTATTCAACATTTTCACGCTCTCCTTGCAAATATATCCTGGGTGCTAAGAGATATAGTAAATAAGTTGATTTGGAAATTCAGCAACCTTTATAATGTAAATTATTCATATCATCATGGGTGTCTCCAGCATAGCATATTTTATCAGTTAAAGCATCTTTTTATTTGTGTTATACAAACAGAGGAACATATTCTCTTGCTCTTCCTTATTCCCTCATTTTGTTCATAGTGAACTCTCAAGTTACAGGTGTAACAATCACTCCCAGTGCTGTCCAAAGAATAATTTGGCGAATTTCAAGCATTTGAGAGAGAAAAAGGCAATGAATCTGTGTTCAGAGTTTATCCAGCAAGGCCCATGAGCCTGGCAGTGTCCCACCTTGGTTACATGTGACATAATGCCTCTTTACTCATGGGGCCCTCCATACAAGCCAGATTCCTGCACTGATTCCTTGGGGAAAAAAAACCAACAAAATCATTAGGTGTGGTGGAAAGGAATTGAAATACCAAAAACATGTGGGTCTTTCCAGGAATATGATTATTGTGTATCCTGTACAAAATGGTGCTCTACATTACTAAATGTCTTCTTTGGAGTTTGTTCTCATTTCAAATCCATGCTATGATCCCTATTATCATGATGCCTTGTTCAATGGTGATAGTCAGGACATATATTGACCATGGAGTATAGGGGTTCTTAAAGCTATTCATCCTGGAGATGTTAGACTCTAAGTAAAGAGTCCCACCCTAGGCAATCACAGAAGGAGGCTTCAGAGTAGTGGGCCCTGAAAAGTCAGAACTGGGTTTTTGACAAGTGAGCAGTGCCCAGAGATGAAGGCTCAGAGTGAGCAGTGTAAAGATAATATTTTTCCAAGTAAGATTCATAGATTGATGCAAAATTGCAAATAATGAAAGATGAATCCTTGGCTTATCATTGTGGCTTCTGCATAGTCTCACTGGAATGCAAGTCCGTGTGATCTCTCTCTGATCTCCCATTTGCAGCCATTTTAAGGAGAACAGCTGCACTTTCTTTTAGTTCACATTTGAGTGAATTCATCTCATTTTACACATGATGGATGCATGAGAATGCATCCTACAAAGTCACCTAGAGTGTGACAGTTTCATGGTGTGGGAGGTCCTTCTGTTTATGTGTTGCTTTTATTGGTTAATGAATAAAAAACTGCTTTGGGTCTATAGCAAAGCAAGGCAGAACAGAGCTAGGCAGGAGAAACTAAACTGAACGTTGGGAGAAAGAGGGCATAATTGAGAGAGAGAGAGGCCATGGACACCACCAGAGACAAACATGCAGCAACCTTGTAGTCATGTTAGTTAGGTTTTCTAGATATATAGAGAGATATTTCAGTTGGATAGGTATTCTTCAAATCTTTCAGAGACCTTTAGAATATGGCATTTAAAATGTTTTAAGAACTTAGGACTTTTCATGACAATGAGACACATCTGCTCCTGTCAGCACCAATTACTTCAAGAGAATGATGGGCACCAAAGAAGATCCTCATGGTGTTGGTTAGCCATTCAGGCAAAAAACTGCTCTTGCCTGGGTTGCTTGATGTTATGCTGTGTGAGCTGGACATGTGGGACTCACAGAGAGATGAATGCTGAAGCTGCCTGAAGAAGGTGAGATAGTCCTTAGGGGTTCCTGCTTCATGAAAAAAAATCTGCTAGACATTCTGCAGGACACAGAAAAAAGTGACTGACAAACTACCAATATAGGCATAACTGTCTTTGAAATTTTCTGCTTTATAGAAAAGTCTGCTGGATGCTATGAGTCTGTAGGCTAAAGATGGATGCCCCAGTGGTAGAAAAGAACTTTGGGTGACTGTCCAGGCAGTGAGATGCCTCTGTCACTTCTAGAGATTTGGAAGTTTCTTACAATGCACTTCCTGTTTACTTAGGTAATATTATAGCCTTCTGGAGTCTTTGATGGAGTTGAAGAATATATAGTTATAGTTTTTCTTAGTTATAATAAAAGATAAAGTAGATATAAGTATTATAACTTGGTGTAGGAGTGTCTTCTTTTTATGTATTGCTTTCATTGGTTGAATAAAGAAGCTGCTGTGGCCTTTTGATAGGGCAGCCCTTAGATGGGTGAAGTAGACAGAGCAGAATTCTGGAAGGAAGAAGGCAGGCAGAGAGCTACCCACCATAAAGCTGCCAGGTCAGAAATGTTGAATCTTTCCCAGTAAGCCACAGCCTCATGGTGACATACAGATCATTGGAAATGGGTTGAATCAATATGTGAGAGTTAGCCAATAAGAGGCTAGAGTTAATGGGCCAGGCAGTAATTTAATTAATACAGATCTCTGTGTGATTATTTTGGGCATAAGCTAGATGGGCAGCTGGGAGCCAGGTAGTATGAAAAGCAGCCCACACCTCTTACAACAATAACTATAATTCTTGCTTTATACCTGTTTTTTTATCTTGTAATTTTTCTGTGTTAAAGTTAAAACTTTCCTTTTTTAAACAGAAAAGGGAAAACGATGTGGGAGGTCCTTCTATGTATTGTTTTTTTTTTTTGTTAATGAATAAAGAAACTACTTTGGGCCTATAGGAAAGCAGAACTTAGCTAGGCAGGGCAAACTAAAGTGATTGCTGGGAGAAGGAAGGTGGAGTCAGAGAGAAGCCATGTAGTCCCACCAGAGACAGATGCTGGAACTTTACTTGGTAAGCAATAGTCACATGGTAAAATAGAAAATACTGGAAATGGGTTAATTCTAGATGTAAAAGCTAGCTAGAAATATGCTTATGTGATTGGCCAAGCAATGGTTTAAATAATACAGTTTCTGTGTGCTGTTTTGGGAGTCTGGGTTGACAGGAAATGAACAAGCAGCCTCCTACAACAGTTTTGTGTCATGAAAAGGTATGGCTTCAGTAGAAAGTTGGTCTTTCTAGCTAATTCCTTTGTTTAAACTTTTGCAATCATAGGTCACCCCCAAACAAATTTTTATTTAACTCCATTTGACATGAAACTTAGAACCCCTTATTGTGTAATACACAGCTCATTTGCTTTTACCTAGGTATATCTTTTACCCTTTTAAGAGTCATAGAAAGGGTTATTATTTTATGGGGCAACATAGCTTATTCTATTTTCTCAGCAGAGTAATTGAAAATGATGTCTTACTACAAATGTCCAGACAAGTCTTTTATCAAATCTATATTATACAATTAATCATTCATTTGTGTGTATGTGTTTGTAGAAAATATTATATTGTTTTCTGAGTGAAATAATAGCCTGGTTCCATTGGAAGTGTCTATTGAGAAAAAAGCCTAGACAGATTTTAACATGATACATGGAGGCATGAAAGGCATATGTTTCTTAATCCCAGTTCTTGGGAAGTTGAGGCAGAAGCAAGAGTCTGTGGCTTAATTCTGTCTCATCTTACTCTCTAAGAGCCTTTCTTGCTCTCTCAAGTTCCACCAACAGAGTGGGAGGGAGAACATGCCTCCCAATGTTGGTGTGTGTGTGTGTGTGTGTGTGTGTGTGTGTGTGTGTGTGTGATATTCACCAGAGCAGCAGTTAGAACTTGCTTATATATACACATGACCCAGGACACTGACTACTGGAATTCTGGAGAACTCTCAGTCAGAGCAATCTACACCTTCAAAATGTTTCTACTTGAGAAGAAGGTCTCTTTTTCTGATTCATAAAAAATACCATATGAACTCCTAGGGACCTTAGAACAAACTCCAATTTAGAGTCCATGATGCTCAAACTTTAGCAAAGGCACAGCTGTGATGAATCACATCTTTGGCTCTTGGCATCAAGGATGTGTGCTCAATTCAGTTGTCAAGGACAGAAGTTTTAGAGCTGAGTCTAGTAGTGCCTCCAAGGAGCCATGAAATCTGCTAACAGGCCACTCTTGAGAACAAACAGAGAACAAGTGGACTCATTTTATTTCAGCCCGAACTCTTCACTTTTACTCCTCTCAATACTTGTGTGTGATATAGAAGATTGAAGCCAAGCTTTTGCTTGTCTTTTAAAACACTTTCTTCATCCTAGGATTGAGGCAGGTGACCAGAGCTGTGTATTCAAAGTTCATTTCTTGGCTCCTTCTAGAATAAGTTTTATTCATTTTTTGCTTTGCCATGGTACCCTTGGTATATTCTTGGAATGCCTGAGTCTGCCTCAGATGCCTCCTCTTTTGTCTGTTTATTTGGTAGTGTTCAGCATCACCTGTGTTATAAGGAGCACTACATAAGTTAATTCTACAAGTGGGTAGGAATAGAGAGATGGCTCCTTATAAGAAACAAGTCAAACAGAAGGTAGTGTCCTGGTTTTATTCCTGGTGCTGTAATAGAAATACCCTTAGAATGGGCAACTTAGGGGAGAAAGGTTCATTTTAGCACACAGTTCAGGTTAGAGTTCACTGTTGTATAGAAGTCACAGTAGGAGCCTGAAATGAGTCACACACACAATCAGGAGCAGAGAGAAATGAATTCATGCATGCTTAATACTCACCTAACCTTTTCTACTCTAGTTCCGGAATTCAAACTAAGGATTTGTGTAGTCCATATTCAGAACGTGTCTTTCCACATCCATTAATGTGACAAGATAATCCTCTACAGATGTGTCAACAGATAAACCTGGTCTAGAGAATGCTGCATTGAGATACCATACTCTAGATAGTTAGACCTGCGCATCACAAGAGATGTTACATGTTATTTTGTATACAATGACTTCAGGATTATAGTAGCTATTTCTTTTTTATTGGTTGCTAGGATTCTTATAGTCAAAGTAACCACCATTTTTTAGTAACTTTGCTGGGTATTAGGAGCACTAATGTTTACCTGTCACACTTCTAAAGTATTCAGGCCACTTTTCACACTGTGACCCCATTATCTATCTATCTATCTATCTATCTATCTATCTATCTATCTATCTATCTATCATCTATCTATCTATCTATCTAGTCTATCATCTATCTGTTATCTATCTATAATCTATATATTAATCTATCTACACATACATGTGTATATATGTTTGTGTGTATATATTTTTTCATAATCAAATATCAAGGTTATTTCCATTTTCTTCCACTCTAGGTGTAATTTTCTTTTGTTTAGAAAAGTTCTATCTGTAACTGGGGTTGCAGTGTATAGTTAGAGTAACATTTACCTAGCATGCATGAGACCCTGAGTTCTGTCTCTATCATTGCAAAAATACCCAAAAAACAAATATAACTCTACATGTATATATGGTAGGTACATAAGATTTCATATTTCCTAAAATATTTACTTGAATCTTTCCTTTCAAAGCTGTGTTTCAAGAGGTTTTGCTTCCTTAGTGATAAGTGCCATCTGTTCTTGTATTTACATTTTATAATCTATTGTTCTGTTTGAGTTTTTCCTTTTAGCTGACATATCCAATCCTCCACTGAATGCTTTCTGCCAAGTCTATCTTTATTTTTCTGATCTTTCCTAATTGTATTACTTATCCATAGTTGCTTAAACTTTTTCACCAGTTTCATAACCCTGACCCCCAACTTATCTAGCCCTACTCACTAGTAACTGATGACCACTAATCTTAGGTATCTAAAAGTTCTTTGCTGCTTTCAAATTCCCTCCCGACATTCAAGGCCCTTTGCAGTTTGGTCCCTAACTTGTATTCCAAATCTCATCTCCAAGTAAGTGATTCCTGGGCATGGAGTGCACCTGTTCCTCCCTCCCCTTCATGTCCTTCAAAGCAACCACACACTTAATTACCAGTCCCTGAACACTAACATAACCAGATTTCAGTGCTCTATTCTCTCGGATGTGTCCTTCTTGACTCCTTCAAGCCCTTATGTTTCCCGAAGGCTCTTCTCAGATATTGCCTTGTGTGTTTCCCTCTGTTTTCTCTCAGAAATGGCCTCCTCCTGAGCCATTCCTCTCACTGCTGTTAATGATGTTCCTTCCTCACCCTCTTTGGGTCTTAGCACTGTGTGGCATTCCTCTCCTCAGTTATGAGCCCCTCAAGGAATTCATCTGAACAGAAAGAAGCAACTATATGAGACATCTTCCAAATATGATTACTTTTAAGAATAAAACACTATGTAGTGGGGGCTTCTGTTACATGGTCACATGAAAGTCACTTGCAGTCAAAGCATGCCCTGATTGCCAAACAGGAGCACAAATGGTAGCACTCACCTGTCTTTCTCTTGTTTTCAGGATTAGGCAAGTGAAGACGCTGAAAAATCTGAAGAATGTTTCCAAGGAGTGATCTGGCTGTCACTCACTGGGTTCTGAGGAGCATGAGGAGGCTCTTTATAGTGGTTTCTCTCCTGCTGTCCCAAGCAGCTCCTTTGGAAGGCAGAAAGGATAATCAGTTCATCTGGAAAACAGGTAAGACTGTCCTGGCTGTTCACTTGTCCAACAGTCATTTACAAGATGAACCCTTCATATTCATGGGGAATACTCAGAGGGAAAACAAGACTCTTTAATATACAGCTTACATTAAGTTTATTAAAGATTTTTATATTTATTGGTTTGTTAATTATTTGTGTGTGTGTGTGTGTGTGTGTGTGTGTGTGTGTGTGTGTGTGTGTGTACATGCCTGCAGAGGTCATAAGAGAGTATTAGATTCCCTGGAGCTTGAGTTACTGGGGATTGTGAGCTGGTCACATGGGTGCTAGTAACCAAACTTCCGTCCTCAGCAAAGGTAGCAAGCTTTGTTTGTTAGCAGCTAAGCCATCTCTCCATTCCCTTATATTAGATTTTCATTTCTGCTTAATTGCCACACAAATCAGTGATACTTGTTATCCTTTAGAATTTTTGTGTTGCTCTGAACTACACTTATCCTTTTCACCATTACATCTATTTCTTTTTTGCCAACTATTTTTTTAACTGAGAAATGAAATAGGACATCTGAGTGGAGTTGATCTCCTGAGCTGAAAGGCTTTGGACCAGTTCTCTGCTTGTCTTTCTTTCAGGCTTCAAACTAGTTAGCTCTTTATTGTTAAATATCCTCTAGTATAGATTATTTACATGTGGGCTTGAGAACATGAAGAATTACCTAACTTGGACTGGAGAGATGATGCAGGGATTAAGAGTTCTTGCTGCTCTTGCAGAGGACCCAGGTTCAGTCCCCTCTCCCATTTCATGTGGCTCACAACCTGCTCCAGCTCCAGGGGATCTAATATTTCTATGACCTCCAGAGACAGCCACATGCACACATATACACAAAATTTTTTAAAAATCTTAAAAATAATTATCTGAACACATTTATTTATGGGTGGTAACTACAGAGTCTCCTTGCTGTATTTAGAAACCCTTTGCTATCCTGGTACAATTCCTTATGCATTTCTATGGAAGAATTGATTTTAGGTTTTAAAGTTTATGTATAATTTACGCTCTCTAACTGTATCCTTAATTTGCCCATGTAAAAGATTTGTTCATTTTTATTTCCACCTGTAATAATTTATTAGCTTAAATTATGAACCCCCAAACATAGGGTTGTTACTCTCATATGGCTCTTTGTATCTCTTATGCTTTCTTTGTTATGGATTTTAATTTTCTTTAAGTTTCACAATCAGATCATTTATGATATTTATTACTGTTTCAAGAGTCCATTCTTGCAAGTATAGATAACTTATACACTTAATATCCTGGTAGGAAAATGTGGTGGTGGAAAAGATCTATGGTCCTCGGAGAGTTTTCATTTTGGTCCCATCATCTGTAAATTAAATAGACTGCGAACATATTGTCACCATGGAAATATGTATAAAAGTGATATTCATAATATTTAAATGACTTTGCAAAAATGAAAGTGAATTATGTCTTAAAGTATATTAAGTAAAATATCCCAGTACCATTAGAGATAGAGTCTAGAGAAAACTTAATTGCATTAAAATCTCTATAAATTAATTTAATTGTAGGATCCAATACTACATTAGTGATTTGTGTTTTTTCCCCACGCACAGTAAGTAGTATTGCTAAGCTTTAGAGATAGTTTTAAAGTCAATATTACATTGGATATATTGCTTAATCACAAAAGTCAAATGTTTTGTAGGGGTGGGTATGTGTGGGGAAACCAGAGATCAGTTTAAAATTTTATTGGCCTAGAACTCACCAATGAGGTAGGGTGACTACCAGCATGTTCTAGGGTTCTTTCTGTTTCTGCCCCATAGTGTTGGGATTGTAATTTTGTGTCACTATGCCTGGTCTTTCTGACTTCTGGGGAATCAAGCTCCTGACCTTGGCCCATACTTCACAAAAAGAGCCATCTGCCCAGTCCACACAAGACAAACATTTCATCAATCCAAACTTTATCTGGCTACCTCACTGCCTGATGCTCTTTGAGAAATGCAATTAAAATGGAAAGTAGCAAATCTGGAGCATTAATGAGACGTGTTAGGAAAATGAGCTTATTTAGAAGGAAATTTATGTATGCGTTTTCTAAAAGTAAGCAGTTGAGTTTCTGGGGAGGGAAATCTCTCCAGAAGATACAATGCATTGTTCAAAGTAGACATCGAAGCGAATGTTTCCATTTTCTGCAGAGACTGCTGCTCCTCTCTTCCCACACTGGTGGTTCTCAAGCTTTCTGTGCTGCGATGTTTGATACTGTTCCTCACATGGTGGTGACCCCCAATCATAACATTACTTTCATTGCTAATTCATAACTATAAGCTTGCTACTGTTATAAAATGTCATATAAATATCTGTGTTTTCTGATAGTCATAGGTGACCCCTGTGTAAGGGTTGTTCAACCACTGTTCAAATACTAAAGTGTTATTATACGACCACTAACTTCAAAAGCAGAAGAATCTCAGCAGCAAAAAATCAAAAGAAAATCTCTAGACCATGTAACCCACACCCACCTCTTTTCTAATTTTCCAAAAAATGTCCTTGTGTAAATATATTTGGTTTCACACAACTGAATCTTTACATTTTTTTGTAGCTAGAATTCATCATACCATGATGTCTTGAAGAATATTACATACTAGGTTGCACATACCAGCCTTATTTTTAAAGGTTGTGGAGAATCCTTTAATATTCTTATTTAATTGCTTGGCATCTCAATGGTTTCTATTGTTTGCTATTATACATAATGCTGATGTGAATAAAGTATTACTTTAAAGTTAAGCAATAAGTTGCCTTCAGAAGTCATTACATCTTGTGGAACAATTTGGGGTCATAACCTTTAAAATTTTCTTTAACACTTTGTGTCTGTTGTGCACACACACACACAAAGAGAGAGAGAGAGAGAGAGAGAGAGAGAGAGAGAGAGAGAGAGAGAGAGAGAGAGGAGCCTATTATATTTTAAATGAAAAACTTTTGTTGTTGAAATTGATTACATGTTATCATATCTAGAACACAGATGGATACAGGTCTGACGTAATCTGGAATTTGAACAAATTTTCTGAAGATGCAGATAAACATTTTACACCAGAAACCTGGAAATCATCTTTCTGGTTTAGATCGGATGGCATCCACTTAAACTCTTAGCTAATCTCACTGTTTTCTCCCTAATCAAAAGGTTAAATGCCAGTTAACTTCATATAAATCAGAGCCATTTCTAGGTAAGTCTATGCCTTGGAAACACACTGGATTGATTATAGAGAGAATGACGCTATGCTGTTAAGGATTGCTGTACCAAGGGAGCCTGGGAAGTTGCTGGTTGTGAAGTCATTGATCTGCCAACATTTCCCAGCACCTGCCCTCAACCATAAGGACATTAGATTTATATTTAGTGTCAGCCAGCCCATTACCCAGGCCTGAGGAAGGATCTATTAGGAGGACCAGATAAGAACTGAACTTGCTTATTGTTTTAAGTTTAAATTTGTAACTATTTGTAAGTACCTGCTTCGTCAAGGAAGGGTGGGACCAAAGTCTCTGAAGCCATAAGAAGTACGTATTTCATGCATTCTTGGTAGTGGTTTCGAGAAGTGTGCTCATTCCATGAATATTTGCTGAGTCCTATGTTCTGGGCTGTGTTACAAGGACACTTGATACATAAAAATTAAGAACAAACCAAATCATCAGTTCTCAGAAGCAGCAGTTAAAAGCTGCATGATATGGTAAGAAACGGTTCCAAGGAAAGCATAACAGGAAGACGGGGGTACAGGGTGGAGGGGAGACCGGGAGCTGGAGGAGGCTGCTGCTCGAAGGCTTCACTGAGGATGTGGCTCTGTATAAAAGATCTAGAGCAAGTGAAAGCCATGGCTGTGGGAATGAGGGAAGGCAAGTATGGATGGCAAACGGGGGTGCCAAGGCAGAAGCGCAGGGTGCTGCTCTGTAAGGACTAGGGAGGACCTGTATATGGTAGTCTTCACCTTTAATCCTAGACTCAGGAGACAAAGACAGGTGGATCTCTGTGAGTTCAAGGCCAGATTGGCCAACATACTGAGTCTCTAGCCAGCTAAGGTAACACAGTGACATCCTGTCCCAAAGAAACAAAACAAAAACAGGTCCAGAAAGGAAACAAGCTTTCTGGGGCAGACAACCCCGGGAGAGTGACAGGAACCCAGGGCGTGGAGGTAGCAGGACCATGTTTGCCATGTCCTCATCTGTCAGAGCTGTGATGCTGGATGAAACGGAAAGATATCAGAGTTTATAGAACCGTGACATGAGCTGAAATTCTTCCCTGTAAGATCCCATTTCGGGAAGCCGTGAGGAAAGGCAGGTCAGGGAGACTGGGTAGATGGTGCTGGGGACGAAGTGAGCCCCGCAGCTTGCACCAAGATGACAGAAGTGAAGCCGCTGTGAAGAGGTTGAATGAAAACTGTATATAAGGGCAGACTTAAGTACATAAGACATATTGAGGGCAGGTGTCTAGGGGCAGAGAGATTTAAGAATGGACTTGCGTTATTTAAGGGCAAATTTATCTAATCATCAAGCATGATTTTGATGATGTCTTGAGACACTTCGGCTTGTTGCAGATGGAGAGTGTTACCTGTATCCGGACATACAGCTAAACATTCCAAAATGATCAAGGAAGCACCCAACCTGAACAAAATATAAGGCCTTAAAACTATCTTCAGGGCCTAGGTTGAAAAGCCAGGAATTAAGGTAGAGCCATTAGAGTGGTGTCTTAGTGTTCTGTTGCCACGACAAAAGAAAATGGCCAAGGCAACTTATAGAGAAAGCATTTAATCAGGGGCTCATGGTTCCAGAAGGTCAGAGTCCATGACCATCGTGCTGGGAGATGATGGCAGTAGGCAGGCAGGAATGGTGCCAAAGTAGTAGCTGAGAGCTTATGTTGATCCAGAAATGTAAGGCACAGAGAAAGAGAGCTAACTGGTAATGACGCTGGCTTTTGAAACCTCAACGCCCAACGCCCACGCCTAGTGACACCATATCCTCTCCAATGAAGACTCAGCCCTATCTTTTCGATCCGTTCCATCAACAGGGGACCAGTGCACTCATGGGGGCTGTTCACACCAAAACCCGGCACAGGGGGAAGGAGAAACACAAGGGAGATTGTGACTTTGCCTTGTTGAGTGAAGTGACTCAGGCTGTGTGGCCAAGGAGGCTCCAGGAAACTGTCCTGAAGATTTGAGTTCAGTCCACAGAACCCACGTGATGGAAGGAAGGAAGAAAATGACTAACTCATAAAAACTGTCCTTTCTCTTTCCCATGTGAGCAGTGGCCTCTCTCTCTGTCTGTCTGTCTCTCTCTCTCTCTCTCTTTGTCTCCCTCTCCCTAACACACACACACACACACACACACACACACACACACACACACTAAATAAGTCAATAAATAAAAATTTAAAAGGGAAATTAAGTCATTTCTCCTGTGCTGTAGAGGACGCAGAGAGTGAGCCGTGAGGTGCTTAACATGGGCCGCACTTACGTTTTGACCTTGTATGAAATTCATACCCGGGTACCAGTCACAAAGTTGGATCTGCACAATCTGAGCACAGGAGAGAGGCAGCAGCAAAGAGGTTGGAATAACGCATAGCTATAGAGATGCAGCTCTGCACTCAGAATTTGTGATCCTGAATATGTAGAGAATAACATTTTGATTACATCCTTCGGGAGCCAAATGACATTAAAAAAATCACGGTGCTAAAATGCACGTAACATAAACTTTACCATTTTAGCAGATTTAAAGGTGTAAAATTCGGTGAGATTTAGCACACTCATGGAGAGCTGGAGCCTTTACAGATACCTTGTTCCAGAGCGTTTTTCACTAGCCAAAACCACATTTTACAAGGGAGCTTATAAAAAGATGGCAAAATAAATTTGGTTCTTGATAATAAAATTTGAAAGAAAAAAAACAAGCTCTGTGGTTATTTCTTCACGATCATGTTTTAAAAAATTGTTAGTTTTCGTCAACATGTAATGGGCCCTGTTAGCAGTGTAAATTACACTAGCACAGTGTTCTGTCTCCAGGGAGGCACCCCTAAATCCCAAGCCATTTCCATTCTCTGAGCCTCAATTATTGATCTTTAAAAGAGGATATAATAAGATGAAATATTGAAATATATATAGAAAACAAGCTACTCAATGTTAGCTACTGTTCCTGTTTCTGTCTTTGCCTCTTTTCCAGTTTTTTTTTTAACAAAAAAATAATGTGTATATGTTTGTGTGGTTGTAGCCTAGTTCTGAAGTCACAGGTAGTTGTGAGTCACTTGACATGAGTTTTGGGAACCAAGCTGGGGTTTTCTGTACTCTTAACCATGAGACATCTTCTCCAGCTCCGATTTCCATCATTGTTGTCTAATAGTATCATGCTCGCTTGATCTATATTTCTGTGTTTTTAAATTTTTATGTAATGTACTTCTTAAATCATAAAAAATAAGGACTGTTTGACAGTTACATGCATTTTATTAAGAAGTGATCTGACTGATTTGAGGTTTAAATTTGTCATCATATTAGGCTCTCAGAAAGTTTTAATTTCAACACTTACATGATAAATGTGAGAGTAATGATCTCCGCTCTATGAGCAAAGTAAATAAAACAGAATTATTCACTTGGAATAAAATTACATTATGTCAATGATATTGCAAAAGAACAAACTATCTTATCTATGTTCACAGTTAGCCATTGCCTAAACAATATTATCTGCACTAAAATATTATAAAGAAAATTGCATTATATATATTGCACACATACATCCTAAACTTCAAGAGTCTAAGAGAAAACAAAATGTTCTTAGAAGAGAGATTTTGTTTTAATATCTGTTAGAAATCCATAAAATATTTCCTCTGGGAATTAGATTAAATTCAAATCATTTTAATTACATCTGTGGACATTAGATCATCTAAGGGGCATGTATTTAATAGACCCTTGGTGATGTTACTCCTGAAATATCAGAAAGCCCTGGCATATATAGCGTGGATTTTACTGCTAAAAGTTATAATTACTTGTCCTTGAAGACCTCAAGACCTAATTTTATAATGCTCCCAAGTGGTAAGAAAAAAATAATCCTTATTATGTAACAAAACAAATTAGTCTGCTTTTTCTTTCTAAATAGAACTAAAGTGTAGACTTCATGGCAAGAGGAGATTTTACTGTTCTTATGTCGCCCAAGTAACTAGGATGTACATAACTAAATGTTGGATAAGTCATATTCCGCCTTAAGTGAAATGAGGGACACTCGTGTGTGTGTGTGTGTGTGTGTGTGGTATTGGTGTGAATCTGTATGTGTGCATATTTTCCTTTCAGTGTGATTTCTGATCATGTTCTGCAAAGGGTTTAACTTTATTTGAAAAGAGACAGAATACAATTGCGTGGCCTTTAGGTGCAGCTGGATTTCTCAGCATGAGGGAGGGACTATCAGTACCTTGTTGCCCAAATGGAGTCCATTGTTGTAGCTTGTCTGTGTCAATTCTTTTCAGAAAAAAAATCCAATATTTACCTCTACATTTCTGTCTCTGTCCCTCCCTTCCATTCTTACCCATCCCTTTCTCTCTCCTGCCACTGTCTCTATCTTGTAAAACAGTCTGGCTGCATAGCTAAGACAGATCTCAAAGATCTAGCAATTCTTCTGCCTCAGCCGACTGAGCAGAGACTTACAGGTGCTCACCACGTCACCTAACCACCTCCCTATTTCCAAGTAGCCCACTCTTTATTGTTAGCTTTTGGTTTATATGCACCTGCTTCCCGCCGTGGATCTGCTCCAAGGCCAGTGGAGGACGCCTCTCTCATCTTCCTCCTCATTTCTTCCTTACCACAATCCTTCTGAGCATTTTTATTAGGTCAGTTCATCCAGAGGTTATTTCTTATGCAGACTCTCTGTTGATTCAAGCGCTGTAGTGCATGCCATTGGTTATTCTTTAGCTCTCTATGGATAAATGAAAAGCTGCTTCCTATGTGTTTTTCTTTCGCCCCATTTTCCTGAGGTCTACCACTGCTTTTCTCCTAATGCTCCATTCACTACTCAGTGTTGCCCAACACCAAGGCTCAAATCTAAAGACTTGATGGCATTCTCTCTACTTTGAATGTCTTACCACAGCCCCCACCCCTGATTCACTTGAAGCACAGCACAGGTCTGAACTGTGAGTGAGTCTTCATCCCTGCTTCTTGAATCTCTACCTCACTCTTCTGCTTCCCTGCCTGCTTTATTTCTAGGACTAAAGTTATCCTCTAGTATTGCTCAGAGGGGTGTGGTGGCAGTCATTTTTCAAATCCTTTCATATCGGAAAGGGTCTCTGTGCTGGTCATATACTGGAATGATAGCTTGTGTGATAGATAGGTTTATCAAGTGGGCACAAACCAGTGTCATCTGGGAAGAGAGGATCTCAGATGAGAAAATACCTCCATCAGATTGGCCTGTACGTCTGTGGAACAGTTTGTAATTAATAATTGATGTGAGAGGGCTCAGCCAACTGTAGCCAATGCCGTCTCTGGGAGGGTGGTACTTAGTATGTATATATATATGTGTGTGTGTGTGAACATATACATATATATATACACATATGTATATATAACTATGGAACATATATGTGTATGTGTGGCTTAGAGATGTATATATACACACATATATAATGAGCCTAGATATGTATATATATACATACATGCATACACAGACATAAATATATGCACACACATGTATATAT
The DNA here is from genome assembly GCA_902806775.1 of Microtus agrestis. NCBI lineage: Eukaryota > Metazoa > Chordata > Mammalia > Rodentia > Cricetidae > Microtus > Microtus agrestis. The sequence goes on along the minus strand of CADCXT010002846.1, from coordinate 204,573 downwards.
GAGCAAGGTGCCTTCCTGGTAGATTTTGATGGGGGAAATAAGCCAGTTAAACCCTCCATTCCCAAGTCAGTTTTAGTCTGTATTTTCTGACAGCATAAGAAGTCCACTAGGGAATCGTGAGTCAAAATTAATAGGCATTTTCCCTCAACATGTCTGGTATTGAAGCTGCTGTGTCTTATTGCTCCCAATGCTGATTCTCTAGACATTGATGCCACTGAGACCTCCTATTGGTGCAGTCCTACCTATTTGTTTACTCTTTCCAACATCTTTATCTGTGACTTTCTAAAACTGCATGATGATGGCCTTAGAGATGAGCCTGTTTTCCATAGTGTTCTCTTCGGCATTAACCAGATATGTGTGTGTGTGTGTGTGCCTTGCTACATTCATGTTCTATGGTTCTGAGATTTAGTTTTACCGTTCACAGATGTATGTATTACTGGCGATTGAACCTAGGGTCTTGTCAATACCAGGCAAGTGTACTGAATGAAGCTGCAACCCCAGCCTTCTTTTCATTTGGAGACACGGTCTCGCTTAGTTGCCTAGGGTGGCTTTAAACACAGCCTGTAGCCCAGGCAGGTCTGAAGTGCCGTCTTCCTGTCTCACCCTCCTGAGTACCTGAGATTATAAGCTTGTGTCTCTTGGCCTGCCTCTTTTCAGTGTTTTAACATTCCAGATATTGTGATTTAAGTTTATAATGTATTGTGCTTATTCTAAAAGCTTTAAACTGCCTGAGTTTCATAAGCACAACACCTTCTTGTTGAGAGGATTCTTATCCTACTTTGATTGCCTGTGTTCCATACACCACTTATCTCTTCTCCAAGCCCCCATTCCTACATCATTCATTGATTCACTCATTATTTGTGGCTTCTGAGGTGTGCAGCCCTTAACTCTCTTTGCTGATTGCCTATTTATTCAGTCTCTCACATTGTCATAAAAGAAGTCTTTGGACAATTAATTGTTCTCTGTTTTGATCAGTTCTTGAAGTTCATGGCCAGGACTTCTAAACTGATGAGCTGGCATTGTCACTGAAAATGAGTTCTTTAAAAATCCAAACCCAGTCATAATTAAAGACCTTTACTTTGGGACTGTGTCATTGAAAGTGACATCTAAAAGATAGCAATAGAGATGTCCCCAAATAAACTGTCTTGGAAAGCACAGGTTCTCATTGATCTCTTGTATGAAGATCACACAGCTTGTGGTCCCCACTGACGTACAGCTTTGCTGGTCTGTTTACTCATCCATGTATGTTATTATTTTGTCTTAAGAAATTTATTTTCCTCTGTTTATCCAAGCCACACCAGAGGTTCCATCTAAATGACACACAGATTATAATCATGTCCCAATTCTCTGTTATTATATAAACTCACCCAAAGATAGTAGCTTCCAACAATAGCATTAATTTTGTTCCCACATTGAAGTTTTGTTTGGCTAGTGTTCTGGACAGGTGTCAGGGACCTGGGTTATCTGGGAGGATTGCTTACCAGATAGCCTGTGAATACTCAGGTAGCTGTGGTTGGGAGAGCTGGGGAGACTTCAGTATCTCTGTTTCACCTCTTCACACAGAATCTTCCAGAAATGGAGGATTATAACCCCATGTCTGCAGTCCTCCAGGCAAACCTCCTCAGAGAAATGTGAAGAGGTATAGAGTGTTCCAATTGAGCCTGGAAGTCAAGTTTTCCCACTGTTACTATGTTCCACCAGTGAGATATATCTCTAAGATGCCTTTGCTCTATTTCTTGATAAAAATGGCAAAATATCCCCAGGGTGTGAGTGTGTGTGTGTGTGCATGTTTGTGTGTGTGCACGCATGTGTGTGTGTTCATATGGATTTGCAAACACTTGAAAGCCAGGAGCTAACTCGGCTGACCCTCCTCAGGCCTTGTCCACTGTTTTTATTAAGACATGGTCTCTTCACTGGCCTGAAACTTGCTGCACAGGCTAAAGCTGGCTGGTCAGTGGGCTCTGGCTATCATCCTGTCTCCAACTCCTCAGCACTGAGATTACAAGCATATGTTACCACACATGACTGTTTTTGTTTATTGGTCTGTTTGTTGTTTCCCTGCATGGGTTCTGGGGCTCATACTCAGATCCTTAGACACTTTAGTGCCTGAGAGATCTTTCCAGCTCCTTAGGCAGGCCTTTAAACCATCTTTACCACCACTTCCTTTCCCATTAGTTAGTGAGATGGGATGCCAGCTTGTTCTCCTAGACACGATACCTAGCCCTGTTGTGAATTAGGTCGGTACGATGAATAACGAGGCCAGCTCAAGAATAACAGTTATATTTTAATGGTTATAAGGGGAAACTCATGCTACAAGAGTGGGAGGTCCGACTTCCTATCTGTCTGGCAGGAGACACAGGGAGAGAGGAGAGAGAGAGAGAGAGAGAGAGAGAGAGAGAGAGAGAGAGAGAGAGAGAGAGAGAGAGAGAGAGAGAGAGAGAGAGAGAGAGCGCACCTGGGTCCTCCCAGTTTTCTTCCTGGGCTCCAGGTAGCCACGCCTTAACTAGATGTGATTGGTTGACAGAGCTTCCCCATCATAACCCTTTAAGGATGCTCAAAGCTGATCACAGTGAGCAGGCTTTGTCTAAGGGCTACGTGTTGTCTCCTGAAACAAACCCTCCCTACACTGCCCTTCTAGGCAAGAGCGGCCTCACCAGAAGGACTTCAGCTTTACTCCTCCTTTTTCTCAGTGGGGTGTCTAATTCTTGTCTTCTATTTTGTTTGCTTAGCTCAGGAATGTTCTCTTGAGGAGTTGAATATTGTTATTTTCCTGCAGAGACTGGCCAAAGACAGAGGAAAGAGTCAAGAGGTCAATTCATTCCATTTATGGACTTTTAATTAATGTTCATTTGGAGACTTGAGCATACTTCTTCCCCAGTGCCTCTAGTCTTTAAGTCTTCGCCGGGTCTGCACATGTAAATGTGCATTTGATTGTCAACATTCTCATCCGTGGAGTCTCAGTCTCCATCTTCTCTCCACCTTCCAGGTCCCATTGTTGCCCACTGTGATGTACGTTATTATAGTTTCAGTGAAGTTAGAAAAGGACTTGGGAACATGCTCACATCAAGCTCCTCCCTTTGCCCCTCCTCATGAGAAGTTTTCTCATCCACCATCTATCTCCTCTCCTCAGGCTGATAGTACGGAATGTAAAGCAGTTAAATTGGGTTAATCTTATGGTAACTGATTCAGTTATTCACTTTGAGTTTTTACTATAAAAATATGCCAGTAGTTGAATCAACTGGCCAGCAATCCTTGCCCGAGTTAAAATGTAAAACCAACCAAACAGCAGTACCAGGAACAAAGCTGGGACTGGGGAGATAGATTAGATTAGTCGCCGAACCCGCTTGAGAACCCAGCTGTGAAGGCATGTGTCATCTTAGCACTGAGGAGGTAGAGACAGGTGTGTCCCTGGAGCTTGCTGTCCTATCAGCCAAATGTACTTGGTGAATTTCAGGCCAGTGAGAGACCTTGTCTTAAAATATAAGGATAATGGATCCTGAGGAATAACACCATAGGTCGACTTTTGGTCTCCTCCTGTGTGTGTGTGTGTGTGTGTGCGCACACACAGAGGCATATGTTCATACAATTGTCTGCATTCAAACATTACTTTTTTAAAATCCGGTTACAGTGTTTATTGTCTTGAATGTCTGGGAATATGCTGTATTGAGTTATTGGATTGGTAACTAATAAAGAATAAGTGCCTTCCTGGTAGTGAGCTTATCAATGGAGTGATTCCTGCATGGCTCCTGGCCGTATCTCCCTTCTATGTGGAAGACTTTGATATTTTAGTTTGAATTGTAATTTAGAAATAGAGGTTCTTATATGAAGTGAACAGAAGGCGAAATTCAAAACAAGTCAGACATCAAAGTAAGCCCGTGGCATGATTAAAGACTGTATATACAGCAGTCTGAATGCTTTAAAGCAAGTTTACTGAAAGTTTACCTTTTAATAAAACTTAGCAAGTCTTGATTGGAGATCAAATCCTCAAACCCATAAATGCTGAGTGTGCATGGTAGCCTACCTATGATCCCAGCACTCAAAGGGAGAGAAAGGGCATCCTGAAGCAAACTGGATAGCTATACTAGCTCTAGGTTTATGCCCTGGGTTCAACTGAGACACTTTGCTTCAAATAATAAGATGCAGGGCAATTGAGATGCATGAAGCTCACATACCATACATGTGCATGTGTACCTCTCATGCCTGTGCTCAACCTTACACATGTGCTCTCAGCCCACATACAAGTAAACACACACTCTCCCATCCACATACACACACATACACAAACACACACATGCACATGAAAGATTGCCTTTTGCACTCTTCCTGGTTCTGAATGTGAGTGTGATAAAAATCACCAGTCTAGATGGTAATTAAAAATCTATCTGTAGGTGGCTTCGTCTCAATTCATACCATCCATGATGGTATTTGAACATCTCAGTAGAGTTCCTAAAACATTGTAGCTACAGATGACATCTAAACAGTGCACATTAGTGCTGTTGATCATATCTGAGATTAAGAGAAATAAATGTGGACATTTAATACTACTCTAGTTGCTACTTTATCTCAAAAATATGTGTTGTTAAAAACATGTTTTCCTAGCAAAATATGACTATGAATTAAACAGTTCATTTTGCTGTTTCTTTTCCCACTTTAAATTTATTGTAGAAACTAAACTGTGAATTCTGCAGGTAGCCTGTGATATTATTGTCTCCATACACTGATTAGCTCTCCTCAAAAATAATACAATGAAAATTGGTTTTGAAAATTAGAGCTATATAAAAGTTGACTTTATTCATGAATACATGTTGAATATAAATGTAATACTATAACTAGTGAGGACAACATGGATTATTTTTGTTTGTGGATTTTTTCCTTGGGGTTAATAACTTTTTAATTGAATGCAGCTGCTCATAGATTTCTTTTGCTAAGTATTCTCTATGTTAGAAGGGATTTTGAATTGAAATTTTTTTAAAGACGTAGTTTTGAGGTTTAATTACTTAGTTGCACATGTACAGAATTATATTTCATGTCCAAATGTTGACTTCTGTGAATTATAGAGCAGATGATACTACACACTAAGGTAGAAGAGGGCTCAGAACATGGGTCTGGAAGGCACACTGAGAGTTTGCTGCTCTATGCTATGTGAGGCCTCATCTTCTGGCCTCTACTCATTAGCAAGCCGACAGGAATGAAAACTCTGGGAAAGTAGCTCACACTCCATAACGAACTGGCTTCTTTTTGTGATTGAAGTTGGTATTGCATACTAATGTCATACCGAGTGCTTAAATAATGCTACTTTATCCCTTTCTAATGAGGGTTACCTCAGGAGACCATCTGGGTCTTCTAACTGTGCAGAACATGATGTAGTTTTGATAAATAGGGTGCAGTAATGAGTGTGGTTTCTCTACAAAGACAGATGTTGGTTCTCTGTGCTTTCTAGCTTGTAGTCCATAATAAGATTTTCAAAATGACCCATCCTTTTGCATGTTTCTAGTGGCATTATTCATGTGCTTGAACTGTTTCAAAAACTGGAACTCTCATAGGTCCTTCCGGCACTTATCTTAATAGAGCTCTATTTGATTGGTTTCAAAACAAGAGGTGTAGGACTGGGGGAGTCTACAAAAGGCAATAACCAGGCCACTGACTTTCTTAGGGCTGATTTTATGTGGCCTGTTTGGGAGGACCTGGGCTTCGGATCGGATGGTCCCTCACGACTGACTTCTTCCATCTTCAGTCTTTAAGTGAGGAAGAGCTAAAGCATAAGTGACATCTGTATATTTGGCACACAGTTCAAAATCATTGTATTTATGAGCACACTTTCTTTTAGTTTTCCAACATGAATCCTCCCTCAGAAGAGCTTTAGGACTTTCCAGGTAGGACAAGGATCCAGGGGTGGCTAGTTCTTATTTGTCTGCTCGCAGCAACATGGGGCCACCTGAGAAGAACACCTCAGTGGAGGCTCTAGAGAGGACAAGCTGGACTGTGGATATGTCTGTGAGGGGTTGATTTGTTTGTTACTAGATAGGAAGACCTCAACCACTGGCAATGGCATCACCATTTTCTGCGCTGAAGGTCCTAAACCACGTAAGACAGGAGACAAATCTATAAAACACAAGGACAGACAGTCATAATCATTGTGTTTGTTTCTCTATTATCTTGACTTTAGATGTGAGGTGACTAGCATCTTGAGTTCAAGTCTCAACTTCTCCACAAAACAAACAACCAAACAAGTGAGTAAGTAAGTAAGTTAGTAAGCAAGCAAGCAAGCAAGCAAGCCCCTTCTTCTCCTGTGTTTCTTTTTGTCAAGGCGATTTATCATAGTCACAGAACATAGACCAGAAGAGGCCCAGACTGGTTTTACAGTTGAAGAAGCTGAATATGAAAACAGTTTGCTAGTGATAGAGCTGAAATGAGCGTAGTTAATGATGGAGCCTAATTTAGCCAGTTAGTGATGCAGCCTCAAGGAGTGAAATGAGCCCATTTAGTTATGGCACCAAAATGAGCAAAGTTAGCCCAGTTAGTGACAGAGCTAAAATGAGCTCAGTAGTGACTGAGCCGAAAGGAGTCCAGTTAGTGATGGAGCTGAAATGAACTGAAATTTTTCTGCTTGAATTTTCATTATGAAAAGGTCTAGTGTTTACATCTTTTGAAACTTTGAACTTACAACTGCTTATGATGTTATTGTTTATTATTTTAAAGAAATATCATGAAAAAATACGGTTTTTGCACTTCCTGAATTTCATTTTAATTGGTTACCATTTTGGGTGGCTGATGAACCCAGATGAACAAATGTTTTAGACCAAATGGAAGCTGCTCTTGCGTAGAAATTTGTACTTTTACTTAAAAGTATAAATTTACTATTATATTTATATACAAAAGTATAAATTAAGTATTTATTCTTACGACTATTTCCTTGAAAGGCTGGCTTCTCTGAACATCTTCAATGAAAAAAATTTTAAATGTATAATTGACTCATTTAAATGTGTGTTTATTAAGTTTCCAACTAGTGTCATTGTTTTGATTTTGATCATTTTACCAACAAAGTGACATTCTGCCTGGCTATTTCCAGCATATCTCTGTTTTTACCCCTAACCCTAGAAACCGCTAATGTCTATCCTGTCTCTAGAATTTCCCTTTATAGTATTTTTTTATAAACAGAATCATGTAATACAGTGTTTAGTGATTAGCTACCTTCACTTCCCATAGCGATTTTGAGATTTGTCATATTATAACACTTGCCAGTACTTCATTTTATTTTTTAATTTGAGACTATTGTAGTCTAGGCTTACCTCAAACTGTGCATGTAATTGAGGGTAGTCTTGAACTTCTGACCTTGATGTGCTTAGGCTCTGTGCACCCCCATCCCATGTTTTATGTGGTGCTTGCGATTAAATGCAGGGCTTCATGCAGGCTAGACAAGCAATCTACCAACGGAGAGACACCCCTAATCCTTCATTTCTCTTTATTGCTGAATATTCTTTGTTCTTTGAATAAAACACATCTTTTAACTCTGTTCATAAGTTAATAGACCTCTGGACTGTTTCAACTTGTTGGCTACTATAGATAATTCTATTATTATTGAGAGGTACAAACCTTGGTGGACACATATTTTCATCTTCCTATGGAGTGAGACTGTTGGGTTGCATGGCAACTGCAGGCTTATGTTTTTAAAGGCTATAAACTGCTCTCTAACATGGCTGTACCATTTGTGTTCCTCCCAGAAATGCACGAGAGACCCTGCTTTCCCAGTTTCTTCTGAGGGTTTGTTACTGTCTCTTTCTATTGCTGTCACCATTCAGTGGGAATGAAATATTATCTCTTATGACTTAGATTTGAATTTCACTAATGGATGATAGCATTACATTTGCAAGCATTAGTTAGCATTAATATGTTTTCTCTGGTGAAATGTCTCTGGAGATCTTTCTGCGTTTATAAACTGGGGAGCTTGTCTTATTAACTTTCAATAGTTCACAGTATCTTCTGAATTTTATTCTTTTATTGGGTATGACTATATTTATAGATACTTTGTACTATCATATGACTTGCTGTGTATGATTTTGATTTTGTCTTTTTAAATGTGATTTTTTTGTTTTGGAATAAAACTCCAAGTTAGAAGTGGTCTTATGGATTATGCTTTATCTGCGATGTCTGCTGCATCTAAGAAATCTTAGCCTTACTATGGTCTCAAACAATTTTGTCCTATATTTTTATCTAAATTTCTTTTATATTCTTACTACTTAGAAATCTGTGAGCTACTTTTTATAAAGTTTCAATATAATATAAAGGGGCTCTGAAGTTCACTTTTTTTATACGAATACCCATTGATCCTGCAGAATTGGTTAGAATAGAGTTATATTGTTCTCATTAAGTAGTATTGCCATTGGTTTTGTGTGTGTGTGTGTGTGTGTGTGTGTGTGCAAGAAATGAACATGGAAAGGTATCTATAAAACAAGAAAAAGAAATATTAGCAGAGGTTGGAGGTAAGTGAAAGAGAAGCTAAAGGAATGCATGTGAGCTGAGAGCAGAAGGGAGGAATATTTGGAGGCAGACGTGGACCAGTGAGAGGAGTGGAGCAAGGTTGGGGGAAAGGTTGGAGAAACTGGAAAACGTATGGTGATGTATATGTGTGAAAATGCCATGAAGAAAACCTCTCCTTGGTCTGCTTTCAAAGTAATTAAAAATTTAATCACAAAAATAATCAATTGACTTAAAGCAAGATTTTTTTTGGATACCCATCCATTAACCTGTCTATTTATGATCTTTTTCTTGCTATATTACACTGTCTTGATAATTAAAATTTTAAGTTAGAAAGTGATATTTTACCAACCTTTTTGTTCTTCAAAGATATTTTGCTGTTTCCAATTCCATTGATTTTGAAAATTTCTATAGAAAATTTGCAATTTTGATGCATATGCTGAACCTTTAGGTTAGTCTAGAAAGAATCAAATTCTTAATATTTGTTTTCTAATTTGTTAATATAGAACAACTATTTATGACCTAAATCTACTCACCAATATTTTATAGTTTTCAGTGTTTAAGGTTTATGCACTTCAATTATTAGTTTTATTTGTAAATGTTTTTTTGAATAGAATTGGCCCTCTAGATTCCTTTTCCATTGTTATTATAACTGTTATTATAAACAAATACAGAGAATTAAAAAGTACATAGCTTGTAGTTTACAGTGATTCATCATTCAGTTTTAATCCAATGGTTAAGACTATTCAAAATTGATGATCTATGGTGACACATACAAGAGTTCTCAGCTGCCCAGGAGACAGACACAAAGCACAGCTCTTGAACCCATGTAGGAAAACCTTGTCTTAAACAAAAATTTAAATCACATTAAAACTAATATTTGAAATCTATGTGGATTTCCCCAAACTTTCTGAATGTTAAACAGAAGTGGGCTTATTTTCAGTACTTGCTGCTTCACAGAAGCCTACAGTGTATTAAAAATTGCTTCGAATACTATAATTGAAAATGACCTTTTTCGTGATCACATAAGTCATTGTTCCAGCAACAAATCATTATATCAAACACCTTATACAGTGCCAATGAGCTATGTTAAGGAAAATAGTCTCAGTTGAATTAAAAGCTATGTAAAATACCAGGAGCTGTCCGGTGTCTTTTTCTTAGTGTATTATTGAAAGTACCTGGTTCCAACGAGGAAGAACTGTACAAAGTTCATTTCAATAAAACTTCATTTAAAGATCAATCCTATATGCTATTTCTACTGGTCCAACATTCTAGTGCCTAGGGAGTTAAATTTCTTGTTTTCATTTTAGAGCTCACTTGCATTGGGTACTAGCAGATGGCTTAAGCAACTCCTGCTTATCATTCTGTGTACCATGCATGATAAATACTTGCTGCTGTCTTAGATGCTTTTGCAAAACTATTTAACTCAGTAACTTTTCTTCTGGTGAAACATGCTCAATCTTATTAGGTAAGCCAACTGGATAGTGTATTACAGTTAGTACAGATAGATTCTGTGCTCCAGTTTAGAGTGAAAGACAGCTGTGTCTTCTCCCTGGGTCATTTAAAGTTCGATAGGATTCAAAGATTACAAGTATGTGCATGTGAGTTAGTTTTCCCTGTTATAAGAGGGAGACCAAGACTGCCAGTAGGAATATTGAATGGCTATAAATTACGAGGCATTTGTGGGTTTGAGCTTTATCAGCATTTGCGTTGAATTCAGAGAATTAAATGACTTTTACGTGTTGATATTACAAGCTAATCTTGAGATGTAGTCAGTGGATAATTTAAATGCTGTAGAAAGTCTGCAGTCACTCGCATATTGGGAATAACCCAAAGGACTTAGCAGGCAGCAATAGGAATATTGCTTCCTGATCATAGCATGTCCTGTATGGCCAGTCATGAAAAAAATCACTTTTCAAATGAGAACTTAATAAAAACTTTCCTGCTTTGAACACTGAGCTCCACTCCCTGTGCGATTAGTGGTTTCATTTCTTTCTCAGCAGTTGGGTGATGATTATGGCTCCAGATGCAGCAAGGGTGATAAAGAGATTGATTAATTTCACTTGAAAGGGCGTATGTTCAAAGGGAATCCAATTGGAACGCCGTGAATGAGGATCCCGTATTACTGCGGCTGAACCTCAGACCTACTTGGGGTCTGACAGAGGCTGGGCATGCTGCTAATCTACTTGGTCTGTACAGCATGGGACTTGCTCTTACTTCCTGTCTGTATGTGTGGGTGGTCCTCTGAGATCTTACTGCCTTCCTCTCTGCAGTAAGAGACTTGCAAAAGCTGAAAGGATTCTTTTGGTTCCTTACACCTCCCAGGGAAGCTTTCAAGCTATGGGTTGTTGATGATCAAGAGGATTAGGGTGCTTCTAAGATTTAGCATCATTTATAACATGATACAATGCAACAATGAGAGAGAGAGAGAGAGAGAGAGAGAGAGAGAGAGAGAGAGAGAGAGAGAACACATGCATTCAAACTTCTCGAGATATGCATTGAAAAACAGTCTTCAATACTATAACACTGTCATCTAAAAGCTACTTATTACATCTCATATAAAACAAGAGTGTTTTCTCATAATCTTTTTCAGCTTATATTTATTTTGCATTTTACATTCTTAAGTAACACTTATTACTATAAACCTATCTTCTACATATACCATCCCCTTTTATTTTCATGATTACAGGATATATAAATATGTATTTTTATGATGAAACAAAACTTCCCCAAGGCTTTTTTCCATTTTCTTTCTGAGAGTCCTGCCATGTATCTCTGAACAGCTTAAAATCAGCAATTCTTCTGCCCCGCTTTCCAAGTGTGGGGAATTATAGGTGTGCACCCTCTCCTCTGGCTAAGACTTCGTTTTTAAGACAGAAATTCCAGAAAAATAATAGGCTCCGAATTTTATGAGTGAAAGCCAAAAAGGAAATACTGAGATTTGAGCACAAAGCTGGAGTTTATTGTGTTTTGCTCGTTAGTCCCTGAGTAGGTATGTGTTCCTGAATAAGCAACACGTATGTGCCTTTCCTGGAGAAAGTGGTTCTCACACACAGATCTCTACTGTAAGTTGAGAGGATCATTTCAATGTGCTCTATTAAGAAGACCACATTATATACCCTTTGACCTGGTCTCTATGCAAATCAGGAAAACGTTCACCCTCCTGAAGTTTTCTTAATGGCTTTCAGAGAAGGCAGAGGCGTTCTTGCCCTGCTTTTATTCTGACTCTTGCGACTGCATCCAGGCAGCAGATCTCACACTTCTCCGGCACTTATTAGCAACTCAGAGGGCTGTGCTCTGAGTAACAATGTAAGAGAGACACAGCTCGGTTCCCAAGTAGGAGGGCTGCATGTCATGATCCGTGAACCGGAGAAGGGGAGCATGGCCATGAACACTAACTCCAAAGGAGCATAAAAAAGAATATTCCTCTAAGCTTTACTGGTCTGAAACATTTGGCATTAAGAATAGTTTCTACCCTCGGAGCTTCTAATTTTGCCTGAATCGGTAGAGTTATTATCCGAGGATGTCTTTGAGCTTCTGAATCATCAGGTTCTGAAGTACAGAATAAGGGCACTGAAGGCTGGTAATGAGATGAGAGCGAGGAAGTCGGGGGAATTTTATGGAGATTTTAAGACTTCTCATTGTTTAGGTTACAGTTTTAAATAATATTGGGAGGTGACTTCCTTTTGATATTTTGAAGACATTTCCATTAAAGTAAACTTTCACAAGGAGACTCTCCTCTGGAGAGGTTTTTTTTTTTTTTTATAACAGTTGAGAAAAGAAGTCTGTGTTCGCAACCGAATTTTTACAATTCTGTATACTTTTCAGACAGTAGTTTTTTTTGAAAAGCATTTTGTATTCAGAATTAAAACCAGTGATGCATTGAAAGAGGCTATGACCGCCTCTTATTCATCTTTGTTAGACTCTGCTCTGATTTCTTTGCCCTTGATTGATTTTGAAACAGGTGAGCCAGCTTTCAGAGAATGATTTAATTACTGCAGAACCCAAGGCCTAAAATCAGATTTGAGGATGCGTTGAAACTGCGTTCAGAATGAATTAGGGAACAGATGTAGAGTGTCTGTCACTTAGGCACAATACTCGTGTGCTGGCCTAAGAGAAGGGCGTCTCCTTGTAGAACCTCGACACTAAGTGTCCGGGGACTTAACATAATGGTGCCACTTAATCTCCAGCGACTTCACACAAGTCACATAATGGAAATTCTGGGGCCATTAAGGAGCCCAGAGCTTAGGAAATGCTGCAGTGATGGAGGCAAGCTCCACAGAGATTATGGGATGGCAAGGGGCTGTGGTGAAGACCGATTTAGCAACCCCAGCATTGATGTCAATACTCACACTGCAGGTCAACTGAAGCGCAATTGATGTTTTACTAGTTTCAAAGGTTGTTATAATTATTGGGATCATTAGGAAACATTCCATCCAGTGTTTTCATGGATTTTTCGAGCAAGGCAAGTCCTTGAAGTTAGCAGACATAGCCTTTGGCTTCACAAGGAAGGCCATGAAGACACTTGTTATGGGGCAAATGTAGCAAAGACTGAGCTGCATAGCTGACTGGTGGCAAGTGGATAACCATCCTGCAGTGGCAGCTGGGTGTGTAAGGGAGTATCTAAGGTAATATGAGCCAATGATATCTTTGGTATGGAGTCAGATGCAGGGAAGTGGAGGCAGTGGCCAAGGTCATTGACTCGGCAGTTATGGAAAGTCCACTTAGAATCTCTTCCAGGCCTGGCTTAAGCAGAGGTCCGGCCATGCACTGGGGCAGCTGTGAAGGGTTCCCTCTTCTCTCTGGTAACTGTAGATCTATTAAAAGGGTTGATATCTGCAGCTGAGTTCAGAGCAAATCCACCGAAAATTGAGGGTTTATGAGGAAAAGGCTGTATCCAACAGACCCGGAGTGCACTGGGCCTGGCTGAAGCTTGTTGTCATGTGGCAGGAGCTACCTTGACCCGGTCATGATGCTTCATGGGAGGAACAGATGGTGCTGAGATAATGGTGTGGCTCACTAGTTAGCGAAACACCGTGAAATTGAGACACTCCAGGAACCTCCACGTCTAGAGATTGGTTCTAAATAAGAGATAAGTCTAGAAGAAATGAAACAAATTATACAGGGATACAGAGGGTAATGGGCAGGTACATGTTCTGTATTAAGGTGTGTGTGTGTGTTGTTGTTGTTGTTTTTAGAGACAAGTTCTCATGTAGACCAGATTTCCTTTGAACTCACTCTGTAGCCAAACATTATTTTGATTATATATTCCTCCATGTCCAGAGTGATAGATTGCAGAGAATCTATCCTGAGTGATAGATTATACAATAATTATAGTTGTAATTCTATCTGATTTATGTGTTTTTAAGGATCAAAGCAGGAACTTAGGTCAGTCAGGCAAACGTTTTACCTCTAAGCTATGTTCCCAGCTCTACTTGTTCTAGCTGATGTGATTTTCTTACTTTTTGCTTTTCTTTCTCTAAGAACTTTTCTATCACTTGGTCTAGAAGTGCCATAGGAGACTGAATCTGGAAGAGGACCTCTTTCACTAACTAGTATGCTATAACATATATATATATATATATATATATATATATATATATATATATATATATATATATATTTTGTTTCCAACATGATCATCTTTGGACCTTATAAATGATGTGGCTGACTCAGGTAAAACCAGAATTCATAGAGTTTGCTGATCAATCCCACACTCATCTGACTTTGTATAGTGAAATCACACAAATCTTCCCTGCACCTTTCTTGCTTCACTGGGAAAAAGATTTTCCTCAGGCTTTTCCCACAGTGCTTCATCAATTTCCCATCTTGACTTGTTATTACAGGCCCCAGGAATGGACCATAGCAGAAATAAAAGCTAATAACAATATATCAAGCACATTATGGGAAGCAAGCACCTATGAGAAATGACATTTAAGTGATGGCATTACAGCAAGTGCTATGTAAGCATATTGCATGAATTATGATGTTTGTCTCCTAAAAAGACAACATCAGTATCCTAAATTAATAATCAACATCATCATAATCTTTCCTAATCACCTAAGCACTATTTCTCTCCACTGAAGTTTAGTGGAATGTTCTGGCATCTAACACAATAGTGTCTTAGCAGGCCTAGCATGTCATTTGTGGTTATAGACAGAACACTAGTGGTAAATGATTTCAGATAAGTAGACCCTTACAGGCTGAGATGGATGAACATTTTGGATAATCTCAAGGAAAGGTCACTTTGTATGTGACCTTACACAAAGTCAGAACCCCAGGGACAACAGAGTACAAAAGATGCTAGAGCTACCATTAGAGCCTTTCATACCTGGAGTAAACACGCATGTGGTTTACAATATTGAATACCCAGTGGGGATATGCAATGCTAACAATGCAGTTAAGCCGTGTCATCTTACTTGCCTGGCCAGCCCTCCAGTAGGCTGGTCTCCTTCCATGGTGGGTAGACACGGTCTTAACAGCCCAGCCAGACAACAAGTTTTTCCCACTTTCAGAACTTTGCCCTGACTTTCTGTGATCCTCTTCCAATGTTCTCCCTGGTGCTTGGTAGGAACTTTACAATTATCCTGGACTCTGTTTATTTTTTATTTTATTTATCTCATTTTGTTTTTAATTGGGGAAAAGTTTCAAAGAGACTTGCATTTAGGAAGCACTCTGTATTCAGTTACAAACTGGCACTTTTTATGAGAGTTTCCTTACTTTAAAATATTCATCTTTCAGGTTGCATTTGCGAATACTTTTAGAAAGAAAATAGAGTATGTGGACTGCATATAATATGTACACGTATGTGGTACACGAGAACAGATCTATATCTATGTCTATGGATGCAACTCAACAAATGGATAGATGACTGCAGAGATGGAGGGAGGGAGGGGAGGAGGGAGGGCAGAAAGAATCACATATACTAAACCTATTATCACTAATTTGTAATTTTGAGACCTCCCTAGCAAAAAAAAAAAAAGAAAGAAAGGAGGGTTGATTCAAAAGTAGAGATAAGTCACATTAAAAAGGCAGAGGTTTTGGTTATTTTTTTAGTAATTTTTTATGCTTACAGAAAAGCAAGAATATGAATACAACAAAATTGTCATTTAGGTGCCAGTGAGAAGGTTCAGCAGGTCAGGGAGCCTGCTTCTCAGCCTGGTGACCTATGTTTGATCTCTGAGGCCTACATGGTAGAAGAGTGAGAACCCACTTCTATAAACTGGCCTCTGACCTTATACACCTGCTGTAGCATATGCATGCCCTTTTCATATATTATAATATATATGTATATGTGTGTATACATATTCCTCTGTATATATATATATATATATATATATTCCTCTGTTTTCTGTTTTGAAGATAAATGAAAGATGACATCACAGGTCCTAGGAAAAGGCAAGTCTTCGTTCTCCGAGGCTGTTCTCTTCTGTAGAGGAGCAGGGTGGCCTAAAGAGAAGAAATTCTCTATTTAGGAGACTTTTTATTTTTCTACAAAATCTCCATGAAAGTAACTTGAGGCGTTATTATTTTGGTTTCAAAAGGAAACTAAGATGTCATGAGAAGCATTGTTAGACTTGAAAGAGTACATCCAATCAGCAACCAGTTGTTCATGTTCCAGCCAAGTACACACAACTCCTATAATTTCAAAGTGAAGTTTTTGAAAGAAAATATCTTATTCAGAATTGTGAAAGTCTCAAGAGCTTAATCTATATTCTTAAAAATACAAGCGAAGGACTATGGTGTAAAATGTTTGTGTCCTGGATGAGGTCGAAAGATAGAAAGAATCTTTTAAAATTTTACTTGACAGCTTCAGGATTTCACTTGCAGAATTATATATTTATTTCAGAACAAAAAAATCTGGGAATCAAGATACAAAGTAAAAGACAAAAGGATAAAGTGATTAATAAAAGTCAGAAAACAATTTATCATGATTTTTATCTCAGTAACGTTTTACCTACAGGTAGATGTTAGTTGAGCGAAATTAACCATTTCAATAGCATGTTCAAACTTTACCCATTTGACTTGTTGAGAAGTCAAAGTACTAATCCTGGCAGTGTTTACATATTTAGTTGTTTATACATCATGTGAAAAGCTGGTCACTGTTTATCAGTGGCTTACAAAGATTTTAGGTTCTCACAATTTTATCTTTACTGTGCCATGAGAGTTCAATTTAGAGGCTTGTTGTTTTTCCATCTCAAGGTGAGGTGTGAATGTCACTCACACAAAGCAGCTGGACATCTCATTTGGTGTAGTATTTTAGGAGACACCGATAATACCAACAGTAGAGAGAATTTGACACTGGAGGCTGTAACACATTGGGGGAAAAAAGACACATTTGTCTCTGGTTTTTATATTCCTTGAAATTTTAGTGCCTTAAAGGGGCTCAAAACTGAATGATTCACTTTTCCTTTTAAAATTTCGGGAAATTTACTTGACAGCTTTGATTGGAAAACATCACATTTTTAGTAGGTGTGTGTGTGTGCGTGTGTGTGTGCATGTGTGTGTGCGTGTGTGTGTGTGTTTGTGTGTGTCTGTGTGTGTGTGTGAAGAAAAGTTAAGTATGACCACTAAGATTTGCTCCCCAGAGCTTGCCATCAATCTTTGATTTGCCCAAGATATTGATGCTGTGGCAGCAATTAATAAGTGATGGCAAGACACATTTTATAATAATCCCTGCAAGATGTGCTGGAAAGAGAAGGCACTGGTAATAGCTAAGCTCATTGACTAGGTTTCTGATTGCATTTGATGTGTTACTTTATTGAATCTTACATATCACCTCAGGGGAAATTGAGTCACATAATGAAATGAGTGACAGAGCTGGGATTTGAACCAGAATACCATTTGCATTATAGTAGCTAGAATAGCACGATAATAGATGTGTACTCCTAAAGAATTTAAAACAGTGGGTCCCTGGTCTCCACATATGAATGGATCTGAGTAAGGTCCAACAAATACTTCACAGTCACAATGAAAGAGACGACATTCCCTGGGGGTGGTTATGTCTGTACATCCTCCCATAATAAATGTGGCTGAAGAGGCAAATGAGGGGAACATACTTTCGAAAGACTGGCACCATACCTTTGCCAATTAATTGTGTTGAAGAGGCATCAATTAGCTGTAAAGAGTGAATTGAAATTGGGTTTTTTAAAAAAGAAGTAGGGCATTTTGAGGAATATTTCTGAGCTCTCACCTTCTGAATAAATATAAATAGCATAGCATTTAGCAAGCAGACATAGGCGAGCAGCAAGGCAAGCTAACTATAAGGGAATGAAACGATGTGGAGTTCTAGGTGTCCAAAAGATGGCAAGATGCAAGAAAAGGGCTTAGGAAATTGATGGAGCACAGGACAAGAGCAATTCCCTGCTCCGTCCATCATCGGGCATGGCTGGTACTGTACTGTGGTTGGTCCTTAGAAATGCTTCTGTCTTCCCACTCCCCCATCCTCAGAATAATCATTACCAAGGGAAGCTTATTTTATTTTGAGCTCAATAAATGTGTGAGCAGAGGAATGAATGCACGACAGAACATGAAATGAAATGATTTTGTGAAAATCCCGTTCGAGCTTCATTTTGTCTGAGAAACCGAGAGCTTTCAAGGAAAATAAAGAGCATGGTATTGTATGTCCCAGGCAATATTTAGAACAATTAAATCCACAGATCTGAGCAATGCTCCGGTGTTTATGATATAGTTCATCTACGTATGCCCTTGTCGGTGGTATCTGTTCATTGTTTCGTTTTTTTCCTTGCTGCACAGTTGCTTTCACTCTTTCCTTGAGGGCAAACATGAATTCTGAAATGCTTCGCTAAGAGCTCCATGAAAGTAAATGAAAAAGAATGAATCATGTCATATGAACTGATTTCCGGGTTGCTCTTGGGCCTGTGGAGTGATACTCCCAGCCTGGCTCAAGATGCCTTCCAGAGAATAGCCTGGGTTTTAGGATGCCTGGAGCTATTCATGGAGACTTGAGGCAAGGTGTTCCTTCCATTGACTAAGAAAATAACACGTTACAAATAGTTAGAACAACACTGAGATCAAACACAACTTAGTAAGAGGGGGGAGAAGTCAAAAGAAAATCAAAATTAGGAAGATCCCTGTGTTGACCATCAGAAACAAGTCCTGACCAACTGGTAGCATTCTGGAATGTAGTACACATGTAGGGAAGGGAAGCCATGTTCTTCTGTGAGGTTTTATAATATCAATGTATAGCAAAGAATCTAAGGTAAACAGCTTGTCCTTCAAGAATGATTTTTGGGCCAGCAAGATGTCTTAGTGGATGAAGGTGATTGCCACCAGTCTGAACCTCCAAAGCTTAATCCTAGAACCCTGCAAGATAGAAGGAAAGAGCTGACCCGATAAGGTTGCCTTCTGAGAACCACATGTGTATTGCAGGCATGTGTGCACAAACATAAATATGTAAAAGTAATTAAAAAAATCCTTTCTTATTCTCTAAGCATCCAATTTTCTACCATGCACTAGAGTTTTGTGGTTATTACTTTGTATCAATAATTATTCTATTTAGAGTCTTCTTGTATAAAGAAGAGAATCAAGTGCTCTGCATATTATTCTAGTTAGTGTTTTACTTGTTGTTATAAACATCAGGACCAAAAGCACCTCGGAGAAAAGGTTCTGTATCAGATTATAGGTGACAGTCTCTTCTTCATGGAAGCCAGGGCAGGAGCTCAAGGCAGGAACTTAGAGACAGCAACCATGAAGGAACACTGCCTATTCGCTTGCTCCTCTGTCCTGCTCAGGTACCTTCTTTATATACCCAAGTCCCACCTTCTCAAGTAGAACATGCCCACAGTGGACATCAACTAGCAAACAATAAAATGTCCCACATACATACCTGTAAGCCAATCTGATGGAGGCAATTCCCCAATTGGTATTCCATCTTCCCAGGTCTTCCTTAAATTTTGGTCAAGTTGAAAAAAAAAAACCTAACAAGTATACATATATTAGCAGTTCATATCTCCATAAGTGAATTGTATGTCTGAGGAAATTTTCCTTAAATTCTCCAACCTTTCTAATGCTGCAACCCTTTAATACACTTCCTCCTGTTGTGATAACCCCCAACCATAATATTATTTTATTGCTACTCCATAATTATAATTTTGTGGCTGTTATGCATCATAATGTAAATATCTAATATGCAGGATAGCTGATATGTGACCCCCCCCAAAGGCGTCGTGAACCACAGGTTGAGAACCGCTACTCTAAACTAATGTTCTTTATTTTTCAAATTGTGTTTAAAGTACATGACTTAGAGTTCTGATGAACTAATGAGACAGTGAGTGAATTGCCAAGCTTTATTTAGTAACTAGTACAGAATATAATATCATTTCAAAAAGCTTTTTGGTCAGCAAAATCAACTGGGATGCTGGCTTTGAGCCAACACACATATTGCTGCTCATTTCTCTATGGGAGGGAAAATTCATGTTTTGCTCTTGGAAATCTGTAATGTTTATCCCCACTGAGAGCATTTGTAGTGATGATTATGTTGATATGACCCATATTCACATTGAAATTGCTCTCTAAATGCCATTCGTTAATAATTCTTTGATCATCTTTGTGCTTCACAAAATTGATAAAATTGCTTTTGCTGTTTCTTTCTAGTTTAAACCCTTTGGTGTTCCTCTGGAGATTTTATTGATAAACTCTCCCTTAAGCATACATCCAAATTAAATGTGAGAACCTGAAGCTAAAAGAAATTGCTTCAAGGCCATGATTCACTCAGATGAAAAATCAATCGCAGTTTCATTAAGGCAGGAAAGACAGCTCAGACATACTACAACCCAGCCTGCTTCCTACTGAAGGCAAAGAAACAATTGTTGATTCTGGCTTTTCTTTCAGATATAAT
Organism: Microtus agrestis; assembly: GCA_902806775.1. NCBI lineage: Eukaryota > Metazoa > Chordata > Mammalia > Rodentia > Cricetidae > Microtus > Microtus agrestis. The sequence continues at coordinate 184,238 of CADCXT010002846.1, read as the reverse complement.
CATATCCTAGCAAACTGGCTGCTCAATAACAAGGCTGCATATGCCCCTCTGAATCTGCTGGACTCTTTATATTTTGAAAGATTAATGGTTATTTAAAACCACATTTCTTTAATAATGTACGCCATGCTGAGCCCACCACAAGTAAAATCATTATCATCACTGAATCTTGCTTGTAGATTTGAATTAACTAAATTACAAATTTCCTTCTAAAATATACTTCACTTCTTTCCCCATAGATTGCTTAGTTGGAAGGTGGTGTGATGGACAGATGGATAAATGACAGCTGGATAGGCAGGTGGATTGACGGGCACACGAGTGGTAGAGAGCAGGGTGGGAGGGAGAAAGGAAGAAAATACAGAACTAGAGATGGGCATAGTGACATGTATACTTCCCAACTGTATGTATGATTCAACTTTCTCTGTTCTTTTTTATCTTTAATGAGATTGTAGGGATGGTTACTATGAGAATTTAAATAAGTTGTGCAAAGTTATAAAATGCATATCTATCATTGTACATACTATATAGCCATAGAATCTTGAGCCACAGCATTTTAACATTACTAGAAAAAAAGATGAAGATACAATTAAGGTCAAAATAATGAAAATTTCAAAACACAGGGGCTGGAGATGGGTCAGCAGTTAAGAGGGCTTGCTGCTCTTGTGGAGGACCAGAATTTGGTTCCTAGCCTTTGTGTTGGGTTGTTCACACCCAACTATAACTCCTGCTGCAGGGAACCTGACATCTTATTTTGGCCTCCATGGGTACCAATATACCTTCAAATATACACACATGCACATACATATTTGTTTGTGTGTGTGTATAATAAATCTTAATAAAAGGGAAAATTTCAAAATGTCATTTTGGGATAGAACAATTCAAGGTAAAATATAATTGCATTATTTGCTAGAAGAAACTCAAATGAGGTTACTGTGTTATCTAAGATGATATTTAGACTGTGTGGGTTAAGAGATGCCCCAAACATAGACTAGTTTCATTTTAAGATAGTATTGCCAATGGACAGAATATGCATTAATCCAAGACCTTTTGATATAGAAAAGATATTCATAGGAGAGCTACACTGTGCTCAAAAATAAGTTAAGGGACTTAAAATAATCTTTTTCCAAAGTAAGGTGAAATGGTTACTTTTTCACAGTGTGGAAATGACCAGAGGGCTCAGTCAAGAGATGGAGTCAGGACCTTATCTGTTGCTACACTCAAGTGCCAGGTGCAAATGTGGTCCAATAATCCCATCTCCCATGATAGCAGTAGGTGATATAAGTATCAAAGAGTTTTTAGAAACTTTATTACAGAATCCTATTTCAAGTTCTTTGGAGGTTAGCTAGCCCATTCAGTCTTTTTTGTTCCTTTTTTGTTTGTTTGTTTGTTTGCTTTAAATGTCCCTCTCAAGACTCATGAGATTTCTTTGGGTCATAGGCAGGCATGGCTGCTAAGATTAGCTGTTTTCCTTAGCAGGCAGGCATTCTTACAGACACATTTCAGGGTCTTCCATATAACTCCTTTGTCACATGCACCCAGAGGGCTTGCCACTGTCAGGGTTTGGGTTTCACTGAATCACAGAGAGATTAGCTACCTGGCCAAGGATTTCTCAGTGCCACAGCTCAGTATCCAAACTACCCCTGTTTTTGAATCTGAGTCAAAACACAATGCTTTACAAGAAGTGCTTAATAATTTTGGATGATTATAAAGACTTAAAATTAAATATAGCTATAAGTTTTCCTAACCAAGTCAATAATTTCCTGGTTTCTAGTAATATATTAAGTACATGTAATTGGATGATTTTTAAATGACTTCAAAACTACAAACCCTCCCTCCCTCCCTCCCTCCCTCCCTCCCTCCCCTCCTTCCTTCCTTCCTTCCTTCCTTCCTTCTGTCTTTCTTTCTTTCTTGAGACAGGCCTCACATACCTCAGTCTATATAGCATAGAATGTCATTGAACTTTTGGTTCTCCTACCTGTACATGCTAAGTGCTGAGATTTCAATCGTGTGGTAGCACCCCAGTTTTATGAAGCACCAGAGATTAAACTCAGGGTTTCCTGATCATCCCCACTTAGCCCAGTAGTTTCTTTATTGTCTTTAGTGTAAATTTTGCTACGTAGTGACTTGATTTCCCTAGAATGATTATTTCCAGTTAATTTCATTTCCTTACAAAGAGCATAATGTCAGTATTCTATGGCAGAAAAAGTTCCATTGTGCATATGTAATATGTATTTTCTATTCATTCCTTTGTTGATCAAAACTTGGGTTGGCTCGACAACTTAGCTGGGCAGAGCACTAAGGAAAACAAAGATGGTCAAGTATTTCTGTGCTGTGTTGACTTAGAGTCCTTTGGTACGATATCTAGGAGTGTAGTAGCTGGGTCACATGGAGGTCTACTGCTAGTTTTGAGAGGAACTACCATACTGCTTTGCATTATGGTTGTTCTAGTTTACACACCTACCAATAGTGTCTACGAGTTCTTCTGTCCACATCCTCACTCTTTTTTCTTGACATTACATTCTTCTTAGTGGACCCCAAGGCCCCCATCTTTAAACTGGGGAAATAGAGTTACCCAACCTGTGACAGAGACTGTTGTTCTGAGCTTTAAAAAAATTGTTTGCAGAAACTCCCGGAGAGCTGACAAGCAGTTAGACACTAGATTTTCTTTTTCATTTTCATAAGTGAGTTTATTTGTTTTGATAATCATCTTTTTTTACAGGGGTATTTTTTAAACCATGTTGTGATTTTTATAAATAGTGAGATTTCCCTAGGTCAACTTTTATGGCACAAGATAACCCTTTGGTCAAATTTGCTTAAAATCTTCCCTTGAGAATAATAGCACTATCATCTCTTGCTTTGTCCCCTCCCCAGCCCCTGTATATAAGTGGAAGTATATTCACACTGTATTTGCGTCAGGATTTGTAGCTTTTATGGAGTGGACTGAAATAGCCTGGTTTGTGGAGTTTGTTGAGCAGAGCTGGAAGGGGCTGATGGCAGCCTGACTTTTTCTGTGGACTCACACAACACTCTTGTCTAATTGAATCAGTGAGTCAGCCTCCATGTATTGAGCTCAGCTGAGGGTTAAGGTTGGTGGGGGTCGACTAGGCACTTTAACCAGAAAGGAGCATCTGCTCCACACGTAAGTGATGTGCACCCCTACCCTCTGACCGGTCTAATGGACTCTGCTTTCCATCTCGGCTATTGAACAGTGAGTGGCCCACAGATTGGGACATATTTGGTTTCACTTCTCCCTGCTCCCACAGATGAGACCTGTGTATGATCAAGATCCATAAATTATTTAAGGGGCAGTGTCTATGTAACCTGAGCCATAAGTAAAAGTTGGCCCACCGTCTGTTCTGTCACCCTAGAGGACTCTTTATTTTCCCAAGGAAATAGTCTATCTTGTGAGCTGACATCATCCGAGTTATAAAAATTCAAATGCACCGTTAGCAATTTCTTTTCTTTGGCATAAAGCCCCAAGTATAGTATCTGAAAGCTTAACATTCTTTAACTGGAATATAATGGTTTAGGATTAGATGGAAGAAACTTCACAGAACACAGCTTGTAGTTCCAGAACACTGTGAATAGTTACACTCTGAACAAATTTGGATCTGTAAACAGGATTTATTTTCATGGATTCAGAAACATTCGTGCTTTATTTATTTGTTTTATCACTCGTGAATTTAGTTTTCATATATATATATGAATATATATATATATATATATATATATATACATATATATATTTGCTTGTGGGTTTAGGGAGAAAGCACATGAGACAGGCTACAGAGATTGTTATTAGTATTAATTTTTGTGGGTAATATGTTTGTGTGTGTGTGTGTTGAGGCCAAAGGTTTTTATGTGTGTGTGTGTGTGTGTGTGTCCTCAGGTGCTGTTCACTTTGAGGACAGAGTCTCTCTTTGGCCTGGAACAATCCAAATAGGTTATGCTACCTGGCCTCCCTGAGGATCAACCTGCCTCTGTCTCGGGTACTGCTGCGTTGCAATGCAAGCATTCTACCAAATGAGCCATGTCCCTAGTTCTGCAGAGATTATTCTTACATAGTCTCTTTGGTTTGTATGTGAAGGACTTCAGGCCTAGGGACAAACCTGACGTTCTGCAAGCCACAGATTGTGAATCAGAGCACAAATCACCCGGACTCCTTGAAGAGGAAGCTCCGCTTTGTGTCACCTCCCACCACACATCTATTTTAGGAGAGGAGCCACACCTGATTGTCTCTCTTTGTCACCTTCCCCACTCCGGTTTCAAGGAGTTGAAATGGAAAAGTACAGAGGAACTCAATCCATCTTCTCTTTGCTCTCACTGAATCACCTTGCCAAATATAGTTGCTGCCTTCTGTCTGTTCCTATCCTCGTCTAGATGAGACCTGTCCCCTGAGCTTGCCCTCTTCTTTTTGTCTGGACAAGTGTAAATGGAGATATTAGGGTGCACTCTGGCTGGTGACCTGGAGATTGACAGTTATAGGCCCAGTGCCTGAAGGGCTTCTAACTTCCTCTCCCTGCAAAAAAAGATGGCAGCAGGACAAGCTGGGTGTTACTGCTTCCCTAAGCAGTTTTTGTTTGGTGCTGTAGAGATAAGAATGCTTCCTGTGGTGGGGAGGAACCTGGCAGCTTCCATGGTTTTCCGGAAGGGCAATGTTAAATGAATTTGCTTATCTTAGTTTGTCTGCCTCTGTTTACCTATCTCTACCAATCACTTACCTATCGTTTCCCCGTCTATCATCTGCTTAGCTTCATCATCTTTCTTATGTATCATCTATCTCTCTATCATCCATCTGTTCATATGTATGTATGTATATATGTACGTATTATCTGTCTGCTATCTGTTTAGACTTCAAAGGACAGTAATGTTTCAGTATCCTAGCTAGATAACTTGGGTGAATAAAACAGACAGATTCTGCTTCTACTGAGTGACCTTGGAACATGAATCCAGTGTGACAGAGTCAGGAAGACTCGGCGTTCTGTCAGGGAGGCAGTTACAGCCCAAATATTCCTCAGTTTGCACTCACCTTATAACTGTGTAACAATGAACTCAGATCTAGTTCCTTCTATCAGTCGCTCCATGCCCTAGAGCAAAAACACTTTGCAGTGATGAATTACTTAAAAATGCATGCTGTTTAAGGCAGAGATAGTAAATAATGGGCAATCCAATAGCTCCAGTCCTTTTTACTCTCTCCAAGCTCAGGACTAAAGATGGCACAGACACAAAACAACCACAAAGCCGCCAATGTCTGGAAAGTAATGCCAAGGAGAGCAAGTTTTTTTCTTCTGCCAAATGCATCCTGATTATTTCTTGTTATTTATTATTAGAAGTAGCCTTGGACAAGATACGGTTTGGAAATGTCCCTTGTAATAGTAGTTTCCTTGCTTTCTTAACCACATTTCTTACCTTTTGACAGTTTGTTAAAATAAAAAAAATAGGTTTATTAGATAAAGTATAGGAGTGACTTTATAATGTTAGTTGTTTTTCATAGAAGTATTTACCCTCCATAGTTTTATGCAAAATGTGTAAGACCTTAACTGAAAGATCAGAAGCTATGATCCAGTCGGGTAAGTCTGTCCTAATGGATGCTCAGAGCAGCTGTCCCTCTGGGGACCCACAAATAGCACCAGCGGCAGCATTCTTATCCTCTTAGAGGCTGCTTTTATATATTAGCATGATCACAGAACAAGTACTATGAGCTAAGCCAAGGAAGGTGAAAAGTAGCTCGTGAGAAAGGCAGAAGGTTGAGCATTTGTTCCATGCGTTAATCTTAGTTCAGTCATCTTAAGGACTGGGTGACCCAATACAGCATTTCTTTGACTTTTGAGACTTTAGAAACTCCTACTATATTCTTTCATTGTAGAATGAATTGGTGGGTCTATGGGAAGGAGTTCTAGGAGGTGGAATACAGAGGGTTTTGTTTTTGTGGACAGCCATTTGCAAAATAGTTTGAACTATAAGCAGAAGAACCATAAACGAATCCCACATTGATTCTAGATGGTGGGAAGTCAGAGGCCTCTTTGCCAGTTCCCTTGTTGATTGGTCATTACTCCATATGAAGCATCTGATTTCCGTGGAACCTCACTGGGCTCTAAAGATCTCGGAGAGAAGAAGAGTGGGGGTGGCTTTGGTGCATTTGGCATTCATTTCTCTTTGCCTCTTAAGCTCTAATTTCAGATATGCTTTGCTGTCCATTAGCAGAAGGATAAAAACTGCTCACCACTCTCTGCTGTTTCTCTCTCTTATTTCCCACTCACTCTCTGGCCTCTTGGTTCTCAGTTATCTGCCTTCCGTCCTGGTTAGGAGGAGCAACTGTGTTCAAGGGGACTATGTCTAGCACGGATTTTCACTTCTCACGTGACCACTAGACCCACCCTGAGGACTCATTATAGAAGGATGGTACAGCCGCCACATTAAATTTGTTTCAATTCTATCATGCCATGTGTATTATAACCCTTTTCTTTGGACCGGTATATTGTGATTTTGCCCTGTATCTCCCAAATTGATTCTACTGAGACTGTGAACTATATTTCTTAGTTTATGATGATGGAAAGAGGCATTTAGGAGGGGCTTAACAAACTCACAGTATTTTAGAGGGACCATTCAGTTAGTTGACCGTAATGTAGCACCCTGACTGAATCAATTGTCTCTTTGACTGATCATCCTGAAAATGTCTCTGCACAATGTACATCTCTCCTTATCTTCTTCAGCTCCCAGAGAACCTGAGATATCAATATGAGACACACATACCTTGCTTCCAAAACTTGATACATGAGGTCTCATTTGAGATAATTTTGACAAAAGTTTATAGTTTTCTAAAAGAAACCCTCAAGCATTATAAGAAAATAAAATGGCTTGTGGCTTAATGTCTAAATATAGCCAACTTTTTCAATGAAGAGAATGCGGGCACTTCCACACTTTTATTGTTATGCCAGAGTCCAGAGGTGTTCAGTAGCATCTGGGGGGGATGTTTTAGTTATTTATTCCATTTATTATTATTTAGTTCTTATCATTAGAATCAGAGAACACTGACTACAGCACCTTGAGGACGGAAGGGTTTATTCAGCCTCACACTTTGAAGATCTGGTCTTCCGTGGTGCAGAAGACTCACATTGCATCTGCAGCCAGGGAGCAGAGAGAGCTGAGCTCTCCATCCACTTCACTTTCTTCTTTTCATTAAGTCTAGAACCACAGAGCATGGGATGGTGCTGCCCGCAATAAGTGGCTCTTCCTACCTCCGTTGATCTAATTCAGGTACTGTCTTGTAAATTTGCCCAGAGATGTGTCTCCTAGGTAATACTAAGCAGCATCAGTTGGCAATCAGGATTGATCATTACAGATACACACTATCTCACCATAAAGTGTTCAGGTCGGTATGCTGCATATGCTTGCATTATCGGAATTTCATAAGAACTGCAAGTTACACCTACTAAATACCTCCTTTCCCTCCCTCCCTCCTCCCTCCCTCCCTCCTTCCCTCCCTCCCTCCCTCCCACCTTTCCCAACCCCCAGCAATCATATTCCTGGTCTTACAGCTGTAGATATAATACGTGAATAGATCAAAGAGCATTTGTCCTACACTTAGCTTATTCCCTTAGCGTAACATTCTAGAAGTCCATCTATAGTGTAGGATGTGACAAGATTTCCTCCTGTATAGTTGTTACATACACTGTATACATTATGTATATAGAATGTATATTATCTACACATATTTTTTGTATACACTTGTCAGTTGCAAAATTCCTTTCCTCCTATCTCTGCTCTATTTTTAGTAATATTGCACTGAAAATGGTTGTGGAATGTTTCTAAATTCTTTTGGATACATAATCAGAAATAGTAACCATGTGTTAATTTTATTTATTTAGTTATTTATTTAATGTGTGGATGTGTATTATGTGATGTTTTACTCTTTGGACTTTTTTGAGGGACCCAGCTCCCAGATAAACAACACAGAGGCTTATTATTACTTATGAATGCCTGACCTTAACTTGGCTTGTATTATGTTAGCTTTTCTTAAATTATCCTGACTGCCTCTGGGCTTTTTTCTTTCTCCATTTCTGTATATCTTCCTTTTCTTCTCACTTTGTGACTGGCTGGGTGGCTGGCCCCTGGTGTCTTCCTCTCCTTTTTCTTTTGTTCCTTGTTCTCTCCCAGGTTTCTCCTTCTATTTATACTGTCTGCTAGCCCCGCCCATCCTTGTTCCTGCCTTGCTATTGGCTGTTCATCTCTTTATTAAGACCATGAAGTATTTTAGACAGGCACAGTAACACAGCTTCACGGAGTTAAACAAATGCAGCACAAACAAAAGTCACATGCCTGAAAATAATATTCCCCAGTGTGTGTGTGTGTGTGTGTGTGTGTGTGTGTGTGTGTGTGCATGGTACTGGGAATGGAACTAGAGAATTGCAAACACAAACGCTAGGCAAGTACTTTACTAATGAACGACATCCCCAGGCCCTAATAATACTTCAAGTGCAATTGTCTTCAGAAAATCCCACACTGTTTTCCATAATGCTCACCCCATTTTACATGTCTATTATATTACATAAAGTGTCTGGCACAGAAGACTTTTGGTCATCTTCTTACTCTTGTGTAGCTTTTACAACTTTGTGAAAAGATCTTTTGATCATGCACACGAGAGCTCATTTCTCCGTTCTCTGTCCTGTTCCACTTGACTCCAGAGCTTTCTCTAGTCTATAATCAGATTGTGAGTCTCTTTCTTTCCCTTGCCATTGTTTCAGGACTTCCTCCTTCCGGTCTTCAGGCTTCTCCCACTCCACGCTAGTGACTGGCTCTTTTGTTTCTTCATAATAGACTTTAGTTTACAGACAAATCCCACCTGCTAGGTGTGCCCTTTCTGGATTGCCTGCTTCATGCAGAAACACTTGCTTAGAAGAGGCCTGCTGACATGTATGAAAATTAGCTTTTTCTTTGCTATGTAGACAAGAAATAGCTTGAACGTCAGGCAAGTTGAATTCTAGAAGTTAACAATACTTTTATCGTTTGCCTCTGCCCTACTATAGCGTGTCTCTTTTGACATTTAAATAATGTTGTGGAATCCTTATTAAATAATTGGCTTCCAGGATGGAGTTCATGTTCAGTGTTCAACAGATAAGGTCATTGGTGTATTTGGAAAAGGGCTTGACTTTGTCAAGCTGGAGGACATTTATTCAGTATTCCTGAGCAATGGGTATTTACTTTTGAACAAGGTTGGCTTGAACAAAACCATTTTTTCCCTCTGGAGAATAAACCCCACTTTAGCTGAAACAGGTAAATTATACATAGTAAGTATGGATGGATAGAAGACAGCAGAAAACAGCTAGTGCTTAGAAGGACTGAGGGATGACAGGAATAAAGATGGTCCATATTATTTTTGATACGAAGTTTCCTAGTTATTTCTAGATCACCAAGCTAAAGCCTTTGGTTTTGGAGCAAGACACTGGGGATAGCCACACTTACCATGAGGGAGCCTTTATCTCTGGAAGTTGGGTGGAGGGAAAGGGAGAGAAGGACAATAGGTTTGTCCACAGTGTTATCCTTGAGCTGATATTCTTACAAATTTTCTTACAGTTACATGTTTTTCAGTATTCTAAAAACATCTTTGGTAGAACACAGCATGTCTATGCCTAGATTCCCATCAGCCATTCTCTATCTGGTGACCACATCCCTGCTCTGCATCAAAAGAGAAGAATTTAACGGGCTAGTTTTGAAGAGATGTTCTCAGTAGAAAAAAAGTGATCATTTCTTTGGGGTTCAAGATTGATATCGGACGTAAACATATTTTACACATAAATTTAAATACCTAGGGTTCAGAATTGATCAATATTCTTCTCACTTTGATTTAAAGAAGTATACCACTAAGAGATACACACAGGAAGAAAAAACAGACGTTTTAATAGAAAAGTCATAAAAACGTTTATTATAAATTCTGGAGAGGCTAACTCAAATATATTTACACAGTGGCTCAGCAGAAATGTCATAAACTATAACAACATGCAAAATGGGAAAGATACATTGAAAATTCCAGATCCCGCTTCCCCTTTATTTTTATCACAAAATCATGAAAATTGTTCTGTGAATGTGAGTGAGCTGAGAGAATATCAGCAGAATATTAGTTACTAGAGAAACAGAAATGAAATCGAGGGGTGAGATTTATCATCTTCTTGCTTTAACTTGAACCCCTGCTGTACTGTAAACGTAATAACCATCAACATGAAAAATGTAACAGATTGATAATGCCATTGAGTTTTAATTAAACCACTGAAATGAAAAGGGCCCAGATGGATAACTGGGAAATGTAGTTATCCTTTATGAAATGAGCAGGAGTGCCCGTTTGTTCCGTTCCTTAGGAATTTATGTTCTGCCAAAAATAGTGCCCCATCAGAAGACTTCCTGGGAATTAATCATTTCAGTTTACAAAACAGATGGCCACTTTACTTTACTCAGTTTAGTTTTTAACACACGTATCACGCAAAATCAGCTATTGTTCCTGTCCTGACGTGGCCTGCTATGGCTTCGCATGTCTGAGGTTGTAGGCGGAGAGTGCCTGTTTGTTCCCTGCCGCCCAAGCCCAAAATTATCACACAGAAACTGTATTAATTACAACACTGCTTGGCTAATAGCTTAGGCGTATCCCTAGTTAATTCTTATATCTTAACCCATTTCTATTAATCTGTGTATCATCACATGGTAATATGTATTACCTACTGGTAGGGTTCCTTGGCATCTATCTCCTGCAGCAGCTACATGGCGTCTCCCTGATGCCACTTTCTCTCTCTCTCTCTCTCTCTCTCTCTCTCTCTCTCTCTCTCTCTCTCTCTCTCTCTCTCTCTCCTCTCTCTCTCTCTCTCTCTCTCTCTCTCTCTCTCTCTCTCTCTCTCTATATATATATATATATATATATATATATATATATATATCTTCCAACCTGGCTATATTCTGCCCTGCTATAGGCCAAAGCAGCTTTATTCATTAACCAATGGCAGTAAAACATACTCACAGCATACAGAGGGGAATCCCACATCATGAGGTTTTTCTATTTAAATACATCAGTACTAGTAAAACAGTGCCTTGTTTGCCTTGGAAGTCATTGGCCAATGTATTCTCTTCAAAATCTAAAGGATCAGTGTGTGATTCATACTAAGCTTTAGGTTATGCGAATTCACAAGTGGAAATGAATTAACCTGCAGCCAGAGAAGTCACTGCATTGAGAGACTTTCAGCACTTGTCACAGCGGCATCTACTGTCACCAGGTCAGTTAGGACCTAGAGAAATGGTCTGTGTGCTTATTAGTTTGATGGAAATATGTATTGGCTACTTAAGCTTTGACAGCTGAGGTTGTCAGACAGCTGTAGGACATGTTGCGGGTGTGTACAAGAGCACACTGCTGACCCATTTTCCAACCACAGCCCCAGGTCTGCCTGCGGGACAGTGCATGTTTTGTAACTGTAGCAAACTCATGCATATTTCCAGCTCTGAACCACGTCATATGACTATACAAAGATGACCTTTACCCAGTGGCAGAACTGGACTTCAATGTTGAATTAGAAACATAACATTTTCATGACAGCTACAGAGAAATGAGACATATGAGTTTAATCACGGAATAATTTTTTTTCTACTACTTAACTGTTTAGGATATGGAAGTGGGTGATCCTTGGTTTGCAAAGGGCAAGAACAGAATGTTAGTCTGAACTATGCCTGACCCCATGAGAAAGATATCTCGAAGATATGTCTGTGCATTGAAGCATTTGTAATCTAAATTGAGAGATGGCAGAACCATGAAAGAATCATAAATTTGCATGCAGCAGAATCTACATGAATGCTATAAGCATCCAAGGAAGGGAAAGATCACTCAAAGTTGCATGTAAAAAATAAAACAGAGTGGAAACATTTGACTCTGTGGAATTATTGGATTTCATGGAGAGGGGATACTATTCAAGGTAAGGATGTTAGCATAATTTGAGGAATGGAAGAAAACGTGTCATGTTCAGGCAATTTCAAGTATCCTAGAAGAAACATTCATATTAAGGAATAGTACAGATAAGGGTAGCCAAATAAGAGGTGGGGCAGACACTGAAGAAAGTATACGGCAAAGTGGCAGTGCTTTGATGCCTAATGCAGGCTGGCAAAGGTCCCTGTTGATTCTTGAGGCTGTGATGGAAAAGCAGAGTGGCAAGAAAATTAATCTGAAAGTGGCATCAACTATTGAGACTGCTGCTATCTAAGCTCATAGATGTATTTGAGGAACAAATACTTATGTATTTAAACAGATATAAGGATATCTTAACCTCTGATAGTAGGTAATCCAAGATGTTGGCAAGGCTTTATGGTTTATATCTGTTCTGAAAGATGGCCTAGCTTCCAGAGGACAGTCTTCAAGAAAACCATTCATTTACAAAGACCACCTATCTCAGTGTGGACCATTAAGATTGCCTTCTCTGATTTTTGTGTGATTGGTTAGGAAAAAAAAAGTGTCTTTTCATAAAGTCATAACAGTGTAAGACCAGGGCAAGGAGGTGGTGCTTTCAGCAAAGTGTCTGCTGGGTAATTATAAAAACTTGAGTTAGATAACAAAAACCTATATAAAAGCTGGTCATGGTGACCGTGTCTGTAGTTCCAGTCCTAGGGGTGAGGGGAAGAGACGGGAATATATATGGAATTCATTGGCCAACTATTCTAGCCAATTCAGGGTACTTCAGAATAAATGAAAGATCCTCTTCTCAAAAAAGACAGTGGAAGGTTGGCAAGATAGCTCAATACTGCTAAGCCAGACGATCTGAGTTAAACGTGGAACCCTGATATTCACACATGTGTCATAGCACATGTGTAAGGACATGATAAAAATATAAGATGAGGATTAAATGAGGAAGACATCAGCCTCCAACCTCTGACTTCCAAATGTATAAACACTTGAGTGTGCATCTCCACACCCAAACCCACACACACATACATATGCTACAAACCTCCTCCAAGCACACACAAGATCTGCCTGCCAACTATTATTAGAAGTTCCCAGAGCACAAGTCTGAGAGACAAAGCCAGAATTTAGAAAGAAGTTGTGATTATATCAAGGACTAGAGGATTGGAAGGGAAACATATGTATATGTGTGAATATGTATATTTATGCATGTAAACATTCTGCAAATATTGGTACTGCACTAGAATACAAGTCTTAACTCACCACATTTTGCAGATGAGGACATCAATGCTCAGAAAATTGAGCAGCATGGCTAAGAATAAATATATACTTACAAAGTGGATTAAGAATTGAAACCTAAATTTGATTCCAAATCAGCACTATTTTTTGGTCATAAGATTGCTTGTCCTCTCTGTGGCTGAGAATTCTGTTTCAGCCTTGAGATTATGCTAATTATGTAGCTGAACTTTCGGTGTTCTTCCCTCATGCTGCAAAGGCTTATTCTTGGAAACAGTACTGCTGGGGCATGCTTCTGTGTTGTAGGAAGATAGAGGATGTTGGTTCCCCATATCCCCGTGGTGTTTAGTAGTATATAATGTAGGACAGTCTTCCTTCTAGGGACAATACTGTAAATGGCATTTAGTTAAACACTGGCAAGAAAATAATCTACATTATCCAGCATAATAAAAAAAATCTAGCATAATCCCCATGCTAACGATGAAACCTATTATTGCCCAAGAGCTCCACACATGCCATACACAGAAGAAGAAGAAGAAGAAGAAGAAGAAGAAGAAGAAGAAGAAGAAGAAGAAGAAGAAGAAGAAGAAGAAGAAGAAGAAGAAGAAGAAGAAGAAGAAGAAGAAGAAGAAGAAGAAGAAGAAGAAGAAGAAGAAGAAGAAGAAGAAGAAGAAGAAGAAGAAGAAGAAGAAGAAGAAGTTGTTTTAGTAGAAGGATTGGAACACCCTCCCTTCTATTAGGTTGCCTTGTCCAGCCTCCATATGAAGGCTTTTGCCTTGTCTTGTTGTATCTTGCTTTGTCACGCTTGGTTTTTGTCTCTTGGAGGCCTCCTCTCTTCTGAAAGGGAACTGCAGCAGGAGTAGATCTGGTAGGGAGGAGGACATGCCTTCAGAGGCTACAAGAGGGCTCTACAGATGGCTGTGAGCTTCCTGATGTGGTGCTGGGAACTGAACCCTGGTCCTCTGTAAGAGCAGTGCACACCACTAATCCCACGCCACTTTCAGCCCTATGCTCAATGTTCTGAAAAAGCCCACTCTAAGTGGTTGTGATTCTGACTGTTCAGGTACACTTGTGGGCTGCTCAATTCTTGATATACATCCAGTTTCTTGTATGTGGCTGCTCAACTTACAATTTTCAGACTTTAGGGTGGTCTAAAAGCATGCAGTGAAAAACCTAACTTAAAACATTGAACTTTAATCTTTCCTTGGGTAAACTGGCCTGTGGTTAGATAATCTCAAGGCTCTCAGACAGGAGACAGTAAACCAACACTCTTCAGTTCACCTTTATTAGGCTAAAAGCTTGGTAGATGGGGAACATTAAATGCATTTTCAACTCATGACATTTCTGACTTAAAACTGTTTTTATCAGGACATAAGCCTACTGTAAATCAAAAGATACATATGAATATATCTCATTTTAGACTTCTGCTGTAATTTAAACCATATGGCCAGTTTATATGGTTTCTTATACGTATATAAATATTGGCTCACAGTAAGTAAGCATGAGATAAAATTCCAGTTTATTTTCTTTTTTTTTTATTTATTAAAGATTTCTGTCTCTTCCCCACCGCCGCCCCCCTTTCCTCCCCCCCCCCAATCAAATCCCCCTTTCTCGACTGCCCAAAGAGCAATCAGGATTCCCTGCCCTGTGGGAAGTTCAAGGACCTCCCACCTCTATCCAGTTCTAGTAAGGTGAGCATCCAAACTGCCTAGGCTCCCACAAAGCCAATAGGTGCAGTAGGATCCGAAACCCATTGCCATTGTTCTTGAGGTCTCCGTAGTCCTCATTGTCCGCTATGTTCAGCGAGACTGGTTTTAACCCAGGCTTTTTTAAACCCAGACCAGCTGGCCTTGGTGAGTTCCTGAAAGAACATCCCCACTGCCTCAATATGTGGGTGCACCCCTCGTGGTCCTGAGTTCCCTGCTTGTGTTCTCTCTCTCCTTCCGCTCTTGACTTGGACCTTGAGATTTCAGTCTGGTGCTCCAATGTGGGTCTCTATCTCTGTCTCCTTTCATCGCCTGATGAAGGTTAATATTCAGGAGGTTGCCTATATGTTTTTCTTTGGGTTCTCCTTCTTATTTAGCTTCTCTAAGATCCCGGATTATATGCTCAATGTCCCCAGTTTATTTTCTTAAGCACATTTATGAAAAGTTGCAAGAATTAGAGGGATTGAAAAGCGATATTGGGGCTGGAGTGATGGTGATGACTCAATGGTTAATAGCAATTGTGACTCTTCTAGAGGACCTGTGCTCAGTTCCCAGCAACCACAACTGGTAAATCATAACTGTCCTTAACTCCAGCTCCTGGGGTTCTAACGCCTCCTTCTGGCCTCCACAGGTACTACATGCACATGCACAAACCCACACATAGACACACATGCATATACATAATTTTTTAAAAAATACATCTTTCAAAAGAGAGAAGGGGGGTCATCAAGTATGTGAATAAATACTAGAGTTAATTCTTGAAGTAGAACTACTTGAGCCGGGGAAAGAAGATGCAGGAGCACTGAAAATAAAGTAAAGATCTTCTGCAGGAGGAGAGATGGGAGACAAGAGGAAGGAAGAAGCCTGGTAGTTCCTGCCCCTGCCACCATGGGGTGGTAACGTCTAGGAGAGACGTGGTTGAGGGGGCACTGCAGCCAGCACAATGACCATGAGAGGATGGCAGAGTTTGAAGTCTTCTTTCTGTTACTTGGGCAGTGTCTTAATATTAGTCCTTACTCCTGGAGTAATTTATCTGTTCATAGACTCTCTGTCTCTTGCTGACCTCTCTCCTATTCAATATTGTTCTCTAATGAGTTCTTAACCAGGAAATCAAGGATATGCTCAGATCTATTGTACTGGCTGCCTAGTGGCTATCACAGAAATTTCTTGGTTATTAGAAAGATTCCTGATACATTTCTTAAAGACGTTGCTGAAGGATTTCTATTATTATAATAGTCTTTTGTGTAGTTAATTCCTTGTCCCCCTAATTACCCCACATCACTTGTCTTTCATCTGTATCATAGAAATCAAAGGCTTGCGTAAGCTTTTGTGTCGCAGTTGTGATTGTAGGAGCCTAAAAGGTAAGTCTAATTGAAAATTTGAACCAGTTCCTCATTGCTTTCACTGACCTAAAACAACAGATGAGTAAAGAGCCCAGTGTGAGACCTGGTGTTTCCTCCAGACTTGCAATCCTTCACTTGTGCTATTAACTGAGCGTTCTAAGCTAGAAGTGCATTAGTTTTCCCATTTAAAACCTACATCAGTTCAAAATTCAGATGGTCTGTCAGGCAGCTTTTCTTTGTAAGCCCAGTCCACACAAAAGGCATTAGTCTAATTAAATTAGGGGCTATTAAAGCTACAAATTAGCATACTAACTCAGAAAAATCGATATCTTATTAGTTTCACAATCTTTTATCTAGCTCCTCTTGACTCCCGTTTCTGAACTTTTTTGTAGTAAATGACATGAGAATTGATTTAAAGCTTTCCAAAAATTGGTGATCAATAATTGTTTTCTAGTCAGAAAGAAATTCATTAGCGTCTACACTTACTGCTCCGACACATATTCTCATTGAAGTCTCTTCTAATCACCACATTATTCTTGGCTGGAAACACATTAGCTGTAAAAATTCATGAAATGAGAAACATAACATTATAAAGACTGTGTTTAGGTATAGTCGTTAATGGATTGTGCAGAGCTGCGGAACGCTCTCTTATTTCCAGTAAAAATAAATTTATGTCTTCCATTGTTTTACACTTAAACATGGATAGTTCTGCGCCTTTATCATTGCATAAACAAATTATTGCCAAATGAATTTGTAGACCCTCAGAGTTCTTAGATTTCTAGCAAAGTAGAGAAAGCTCATGCCTCCGTGCGTGAAGGTACCCAGTAATTGCATGTGTTCTAGAGATGGTGGAGATTTGAGAATAGATTACTTAGCATCATGTGCTTGAGAAAATAACTGTAGCACAGCCACGAGCAACTAGGCATGCATGTGTAATTTTTTAATTTTGCTTTCACTGGTTAGCTTTGATGTGTGTTTCTGTGTGCTTGTGTGAATGTGTGCCCACATATGTGCAGTTGACTGTAGAGGCCAGAAGAGAGTGTCAGGTTCCCTGGAGCTGGAGTTACAGGTTGTTGCAGGCTATTCCATGTGGATGCTGGGAATGCACTTGGGTTTTCTGCTAACTACCATGCAATCACTCCAGCCCCCAAGTTACTGTAGAATTTAATATATGATTTCTTTTGGGGTATATTTAATGTTTAATAATTTTAGCCTCTTGCAAAATTTCTACCAATTTGTCTGTAAAATGTGAAGTAATTTGTAATTATATTTTTTCCAGAGTCACATTAAAAAATTAACTAATTGGTACACAAATTAGTAATGATTTGTGATTCATTATTTCCCTCAACTTTCAAGAAACTTTTAAAGTTAAGTCACTATTAAAGATGTTTATATTCCTCTGGGCTACACGTATATTATTTACTAGGACAGTGATGGTGGGAGGGACTTGCAGGTTATTAGAAAATTAGAGGCTCTGTTCCAACAAGCTTATAAAGACTATTAAGAAAAGATGTAGATATAAAACTGCTTTCTTTTAAACACTCTGACTGGATTTAATATTTGAATTTGTATATGTGTAGAACAGATTTTTTTTAACCTTTGGAGATACGTATTTACTTAACTGTGACAAGATCTCTCTGTCTCTGTGTGGCCAAGGCTGACCTGGGGATCACAAGGTGTCCTGGGTTAGTCTTGAGCTTTCCTTGATTGGCTAGGAAGTCTGCTAGACACGGTGTTGATCCCACTACATCCACAATTGGAATAGATGAAGGCAAATGCTTGTGTTGAGGGTAAACGTTCTCTGTAGTGAAGAATGGAGATCAGAATATTGCTTTATGGGGGAGGGCGCTGATGATGACTCTCACTTGGTACAGTGTCTGCTGTGGAAGTGTGAGGACCTGAGCTCTGACCCCAGAACCCATGTAATAAAGGCAGGGCAGCCATTCACTTGTAATCTCAGAGGTGTTGGTTCCTGGAGTTTTCTTACCAGCTCTCCTAGGCTACAGGTGAGCTGTAGGCTCAGTGAGAAACCCATCTCAAAACAGTAAGGTGGGGATTGATAGAGGAAGATAACTGAATGTCCACACTTGGATTACACACACACACACACACACATCTCATTGTGATAGTATATACACACATTATCACATGTACACTGATATATTACACACATGCATTGTGACACTACATCCATTTTGTCATTTGAATATTGTTACACTACACACAAATACACACAGTGTGACACTACACACACATTCTCATAATGCGCACACAAATTAACACATATACTGTATATACACACTTCACACAGAGATATTTCTTTCCCTTTATTTTTAAATATAACATTTTAACAGTGACTTATTCTCATTACTTTCAAAATGTAGTAATTTATTTTCTATATGTTTGTTTTTCCATGTGTGGTGTTTGTTCAGTGAGTTGAAGCATACAAGGACCTTTTCTGTTTCAGCCAAACATAATGCCATCTTATTTTTTTATGGCAAGGTTTAGACTGTGTCCTCAGACACATTTTCTTTTTGCATATCTGTGTGAAGGTTGCATTTGATGTCTTATAGTGTAGACGGGGATCTCGAAGGGAAAAATACAAGGAGGGTCTGATTGATACTGCCCCATTGTGTCTTTTCTATAGTAGAATAATTCAACATATCAATTCATCTAACGTTAGGCAACATCACAGAGGTGACTGCCAAAATAGAATGGTTGCTCACATGCAGACTCAAATCACGAGAGAATTCAGGGAAGAAAAGAGGAAAGCAATATAATACAAACTATTTCAAAAATCAAGATATATATGTGTGACTTGAAGTTGTGGCATGTCTCTGATTTACTCCCCCACCAATCGTGTGGTTTTTGGTGACATCACTCAAAACAAGATTGTATGATTGTCACCCCAAGTACAATCCTTCCTTTCAGCAGGCTTCTGTATGAGAAATCCCATCCCCTTCATGGAGACACTATTGGACTAATTGCCTGGACACAGCTTTCTAAAATTGCCTTGATTCAGTTTCTTTACTCAGTCTCCAAGTCCTAGTGAATACCTTGTGTGTCAGGAATTTCTCCAAGTCTCCTTAGTGTGTTAGTTGCTGCTATCACCACAGCTGTCTCCGAGTTGTTCTCTGATGTGCTGCCCAGTCCTTCCCAGGCAATTTTAGTACAGAAGACATGGGACGTGCCCTGCACCCCTCCAAAAGATGGCAGCACATAGTCACACCACGGTAATCTCGCTACCTTTAACTCCTAGATCCATTCATGCTTATCTGACAAGTTCACCACTGTGTGCACCATCATTTTGCATCCTGATCCCTTCCATGTTGGATGTGTCCTTGGGCCCTGAATGTGAAGCATGTCTTCCAGTGAGAAGGAGTTCCATGCATCTGTCCCTCCCATGAAGGCTTCCTTTTTCATTGGCCAGTGGTGGTGTTTTTTTTTTTTCTCTTCTCTGGACACACATACATAGGCTTTCCTTCTCTGAATCCACATGGAGCACTATATCTCACTTGGGAGACAGTTCTCCTCTCTGTTTCTCACTCACAGGTGATGTCATTTCGCTGTCCTACCACATGGTGTCTCCAGGCATCAGGGTGCTGGTGTTTAGTAGCATCCGCTACTGCCTCCTCTTGAAGTAGCAGGGGTAGCACACTGCTTTCAATTTGTAGACCATGGCCATGCTTTCTTACCCTGCCTATACTAACCTAGCCAGGAAGTTGGATATAATACATTGCCCTGCTAAAGTTAGTGCCCGACTATGTTCTTTCTGATGCTGTTAATGATAATAATGTCAGAGATAGCATGTTGCTGAGACTACTGTCCTTGTATCAGGGAAAGTATTTAAAGCTTTTCCATTTTCTTCTCATTTTTGGGCTTTTAGCTATTATCACATTTAAAAAGTGAAAAGGGAAAGGTGAAAAGGAAAAAAAACATGGGCAGATGGACATATTTGGTTAATTGGGTATTTGAAGAATCATGGACTTTATTTTTCTTCTCATAGTATGCAGTCTCTAAAATAGTAAACGATCCTTTCTCCTTTCTTTAAGTTCCATAAATAAAGAGGCAAGGAAATCATATTTCAGATGATTTTCAGAATCTTCCATGAACAGCTCTGTCTTTTTTATAACAATGAATGCCTGTCACATGCAAGTCAGGGGTTGAGTTAGGCTTTAAGTAAGTCTGTTATGGGTATGATCTCCTGGAGATGGGGAGCTTAAAACTAAGCATTTGTGACAATAAAGTGTCTGTCCAGAAATTATCCAATTTGCAGATTATTATCTATCTTCCTTCTATCTTCCTAGCCATCGGCACTTCTTCTAGTAGAAGCTCTTTCATCTTTGACAGAGAGTAGGGGCTTGCAATAGGGGAAATATTGAGCTGATGTTTGATTTTAATATGCACTTGTGAAGCAAGAATCTAAGTAAACTCTAAAATTCTCTTTGTCCCGTGTGTGTGTTGTGTGGTGGGGTGGGGTTTGAGAGTGTGTGTGGGGGGAATGCCCTGCATGAGTGGATGTCTGTGGAAACCAAGTGATAACCTCAAGTGTTCGTCAGGTGCTATCCACCTTATTTTTGTTTTGTTGTGTTTGTTTGTATTGTTTGATTCTGAGACAGGATCTCATTTTCTTAGAGCTGGTCAAGTAGGCTAGATTGGCCAAGAATGGAGGCCCCAGGGCCAGCCTACCTCTAACTGCTCAGCTTTGGGATTCCAAGTGACACTACACACTCTACTTGGTTGTGGGTCTGACTATTGAGCTTGAGCCCTTATGCTTACTCCATGAACTGCCTCCCCAGCCTTAAACTCTTAGTTCCCATGTCATCCCTGAGTCTGCTCATCACTTCTTCACATGATGCTGCAACTTTATTTAAAACTTGGGGACCTGGAACCATAGTAGCCTGCTTTATATCTCTTGTGCGCTACCTGCTGTGCTCCAGGTTCCCAAACAGGTGTCTGGAAGTCGCCACAGGGGCCATCTGGCAGGCACTTTACACAAATGTGTCCCCTTGGATTGCACTTGTAACCTTCTTGGAAATCCTGTCTTTATATCTGTGGTGAAACCCTCAGCTAAGCTTGCATGAATATCTCCATCTTGTTTGTAGGTTAAGACTTTCTCTTAGCAGTTCTTGTACCTTCTTCTGCCAGTAGTTTAATAATGATATAATAATAATACTATAGCCTAGCTTCATGCAGTCTGTAACATATTTAATGAACACATGTGGTCTTTCTTTACTGCTAAATCATTACATGTTGACTGTGTGTGTGTGCATGTGTGTCTATTAATGTGTGCAAAGGTGTACCTACGTGTGCATTTGTGTATATGAAGGTCAGAGAATAACCTCAATTGTCATTTTCTGGTATCGTCTTCATTTTTTGTTTCTCACACAGGGTCTCTCACTAGCCTAGACTTTGCCAAGTAATCTCTTTTGGCTTGCAGTGGTCACCAGGGATCTGTTTGTCTCTGCAGCCCCAGAATGTTGGTTTTGGGGATTGAACTCAGGTCTTAGTACTTGAGAGATAAGAACTCTAAAAGCTGTAGAGCCTCCAGCCATTGACTGACTTAAAAATATGAAGTGCAAAAGACATGGCCCACCTCAAAAACCTTCAGTGAATCCCATATCCCCTCTGTCTGCAGAAAAGCTGGTGACTATGGAGATTATCATCACCAGTGGTCCACTGCTGCTTCCTTTATCACAGGGTGCAGTCATGCATCCTTGCCCATTTGGATGGTATCTGAATTATTTATGAGTAAAATTACTCATGGGATGTCTCTCCCCATTCCATATCACCATTAGGAAAACATGGTTATGTTTCTAAGATGAAGTTGATGGAGAGGCTGAGATTCTCAGAAACAAATGACAGTGTTCTTTTTTCTTGGCCCCATCAATTATTTTCCCATTTCCTCCAGGGGCCACGAAGAAGCCTGCTGGCCTGTGTTCATTGCTTCCAGTGATGATGAGATGAACAAATCAATCATCCACTCTGTGCTAGATTATGTTGCATTTGGAGCTAGGGGTCGGGGAGGTAGAAACCAAGCTGTGCTCGGTTAAGAGGATGACTCAGTCGGTAAAACATGAGGACCTGAGATGGATTTCCAGTATCCATGTAAACAAAACAAAACACACAAAAAACATGTTATGCACCTTAAGGGTCAGAGATGAAGGATCCCTGAGGCCTTCTGGCCAGTCTGCCTAGCTGAATCAGTGAGTTCCAGGTTTAACAAGAGATTCTGTCTCAAAGAATAAAGTGGAGATCAATAAAAGAAGACACCCAACATTGACCTCCAACCTCCATGTTCACATCTGCAGATATATTTGAACACAAACATCAATAGACTTTGATCTTGGTACAGATGGACACATCCAGAGACTGGAGGTGAAAACAATGTTTAAAGCTGTGTGAGGGGTTCCATTGCTGACTCACCTCTAAGTCAATGGGGACCAAGAGGGGCTTGCAGTGTCCCACTGAACATCGCTTACCTGGGAAAGAATCATACACTGGAGAGATGGCCTTCAAGACCTGAGCCTGTTCTGTAGCAAAGGCCTGCTGTAGTTTAGGGAAATGTCTTCTGAGGTTTAGATCCCACTACTGGCAGGCTTCAAGAGGCAAAGCCCAGTTAGATGTCTATAGTTAATGGGGTGACCTCAGTAAACACTGTATGTCCCCAGCCTCTTCCACTTTCTCTTTCACTGTCTGCCAGGAATCTGAAGCGGTTTTGCTCTGCTATGTGCTACAGCCACAGAGTGTTTCTCTTGGTAAGACTAAGAGCCTTGGTGCTAAGCAGCTCTGAGCTGGGTCCAAACTTGTGAGCCTAACAAGCCTTTGCTCTTTGCGAGATGATTTGTTTAATGACAGCAACTGATAAATACCAAAGCTACCCTTTTCACTTAGTATTGTTATCATGATTTCTGCTATATACATACCGTGAGAAAGACAGATAGATACACATACGCAGAGACAGACAGACACACATGTACGGACAGAGCCAGTATATTTTACTATTTATTTATTAGTTTTATTTTTCCAGCTTTATTTTATCTTTAATTATGGTATGTGTGTATGGGGGTGGTATATGAAAGTGCAGTTGCCACGGAAGATTGGCAGATCCTATGTCTCAGATTCCCTGAATTACAGACAGCTGTGAACTACCAAAATGGGTGTTGGGACCTCAACTTGGATCCTCTACAAGAGCAGCAAGCACTCTTAACCACTGAGCTGTCTCCCCAGGCCTGCATTTAACTACTTCTGGTGATTATGCCCTGAATATTACTTAGCTAAAAATATTAGTATGATTCTAATTATAATATAGTCAACTCTAGTGAGTCATGTTTTTACATCAGGATATGTGATTCAAATTCATGTTTCCACGCACTTTCTGTCCAGTAGCACTGGGGGTTGGGGGGCAGATAACATCAGCTTGTTCTTTAGGCAAAAAATGAAAAAGAAAATATAGCATTTCTCTGAAATGAGAGCAGACAAACACTTTAAAATTTCTTACTCAGCTATCTCTGAATTCTGTGCCTCATTTTTAGCCCATTTTGCTGGAGATACGAAGTGGCTTTGTAGGAAGGAGAGGTTGTCGTGGCAGTTCTGATGGGGGTCTAAATTCAGATGAGAAGGCAGTCAAGAGCATTGTGTCCGTTAGTTATTAGTCAGCAAAAATAAGCACCAAGGAAGCCCAGAAGCAGAGAATATGCCACCTAGAATACAAAGAAATCATCAAGGGGAATTTGTGGATTTTTATATCCAATGTGTTTTAAATAAATGAGAACCCTGAAAAGAAAAATAAGATTTATTCTGAATTCATTGAACAGGACATGCTTCACAAGGTTACAAGGTAGAGATGATGCTGGGATTTAGGCTTCTCTTGGCAAAAGTATCTGTTTTAATGAGATTCTTCCTGAACACGATTATAAGTTACACAGTGTAGTTCCTCTTGTGCCCAAGTAGCCAACCAATGCAGGAGGAAGAGGCTGGGCAGAAGACTGTATGTGGTGGAAGTGGCATCCCTTTGATACAGGCTATTGAGGATTCTATTGTAGAAAATTTTGTTTTTATTTTATTTTTTTGGGGGGTGGAAGGGTTTCTTTGTAGTTTTGGAGCCTGTCCCGGAATTAACTCTTGTAGATCAGGCTGGCCTTGAACTCACAGAGATCTGTCTACCTCTGCCTCCCAAGTGCTGTGATTAAAAAAAGATGAGCCACTACCACCCAGCCTGTTGTAGAAAATCTGAGATGACTTTAGCACAAATTCCTTCAGTGAAGGGCTGATCACTGGAGAGAGAGAGAGAGAGAGAGAGAGAGAGAGAGAGAGAGAGAGAGAGAGAGAGAGAGAGAGAGAGTGTGTGTGCATGTGTGTGCCTGTCTGTCTGTTCTAGTAATTATGATAAATTGCCTAACAGATCCAAATCAGTTTAATATTTTTCCTTTTTTGTGAATTATTTCATAATCTACATGCTTACTAACACGTTTAGAAGTCATTTTCAAAGAACCTAAAAGTTATCTTGTTTTGTTCAATTTGGTAACAGGACATGTTATTATTATTTTAATGGCTTGAACATGTTCTCCAGGCCAATATGAAAATATTGAACTCATCCCACCTTTCACCTTGTATATTCGCTGACATTTGGATTCTCCAGAGATTGTCTTGGATGACATTGAGGAAGAGGGTTAGCTTTCCCCACCCTGTGCACGTAAAAGCTACCACTAGTAGGAATAAGAAATTTTAAAAAATCACCTGGTATTATTTTTCTAAACAGATTCTTCCAAAGTAAAATTTTTATGTTATTGTATAACTATAACCTATGCAATATTTTTTAAATAAAATATACAAAAATGTGCAGAGGATATAACTAAAGATAACGTGTTCATGGGTTTTCTTATTTTAATTTTTAAATATGTTTTTATTGAAATAGAAGTATATTGCCCCTTTTCTTTCCTCCAGCCCCTCCCAACTATCATCCTTCAAACTCCTGTTATGTTCCCCACCCACTCTCAAGTTGATAGCCTCTCTAACTTTATTATTGTTACATACATATATATTTATGCATATGAATTCACAGATACATATGAACACAACCTGCTGAGCCCATTTTTGTGGTTTGTGTGTCTATGGTTTCAGAGGTGATTTGAAATGACATTGAACTATGGTTCCTTGTGTCTTTCCTTAAGACTTGTGACTCTTCCACACATAGTGGGAGGAACAATAAGGCCTATGATGATGTGCTCACTTTTAAAAATTATCTATCCATATTGTGTGTATGTGTGTGTGTGTGTGTGTGTGTGTGTGTGTGTGCCTATACAACGTTGAATGCAATAGCAATAAGACAACATAAGGGGATCAAGGGGATTCGAATTGGAAAGGAAGAAGTTAAACTTTCGTTATTTGCAGATGATATGATAGTGTACATAAGCGACCCCAAAAACTCCACCAAAGAACTCCTACAGCTGATAAACACCTTTTATGTGGCCGGATACAAGATCAACTCCAAAAAATCAGTCGCCCTCCTATACACAAAGGATATGGAAGCAGAGAGGGAAATAAGAGAAGCATCTCCTTTCACGATAGCCACAAACAGCATAAAATATGTCGGGGTAACTCTAACCAAAGAAGTGGATCGGGAGGATCATCATGGGTTTTCATTCATAGATTTTAACTTTCCATTGAGAACAAGATAGTCACATGCAAGGGTTTCTCAGCAGAGATGAAAACATCTTTGTCATAATTCCATAGGAAACAGAAACTTATGTATGGGCCTTAAGTGGCCAGTGAAGTCCTTCCAGGTACTGCTTCCAGTTGGCTTTAGAGAACATTGCCAAGCTATTTAAAGAACTCTTTTTAGCATCCATGGTGCTTTCTTTTATTGGGGGTTACAACATTGACCACCCAAGCAACAAGAGACCACAGAAGAGAATCAGTAAGAGAGAATTTTATATGCTCCTCTGAAACTTTTCTTGTTCAAACTATGGCATTTACATACAGATTCATGGAGTTGACGTGGATCTGGTCTGAATGGAGACACAGTGAAGTCGCCAGGATGTTCAGTGACCTAAACACCTCATTTGTCACAAATTCATCTCTTTTGCCCCAAAACACGAGTGAGCACAGAGCCTGCAAAGAAGCATTTATTCACCACATAGCAACAGTAATTCCAGATCCTTGCCAACCTTTTGCTGTTTTCCTGTGAGACTCTCATGGACATTGTCATGCACACGTTGCTTGCCTCTTCCTTAGGCCCCGTCACTCATTAATATCACCCACATTCGTAGTTTACAAACTGAAGAGATCTGAGGGGCTTGCTTAATAGAAAAATGTGACAAAAATATATACAGCCTTACCTATATTTCTGATTAGCGACTCAGGATTCTATTTCAGAGTCACATTCCAGGGAATGAGTGAAATTGGATTGTTTATTCAGTTAATCACTCAAATATTACATATCATATTTTTTATTGATGGCAGTAGGTGCTGGGATATGAACAAGATCCCTGTAGTCATTGCGTTCACAATGGTGCAATCAGATGTTTTTTAAAAAATCATTACACTGTCCATTATATAGTCTCCATCGTGAAATGTGCTCCAAAATTAAATAACTGGATTTTGTAGGAGTTTAATGGAAGGGACGGCCATCAGGTTTAGCAGCTGGAAAGACTCCTTCCCTACAGAGGTGGGGTTTAGCAGAAGTCTGGAGGAAAGTAGTGAATGCTAGGCTGTAAAGATCAAGTGTTTGCAGACTTTACTTGTAGCGTTTCCCTCAGTTAGCATCCTGGCTGCTTAACAGCCCCACCCTGGGTTTAAGATATCACATATGAGCTTCCCTTTCTTTTTCCTTGTAGTGTTTTGTTCTGGACTCCTGTAATCTATTGTAATTGAGTACATTTCTGAGCTCTCAAGCCTTAGCCTTGAGGAATTCGGGGACTGAACACTAGCCCCTGGTTGTCTGTTATAATGGTTTGTGTCCTATAGCAACTTGCCTGGTTTTAATTTGTACGGACATATTATAATCTGCTTTCTTGGCTCCTGTTATCTCTCAAATGCAGATATCTGGATTAACTTTTAAACATTGTTTATATAAGCACACAGTCCACCTCCCCACAACATGCCTCCTGTCCTCCTTCCGACTTTGTGTTATTTATAAAATAACCCAGTAGATCTAATACTACCCAGATGTACAGAGGTCCGTAGAAATCCACAAGGGCATGGACAGTCTATCAGTGGTTATTCCCCCTCCCAAAGGAAAGAGACTCACCCCACTCCCCAGAAGACATCAGGCTGCCCTTAACTCCTCAGCCCTAGCAATCTCCTTGAAACATGTGACCCTCTTGATCACGTGCAGGTTTGGTTCTAATAACCACAGCTGCTGTAAGCTCATGCATGGTTTAACTGTTCTTGATGAATTGTTTTTATTTCTGACATTGAGAATTCTTCTTTAGATTAAGGGGTTTTTATTTTTATTTTTAGTTGTAAGTTGCTTACAGAGTAGCAAGTTTCTTTCCTGTAGTTTTATATATACTAAGCATCTCTCAGAGGTAACTAGGAAGATTGTATGAGAGAGATTAGGGGAGAGAAAAGTAGAGGGACACAGAGAGACAGAGACACACAAAGAGACAGAGACAGAAAGAGACAAACCATCAGATATATGTCTGACATACACACACACACACACACACACACACACACACACACACACATATATATATATATATATATGGAGAGAGAGAGAGAGAGAGAGAGAGAGAGAGAGAGAGAGAGAGAGAGAGAGAGAGAGAGAGAGAGAGAGAGAGAAAGAGCACAGTCTATACAGTGAGGCCTTCCTGCCGGAACCACGACTTGGCAGTGAAATTGTGACAATTGTGTCGTATTTCAGGCGATTTTCATGAGGCTGGAGACCCTTGTAAGCAGACTTAGAAACGGAAACAGAGGAAACTATTGCTTGCCCAGATCTTGAACATGGCAAGTTTGGTCCATAGCAACCAATTGCTGTAACTTAATCAACCCACCGAGTGAGGTGAGCTCCACTGCAGAAGGGAGCTGAATTTGATGTGACTGACCTAATCTGGTCCATATAGATCTTTCCTGTGTGTTAATGAGAACACCCCATGCTGCTTATAAAAGACATATGCAGAGAACACACATGCCAGCTCAGGAAATTCAATCACGGAATCGGCTCAGATTTCCTTTGGAGTGCCAATTTCCCCTTAAAAAATATACACCAGGTAGAGTATATGAGAATTTTTAAATTTTTTTATTATTTTGACTTTTTCAGAATCTAAATAGAACTTAGATTGATACAGAAATGTCTTACAATGTAAGTGAGGAAGGTGAGCATTAAGGAAACATTGGGGGGATTTGTCTCAATGAGGTAGCAAAGACACAGTACACACAAAAATATCAGGCAGCATAAATTCAATAAATCAGGCATGGAATAAGATTAAATTTATACCAAATTCCTTAAATATGTAAGGGAGGCATTTGCTTGAAGTTTTGAACTAAACCTTTGATCTCTAAGGTGCTCTGTAAAGCAGGCATGACTGCTTTTCAACTTGGTGTCAGCAAAATAATTCCTTTAGTTCTGAGTGAGAATGGGTCTCAGCCCTGGTTGAGATGGAGAAAAGATTGTCCTATTTTACATACTTGAAAGCGATCGTTTGCCTGGGATCACACAGGTTTCCCTACAGGCTTGGCTTCTGTTTTATCTGCCAAGACCTCCCCCTGTTGTCAGGATGCCATGGCCGCTTGTGCTGTCCATACCTTTGTCATTGCTCCAACAAGATTCTCAACAGAAACAAGGGAAAGGAGGAAGGGTTTAGCTCAGTTCCATGTACGTGAGAAGATTCTCATGGTGACAGGAGTGTATGCTATGTGACAGGAGCGCAGTGTGCAGCAACAGCCTGCAGTGTGCATCAGCAATGTGTAGTGTGCAGCAGCAGTGAGCAGTGTATAGTAGCAGTGTGCAGGGAACAGTATGCAGCAGTAGCATGCAGTGTGCAGCAGCAGCAGCATGCAGTATGCAGGAGCAGTGTGCAGGAGCAGTGTGCAGCAGCAGCGAGCAGTGTGTAGCAGTGGCATGCAGTGTGCAGTATGCAGGAGCAGTGTGCAGCAGCAGTGAGCAGTGTGTAGCAGTAGCATGCAGTGTGCAGCAGCAGCAGCATGCAGTATGCAGGAGCAGTGTGCAGGAGCAGTGTGCAGCAGCAGCGAGCAGTGTGTAGCAGTGGCATGCAGTGTGCAGTATGCAGGAGCAGTGTGCAGCAGCAGTGAGCAGTGTGTAGCAGTAGCATGCAGTGTGCAGCAGCAGTGAGCAGTGTGTAGCAGTAGCAGGAAATGTGCAGCAGTAGCATGCAGTGTACAGGAGCAGTGTGCAATGTGCATCATCAAGAACAGTGTGTAGCAGTAGCATGCAGTGTGCAGCAGCAACATGAAATGTGCAGTAGCATGTGCAGAAGAAGCATGGAGTATGCAACAGCAGTGTGCAGTGTGTAGCAGCGGCATGCAGTGTACAGTGTGCAGTAGAAATTTTTTACTTTTCATGGTAGAAAAAGGGAAAAGCAAGAAGAGAGGGAAGGAGGAATGGAGAGAGATACAGAGATACACACACACACACACAGAGAGAGAGAGAGAGAGAGAGAGAGAGAGAGAGAGAGTGCAGTCCAAGGATATGGTCCCAAATAGTTACTTCTATCAAACAGGTTGCTTATTTACTCTTTATTTTTGAGATCATAATAAAATTGCCTTTTTCCACCTTCCCTTTCTTCTTTACCAACCCTACCATACACCCACTCCTTGCTCTCTTTCAAATTCATGAACAGGAAACTCTTTGACTAACTCCCAATAATGTCATCGTATTCTGCTTTCATAAAAGGGTTGATCTGATTATTTCGTTGGTAGGTCAGAACCTTCCTGATGTAATTGTCTCTTGAAATGCCCTTGCAGACACATCCAGAGGTGTGCTTTACTAATTTCCTAGCATTTCTTAATCCAGTCAGGCTGACAGTGATCAATGAAGATTAATCATCACAGGTCCCCTACCTGGACCAAAGGACAGCATTAACTAGTTCTGACCAGTAGGTGTCATTTTACATATTCTGTAACCTTAGGCTGGTGTTAGCAGAAATGAATCCATCATGTCCAGGAGAACATCAAGCAGAAGCTCCTGGCTTTCATCCAGAAACCACAAGAAGTCTGAGAATACGCCAACGGCTGGAGAGCGGGACTGAGCGACCAAGCAAGAACAAGATCCTGATAGACTCACAGAGGCCCAGAATTCGGCTGTAGCTATGTTAGGCTTTGCAGTTGTGGGAGCAGATGGCCAGTATTTGCCTTTGGCTAGCTCAGTGGCCATTATTATTATTATCATTAATTATTATTATCGTTACTTATCCATAAGTAAAGATCTTACAATACAGCTTTTTTGTTCTAACCGAAATATTTTTTTCTCTTTGTTGTTATATTGAATAGAATCTTCTGTGCATTTTGATTTCCGTGAGAACGAGGCACTCTACATTGGGATTGCTGTTGTACTCCAGTTTGTTCAGTGCTAACCTAGCATTCATGAAGCTCTAGGTTTCACCCCAAATCATATTAACTGACTATGGTGGTGCATGCTCAGGTGTACGCAAGCAAGAGGATCAGAAGTTCAAGGTTAACCTTGGCTACACATCAAGTTCAAGTCTAACCTGGGCTACATGAGACTCTGTCACAAAATGGAAGAAAAAGAAAGAAAGGAAGGGAGTAAGGGAAAGAAGAAGGGAGGGAGGGGGGAAGGAAGGAGGGAGGAAGGAAGGAAGAAGTGCCCTCTTTAATGGGAGAGAAATGATATCATATACATGTTAGTACTTCAAGTGATAATAGCACAGTGTGTATTGGAAAAAAGTGGGCAGAGATTCAGCCTGTCATTCTCCACAGCTAGATGGTTCTCTGCCAATAGCGGGATGTATTCAAATTGTAAGGGTTAGACGTCCATCATTGAGGTGATGCTTGGTACCAACAGTGTGGCAGAGTAGATGATCAGCACTCGCTCAGCATCTTCAGATCAGCTACTAATGAATGTTTTCTTGATTTGCTCACAAAACTGAAAGTGGTCTTTAATATTTTATGTATCTCAATCAGTATGGGAAAAGCTCTCCAAGTAACCAGAATAATTACTTGTAGGTAGCAAAATGAGGTCTAGCAGAGTTCCCTTTCAGACAATGTCACCAGATTGTGTAGTAAGAATCGCTGAACCCATTTCCCATTTTAATAACCACTTTAATACACTCATCAAAACAAATTAATATTTCTATATTAATTTATATTATATAAGTTTGTTCAAATATATAAGTGATGAATAGAAATGAGAAGCGATAAGAAAGATTTTGAAGTTCATTAAAATGTAAATAATAGAGTCTCAACTTAAAACAAAACTGCTCTAAATACATCTATGAAATAAAGATTTATAGTTCTGTCCTTTGAATAAGCTTCGGTATAAATGACTAGAAGATGAGAAGCTGTAGTTTATCAGCAGAGAGGTAAAATAACTTACTAGTGTTATTTGACTATAAATAAATTATTTTAAAGACTATTGTATTATTTTTATGTATGCATACACCTCTAAGCTTGAGTATCGGTACCGCAAAGGTCAGAGGTGCCCACCCCTCGGAGTGGGAGTTACAGGCAGTTGTGAGCTCCCTGACATGGGTGCTGGGAACATGGTGTTCTTGATCGTTGAGTCATCTCGCAGACTCACAAACATTTTTTGAGACAGAGTCTTACTAGTTATATCTGGCTATCCTGGAACTCTATACATGACCAGGCTAGGCTTGAACTC
This sequence comes from Microtus agrestis, assembly GCA_902806775.1. Taxonomy (NCBI): domain Eukaryota; kingdom Metazoa; phylum Chordata; class Mammalia; order Rodentia; family Cricetidae; genus Microtus; species Microtus agrestis. The sequence goes on along the minus strand of CADCXT010002846.1, from coordinate 152,228 downwards.
ACAGAGATCCACCTGCCTCTGTCTCCCAAGTGCTGGAATTTAAAGCATGTGGCATTATCATTATTTAATGATATAACTAGTATAACAGGAAATGTTGAATTCAGATTTATTGACTCATATGTAGGATTTTCTTTAGAGAAAGCAATGATTCTTAAATGCTTAAATTGCATTTACATGATAGAGTGACTGTCTTAGTCTATTTCATGTTGCTATAACAAAATACCTGCACTTGGGTAGTTTATAAATACTGGAAGTTTAATTTGCTCACATGAATGTTCTATTTGAGAGCACATACCGGATCTGGTAAAGATCTGTTTACTGCACGGTAGCACAGAAGAAGACACCAGAGAGCAAGGAAAACTGAGCTTGATATCCCAAGTTTTCTTTCCTCTTGTCATAAAGCTACCAGAGCCCTTCATGGGGACCCTACACTTATGATGTCACCTATCCCAATTACCATCCCCCCCCATAGTCCGCTACCTCCAGATATCTTGAACTCTGTGATTTGACAATCCAATGCTGGAAACTTGGGGAGAAATTTAAACATGTGTGTGAGTAACCTTATTTGGAGCATATGGGCCTGAGTTGTGGGGTGCAGGGCTTACCATACTAAGCATGCTAATGATCAAAACACTCCAACAGAGAAAGAATTTCATTGGCATTGAAGTCTTTTAGACATCTGAGGCCCCTCTTCACACTTAGCTGGATAATAAATTCTTGGAAATGCAGCATAGGTTATTCAGACAGATAGATTATATATTCTAACAATAGTAGAGCTCACAGGAAAAGGGGAAGCATAATTGACTTTTAGGGAACTTTCCAGTCTTAGATTCTGCTATATTTTTCATCCACATAATTTGTTCCAAGAGGTAGAAGCAGCAAGAGACTCCTGAGGCCAGTGTCTTGAGCAGATCCAACAGCCAGGACCAATGCTGGCATCTCAGGGCTCCGTTGTAGATTTCTCAACGCGGAGGCTGCAGGGATCTCTCTGACGTGAGGTGGCTTGACTATGTGGAGGTGGAGACAAGTGGGCCGCTGCCCTCCTCTCAGGCATGGCAGCTAGCACCTGTTCCCTGCAGTGGCAGAATTTGTCAAAGCAAATGACTGAAACTGAAGGACTACAGCCAGCCTGGGCCTGGCAAACAGACCTTGCCCGTTCCCTCTGCCTTGCTAAAAAACCATTAGATCACATCTTAAAGCTAACCACCAAGGTCTGTTCACTTCCTTCTCCTGGAGCCAGCTACTAAGGTCCAGCTATCAAAGTATTGCTATTCAGCATTCAAAAGCTCCCTTTGACTCATCTAATAAACATGCCCAATTAAAATTCAACACTTCATCCTGACACTGGGTGTCCCCTTGTACCTATTTCCCTATGTGACACATCTATTTTCTCTCTATCCAGAGGCAGTCCCTGGACAAATACCCCTTCCCCCTCTCCCTTGTTCCCATCTCCTTCTCCCTCATCATCTGTCTCCTGCCTTTATCACTTATTCCATTTCCTCTGTCCTTCTGGGGCAAATAAATCTCCTTTGCTCTGAAAACTTGGTCTTGGCGGGGGGTGAAACAATACCTTTCCTTTTAGAGACCCCTTCCCTACTCCTTGTTGCAGAACTATGTCATTTCTGATTTCACAGCATCACCTTTGCCCCTAAAGACAGGTTTTGTAGAAACCTACTACTTTTTACCTTCCTCCAAAATTGCCAGGTTATCAAAACATTCATTTCATAAACGTTCTCAAATAATACATTTGGTTTGGTCAGGGAAATCATCGTGAATGTTCTTGTTGATTTTTCAGCAAGGCCGGCGGAACTTCCAGTTAATTAAAGCCATTATTCATCTCTAGCCAAACGCTTTGTGTCCTAAAATCTAGGCAACTCGAGGTAGGGTTTGAAGCTAAGGGAGTTGAGGGAGTGCTCACGTTCCTGCCACTTCACCTCTCTACTATGCTGCAACTGAGGGATTGTATCTGAGCTTATTTGGTTCAAATAATGCAGTTGTGTGTTCCCAACCAGTGAGGAAATGCAAAGAATTTCAAAGTCTACAGAGATTTTCAAACATGGGAATCAGACGATACAGTCATGGGAAGAGCCAGGGCACTAACCTGGAAGCAGGCAGCCTGACCAGGAGTGAGAATCCACACACTTGGACTAGAGCTGAGAGGTAGTATCTAGGCTTCCAGAGCAAATGGCTGCTGTTTACCTGGATCTGAAGGGATATGGCTGATGAAAGATGGTCAATATCTCGAGTACTCATATCAGAGTCCAGGAGTCTGGACCGAAGTCTCTTCTAATGTCTCTTCTATATACATCCCTATGCCACTTCATGGAATGGATGTGCTGTGCTAAGCACGCTGGATGATTTTGCCTTTGTGTGAATAGCATGAGGATGGATACAGAAGACCATGTCACTAGGCAATATAGTTTCATAGGACAATTGTGGTGTATGTGGTCCAACCTGGACTGAAACATCTTTATGCTCACCGTGAATTAGCCTTTGGGTAGTACCCTGAAGATCCACCATTGACCAGGGGCTAAGGAGATACTAAGGTGAGGTATAATAGAGTATGAAGCTGTTATAGCTTGACTCATGTGTTCATCCAAAGCACTAATGTTTCTCATAGTAGTACTGGTTAGAATCACTGCCTTTTCTTTCTTCAATAAGCTTCCTTGTCCTAACTGAGTCTGTTTCCTTATTCTTGGGCACTTCCTTGGTGTCACTGTGCATTTTCCTTCCCTAATGGGCTTAGTGCGGCTGGCTCAAGCTGCTTGTTTTGATCCAAGTCATAGGAGGACCAGGGCCATGCTTGTGTTTGCTTCTTGGGCAGATTCCTTGGAGCTGTCAGTCTCTGGTTTGCAGTCATGCCATAACCTCTTTTTCAGCCATACCTAACTGTTTTGAGAGCCCCTGGTCTAACTGAAAATGTACACCCCAGAATACTTTCCTACTGAAGAGAAACACAACTTATTGGGGAGTGGCATGGATGCCTACCCCAGTACAAACTTAGTCTTTTTATCTAAATTTTTATTATTAATGTCTTCTATAAACAGTTATTCAGGCTGTGGGATTGAGAGGACCCAACCCTAAATACTCTGAGATAATTGGGAGAAAAGCCCCCTAAGAACAGCATGCACACTTGAAGTGCCCATGTCAAAGGGGTGCCTGGCTAAAGAAAGGTATGGGAAGGTTGGTGCATCCTAAAGCATCCTGTCACTACTACTAAAGGTAGACAAAGGCCATGGAAATATAAGGTAATGTTGTATTCCAGTTTTTCATGGGTTAAATGGCCTCTGCAGTAGGGAGGAAAAGGTTCATGAGCCTATGGTTAACAAAAGGTCAAATGTCTAAGTAGAAACATGGAAGATTCATGAGGGTCCCTCATTGGCAGTATAAAAATAAGTGATCATCTGCTTTGGGTGGATCAGAAAAACTGCAGAGAGGAGAGATCTTTGGACTGCCAAGCTGCCTGGAAGCTGTGCAGAGAATTCCAGGTTTGCAGCTTTGGAGAATCTTCATCATGGTGCTGTAAGATGGTCAGTGATGCACCTGCTTTTGAGTCACCCCTCATCCATGACTTGTTAGAGAGCCCAACAAATGCTCCTTGGTTCACCAAATTGGACATTGGTGCAATTGTTATTTTCTTCTGTTTTGTGTTTCCTTTCTGGGGTGAATTGGGTTGCTTTGCCCCAGGAAACATCTGTCACGCAACTCTTGCCACCCAAATGGGGATACAGCAGAACTAGGATGAGCTGTGGGAGTCTGACTGCGTGGTTCCGACTACAGGTAGAAAGGCATGCAACTGAGGGTGAGCAGCCTAAGCTTGGTGCATCGGAGGAGAGAATTCTGATACAACATCCTCTTCTATTTTCTTTTTTTGTTTTTTTTTTTTTTTTTGAGACAGGGTTTCTCTGTGTAACTTTCGTGTGTCTTGAAAGTAGCTCCGGTAGATTATACAGCAGCCCTCTTACTCACAGTGGATGGTAGTGTACATTTTTACTATGTAGTGGTAGCACAGTTCTTGCCATGGGTTGTGAGACATGTAACTAAGGCTAGCCCATCTGAAGTTCAGTATCTCTGGGAGTCAGGGTGTCAGTCTTTGCCTCTGTCTTATGGGGTGGTATGCCTGCTTAATGTGGGGATCTATTCTGTGGATGTAGTGATGCGCTGAGAGCCATGAAAGGCTCAGAAACAATTGGAAGTCTTTGAGAGTAGTATACGGGGTCAAGACTGTTGACAAGAAGAGGTGGATGTTATGTGGCCACGGTGGGGTGTAGTGAGAAATGCACCTGAGGCTTATGTGACAGCCAAGCAGGAACGTGTTTATATAAAGGAGAAACTGCAGCAAGAAAGGGAGGGATACTAGGATCTTACTTGTTAGCCTCTGATTGGCAGGTGAATTAGATAAAAAGAAGATGATGTACAATTGTTGGCTTGCTCTTTCTTACCGCTGGGGGCTTAAAAGGGAAAAAAATGTATAGGTTAGAACTGTTCTCAACAGCCCTTTCTAGAGTGTAAAAGCTTGGAACCCATGGGGAAAATGAGAGTGAGGACAAAGGACACATGGTAAAATATAATAAGAAAACACAAAAAAACTATCACATAAGAGTTGAACAAGGCAAATTAACGAAAGGAAACAGGCCCAAGAGAAGACATAAGAATTAGAAACCCACTCATTTACTCAGGGTCCCAGGAGAATACAAACTGAAAACTATAATGTTTTATAGCAGGTCTGTTATCTCCTAGAAGTCTGTTCTTTTCTAATGATCAACAGAAAGGGAGTGGATCCAGATAGGAGGGAAGATGGGAAGAGCTGAGGGGAATGGAGGGAGGGAATAAGGAGACATCTGTGTTCAACATGCAGATGGGGCCTCAGGCAGGTACTGGAAACTGTGATAGTTTGGGTATGCACAGCATCTGAACTGCTTGAATTAGGAAAGGCTTCTAAATAAGAAATTAAAGAGCCCCTTACAGCGTGGCTCTGAAGGCTGTGGGACACAGGAGTGGATGGGGCCAGTCAAACTCCTGTGTAGGTAGAAAAGGTGAGCAGTGTAACTTCTCATGCCTTTTTAAGGCAAAGGCTGCAAAACCTGAGCCAGCATGAGGGAAACCTGGCTCTCACAGACTGGCTTCTTAGAGCCACAGGAGCACATAGTTATTGCTGTCTGAGAGCCTCATAATATCAGGAAATGAAAAACAATAGGAGAAAGTGGGTATTACTAAGGGACCTGGGAATATGAGAAGCTGTGCTTATTCCTCAGTTCATTGGTCCAGATAGAACTGTATTCACAGGAGAGTTTAAAAAAAAAGAATTCAATGGGCTGGAAAGATGAGTTGCTGGTCAAGATCTCTTCCAGAGGACCTGAATTTAATTCCTAGCACCCACATGGTTACTCATGGTAACTCCTAGTGCCAGGGGACCCAGAACTCTCTTCTGTCTCTGTTGGCACCAGGTATGCATGAAATGCATAGACAGACACATAAACTGAAAGAATATTTAAAAAAAATAATTAAAAGAAGCTAATCTAACAGGAACCTTAAGACTGGTATGGAACACTGCCAAATCCTATGATGGGACCTTATCATTATGACATACAAGAGTCTGTGGCCAACTTAAATGATCTAGACTAGCATATGAATCGAGTTCACAAAGATACAGAAGTCTATATGAGACCAGAGAAAGAGAAAAAAAACAGAGGATAGGGTCTGTCTGGTTCCTAGTGGGGTGAATGTGGGAAGACCTGTGTGTAGCTGACGTTCCCAGGAGAGAGAGGATGGAAACCCAGTGTGGCACTAGTGAGCTCCAGTTCTGCCTTGGCATGTTACTCTCACCATTGTTGTGGCAAAATACCTAAGCCAAGAAAGTTAAGGAAAAAAATTTCAAACTTTGAAGGAACAATCCCTCCTTGGTTTGGATATGGCAGTGGCTTGAGTGTGAGGCACCTGGTTACATTGTATCCGCAGTCAGGAGAAAGCAAGCAAGCAGAAAAGATGAGTGAGTGCTGGGACTCAGCTCACTTCCTCCTTTTAACTCAGGCCAGGACTTCTGCACATAGAATGGCAAGTCATCAGTTGCAGGATCACAAGCTATCTTAGTTAGGGTTTCTATTGCTGTGACGAGACACACCGACCATGACAACCCTTATAAAAGAAAACATTTCATTGAGAAGGCTTCTATTTCCAGAGGTTTAGTCCATTATCATCAAGTGTGACATGGTGGAATGCTGGCAGATATGGTGCTGGAGGAGGATCTGAGAGTTCTACATCTTGGCTTGCAGGCAACAGGAAGTAGTCTGTCTCACTGGCTGTGGCTTGAGCATATATAAGATGTCAAAGCTCGCCTCCACAGTAACACACTTCCTCCAACAAGACCACACTGAGGCATAATTAATAAAAACTCAGAGAGAGAAATTGGGGCTCAACCTGAAGATCCAAAAAGTAAAGCAGCCAGTCACTGACTCTTACCTCTACCTTAGTCCGAAATGGTGATCCTGCCTCCAGGAATCTCAAAATGAGACTGTGTCTGAGAGCTGTCTCCTCACATTTGTAATCCTTTCTAGTTCTGGGATTCAAGGCATGCACCACTACCACCTTATTTCTACAGCAAGCTAGTGTGGCTCCTGGGATTAAAGGTGTGTGTCATTGCTGCCTGGTCTATAGGGCTGACCAGGATGGCTGTTTTCCCTTACTGATCCTCAGGCAAGTTTTATTTATTAAAATACTAATGAAATGCCACCATACCACACTTACTCCAACAAAGCCACACCTTCTAATAGTGCCATTCCCTTTAGGGGTCATTTTCTTTCAAACCACCACACAAGGCAAGCCATAAAGGTGGTAACTTGTGATTGGAACAGACAGGGGTAAAGATTCTCAACTCCTGCTTCTGAAAGTTAAGTAAGCCTGACAACACTTGATTGTAACCTACCAAGGGGCAGTTCAAACTTCTAACTCATGTAATTGTAAAATAACAGATTATTTTGTTTTAATTGATAATTTTTGTGGTAACTGGTTATAGGAAAATACACATGATATGTTTCTATATGGGTGTATATACAAGCATATATACATCTGTTTCTTCATGATCTATATTCTCAAATTGAAGATGCTGCCCTTGGAAGTAACAGAGTTGTGGGGAACTAGGGTGCCTGTAATCTAAACCAGTGTGTTTAAGTGTAAAAGAGGAAGTAAATGTCTTTAGAATAGTGTTATTTCACGTCAGTGTCTAACCAGTACAGTGGAGAGAAAGAGAGAAGGAAAGAGTTGATCTGGGCTTGAAATATTCTAACAATTCACAAGGACATTTGAGAAAAAAGTTGTCAGTAAAAGGAAGAGAAAGTACTACAGAAAATAATTGTGCATTTTTCTGAGAAATACAACTTCATAAAGATAAGTGATCTATTCGTTTTTTTTTCCCATGGGAATGAAGCATTTGTAAGGTTTTGTGGGATTTTTCTCTCTCCCATGAAGGACATATATAAGATTGGAAAGAAGGCAGGCAAAGGTAATGATTCGAGTTTGATCATGAAATATGTATTTTCAAATGTAGTTTTTGTGTGTTGCTCTTTTTTTAACAAAAGGATGAAAGGAGCAGGGTAAATGGAATGGAAGAGGAGATTGATTTCTGCACATTGTGTCTCAGAAATGGATGTGGTGGGGTAAAGGGATTACAAAGTTAAAATTGTGTAAGAGGGATGGAGACAGGTCCATCCACCATAGCCTCCCAGTTCTCACTGTCCAGGGATGACTTGTTTTGTAAGACATGCTATCCATTGCACAGCTGGCCCAGAGCTTCCTGGCTGGTTGGTCCTGCATGCCTCCTGACTTTCTCTGACCCCAGCCTTTCCCAATTATCTTATAAAGGAAAGAAATTAATAAAGAATGAGAAAAATAGGTTTAGGGGGTTGTACATGTGGTTCAGTCAGTAACTTTCATTGCCCAAGCGTGGAGACCTGATTTCAGATCCCCAGCGTGATGTTTAAAAAAAAAAAGCTAGACATGCATGGAACCACATGCCTGTAACACCAGCACTGCCGAGATGGACACACGAGGATCCCTGGAACCTGCCATTCAGGAGCTCCTCATCCATTGGAAAACCTTGTGTCGAAAACGTAGTGTGGATCTAGGAGGTTGTAGCACACACCTTTAATCCCAGCAAGTGAATCTCTGAATTCAAGGCCAGCCTGGTCTATAGAGCTAGTTCCAGACAGACAGGGCTATACAAAGAGACCCTGGCTCAAAAAAGCAAATTATATAATATATGTATAATGTGGAGAAGTGACAGAGGGAGACACCTCATGTTAACCCCCCTGGTCTTCACACATACTTGCACACACACACATGCACACACACACACACATGTATACAAACACATGTACACACACCCTAGGAGGCCATTTATGCTGGGAAGGCCCATTAGCTACTCTAGAGAAGCAAAGCAGAATCAAGGCAACAGAAAAGAGTGTGGCTCAAGCCAATGCAGGGTTAAGAAGCAGCTGTGGAGTAAGGAGGATGCTGTGGTGAGAGATCCAGCCAGTCTCTGGATGAAAGGGTTAGTGGCAAGAATTGCATCTTCTTGAAGGTCACTAAAATTGTCATTTTAGTAATTAGATTACAAGCACAATTGTGCTGCTGTGCTAAAAAGCTGAGTGCTATCCTCATACAGCTCGGCTGCTAATTTATTTTGTTGTTGTATGTTTGTTTGTTTTAAATTTGGGGAATTTAATGTATGAATACTTTACTTACATCATTGTCTAACTCCTTCCTATTTTTCCGACTCCTCTTCTAATTCTCAAATTCGTGGCCTCCTTGTCTTGAAACATTATTGTTATATACACACACATGAATACAACCCGAGTCCCGTCAGTACTACTTATATGCATATGTGTTTAGAGATGATCACTTGGTATTGGATAACTGATCTCCAGGCCTCATCCCTAGAAAAGGCTGATTCTTGCTCTCCCAGCAACCATTTATTGTTTATAGCTGTTCATATATAAGTGGAGTCTTGTGCAATTTCCCACGTCTTCGTCGGCATGCCAACTTGCTATTCATTTACATTGCAATTATGCATGTCATTGAGACATATTTCTACCCACCATTTTTACCTGGTTAATTAATTCTTACTGTGTGCTAGTAACTGGCTGTATCACTTTCATTCACAAAGTGTCCAAGGAATGTTTTAGAAATGTGAGTCTCTTTGCGAAGTGATGGACAGATGAGAGGAAAAGGAAACTACAGGGAAAGCCAGGAGAGTTGAAAAGCCACTGTCATCTACCTGACAGAATAATACAAAAATCAAAGATGTACTGCAGGCTTTTGTATTAAAAGCTTTTAGGAAATAACATAAGACAATATCAGCAGCACCCCAGGGAAGGAGGTGCTCTCGCAGAATTCTGGATGCTAACTATAAATTGTCTCTTTTTGTCACTGAATTTAAGAACCACTGCCTTTTTTTTAAGGCATCACAAAAAAAACTAAAAATACAGAGAGGAGACTGACTGTCTGAGTTGTGTGTATTCAATAGAACACTAGGGACATAGAATCAACACAAATCAGTAACAAAAGGAAGCAGGAAAAGTAGACAGGCAGCTTGAAGACAAGAATCTAAATAGTACACCACATACAAAAAGAGCCTCAACATCCTCACTTGTTAGAAAAGTAGCTAAAATGGCAAATGGCTCTTTAATGCAGACACATACATGGTCCGGAGCAATGGCTCATCAGCTAAGAGTGGTTTTTTCTTCTTGCAGAAGACCTGAGTTAGTTCTGAGCATGTTCAAAAACAAACAAACAAACAAACAAACAAAACCAAAAAAAACCACCAAAAAAACATACTGCCTATAAGTCCAGCTCCAGAGAATCTGATGCCTTCTTCTAGTCTTGGCAGCCACTTATGCACACATCCCTTCCCTGCCACAGAAACACAAATATACACATGATTTCATAAAGCACCCAAGAACACCCATATCATTAGACTTTGAGTGAAGTAGATGCTGTTTAACCTTTTCAATTAGAGTGTACACTGGCTTTACCATTGTGAAGAACACCTTGCCACTTACCATGGTTTGATTATCTATACACCCAAGCAGTCCACTCCAAGATACTAATCTTACAGAATATTGCATACATCCATATCATAGTATGTTCAACATGTGCTCATGGCAGCACTGTTAACAGTAGGAAGTGTAGAGTCCACATATCTGATAATAATAGCATGGCTGAACCAACTGGAACACTCATTCCATAGAAGACCGGGCAGAATAAAAACAGTCTGCACCAGTTAATCTCAGAACACCACAAAGACAGGAAGAAGCAATCTCAGAAGATCCATACATACTCTAATTTCATTTGCATAAATCTACATAAAGTTCAAAACCAAGATCTTCTCTTCAGGGAAGCATCCATCAGGGACAACTGGAGAGAAAAGCAATGAGAACGTTATTACAAACATCAGAGCAAGTGCCTTCCTTTGGGCTGGAAAGAAAAGTGTGATAAAGAAGACACGTGGGGGTACAGAGGCAATATCCTGTCTCTAGGGAGGAGGGGGTCTTCCGCCATTCACTCTATAATTATTCTTCAAGCTTGTGTTTGTATGCATTTTTATTGAGTATATATCAATATAAATGAAAGAAATACATAAATATTTCCTTCCTATTATTTATATCCTGACTGCTGTTTCCCTTCCCTCCTCTCCTTCCAGTCCCTCCCCCTTCTACCTCCCCTCTGACTCCTCACCAATCCACCAATCTCTTTTCAGAAAAGGGATATCAGCCAGTCTTGCAAAATATGGCATATCAATTTGCAGTAAGACTAGGCGTCTCTCCTTGTATTAAGGCTGAATGGGGCAGCCCAGGATGAGGTAAAGAATCGCAAAAGCCCCCAAAAGCATTAGAGACAGTCCCTGCTCCCACTGTTAGGAATCCCCCCAAAAAAAACACCAAGCTAAACAACTGTAGCATAAACACAGGGCATAGGTCAGTCCCATGCAGGCTCCCTAATTATCTGTTCCATCTCTGTGAGGCCCTATGACCCCAAGTTAATTGATTCTGAGGGTTTTATTGTGATGTACTTGACCACTCTGTCTCCTACAATCCTTCCTCCCCATCTTCTGGAAGTTTCCTATTATGCTCAGATCCCCAATGTCCCCCCCAAAAAAAAACCAACAAGTAGACCAGTCCTGTATGTAAAAGCAAAGAACCTTTATTTTACACAAGTTTGCAAACTTTGTCTCTCCGTGTGTCCAACAAATTTGAATAAACAGAGAGCTCCAAGCTCAGTTAGAGTTGAGTTTTTATAGGAGTAAAGGTTGAGGCAAGGGATTTGTAAGGTTCAGGATCCCTGATTGACTGACATTTGTCTAGGGGTGCCCTGGTGAGTGTGTGCTGGAAGGTGTTCCTATCTATAACGGTTGGAAAGTTAGGCATTTCCTTTGGATGGTCTGTTCTTGGGTGGTGTTTGGATAATCTCAGTTTGTGGTCCTTCCTGCAACTGGGTATTGCCTCGGGGTAAACTTCTGAGACTCAGGCCTCCATTAAACTTATCATGGCTGAGTCGTACACTGGCAGGTGATAATGGTTGGAAGAAGCTCCTTTGGGTGACCTGTTTCTATTAAGCTTATCATGGCTGACTCCTACAGTTCTGAGTTCTGCCTAACATTGGGCTGTGGGTCCAGAGACCCATGTGTGCTTTCATCAGTTACTGAAGCCTCTCTGATGACAAGTGGGTTAGGCACCAGTCTATGAGTATAGGAAGACATCATTAGAAATAATCTCATTGACTTTTTTGTGTCGATCATGTTTTGTTCTATCCTATTTATTGTCCTATTTATTCTAGGCTTCTAGCCTATCCAGCCTCTGAGTCCTGGCCCTCCAGGCAGTACGCTCCAATTGTGGCATGTGTCCCAAGCTGTACCAGTCATTGGTTGGCCACTCATACAATCTTGGCACCACCTTTACCCTAGCACATCTTGTAGGCAGGATAAATTGTAGGTCCAAGGCTGTCTGTCCGGGTTGGTCCCAATCCCTCTACTGAAAGTCTTGCCTAGTTACAGGAGATGGCCAGTTCATGATCTGTATCCCCCATTGCTAGGAGTCTTAGCAAGGTTCACCCTCAAGATTCCTAGAAGATTCTATTGTACTAGGTTTCTAGATTGTCCCTAGCTGCCCCACCAATTTCATTTGTCTCTCCCTCCACCCTCCCTCCATCCTCCCTTCACCTGATCCCCCCATGTTCAACCTCCCTCTACCTTTGGTATCAATTCTATTTCCCCTTCCTAGGGAGATTCAATCTTCCTCACCATGAGCCCTCCTCATTACTTTGTTTCTCTAGGTCTGTGGATTGTAGCATGGTTATTCTTTTACTCTACAGCAAATGTCCACTTACAAGTGAGTCCATTACCATGTTTGTCCTTCTGGGTCTGTGTTACCACACTCAGGATAATTTTTTTGACTTCCACCCATTTGCCTGCAAATTTCATGTCATTGTTTTTAACAGTTGTGCAATACTCTTATTATGTAAATGTACCACATTTTCTTATCCATTCTTTGCTTAAGGGATGTCTAGATTGCTTCTAGTTTCTGGCTTTTTTGAATAAAGCAGGTGTGAACACAGCTGAGCAAGGGTCCTTGTGGTAGAATGGAGTACCCATTGAGTATGTGCCCAGGTATTGCTGGGTCTTCAGGTATATCAATTTCCAATTTTCTGAGATTCTACCATACTGATATCCAAAGTGGGCATACAAGTTATTACTCACTCCAGCGATGGAGGAGTGTTCCCCTTGCTCCATATCCTAATTAGCATGAGTTGTCACTTCTGTTTTTGATCTTAGTCATTTTGGCAGGTGTGAGATAGAATCTGTTTTGATTTGCATTTTCCTGGTGACTAAGGATGTTGAACATTTCTTCAAGTGCTTCTTGATCATCTGAGATTCCTTTGTTCAGAATTCTCTGTTTAGATCTGTACATCATTTTTAAATTGGATTATTTGGGGTTTTTTTGATGTCTAGATTCTTCAGTTCTTTATATATTTTGCTTCATTTGTACTTAAATTTTGTGGTGACAGATCTGGATCTATTTGTATTCTTCTACATGTTCAACCATTTGTTGAAGATGCTTCTGGCTATTTGTTGAAAATTAGATGTTTATAAATGTATGGATTTATTTCTGAGTTTTTATTTGATTCCATTGATCAACAAGTCTGTTTTTTATGCTAATACCACACAGTTTTTACTACTAAGCTCTGTACTAGAGCTTCAAATTGGGGATGGTGATAACTCGGAAAGTTCTTTTATTAAACAAGATTGTTTTAGCTATCCTGTTATTTTTTCAATATGAGGTTGAATAGTATTCTTTCTATAACTGTAAAGAATTGTGTGGCCAGATTGGATTGAATTGTGTGGATGGGGATTGGATTGAATCTGTAGATTGCTTTTGGTAAGATGACCATTTTTAGTGTGTTAATCCTACCAATCCATGAACATCGGAAATATTTCCATCTTCTGATATCTTTGATTTCTTTCTTCAAAGATGTGAAGTTATTGTCATACAGTTCTTTCACTTGCTTGGTTAGAATTACCCCAAGATACTTTATATTACTTGTGAGTATTGTGAAAAGTGATGTTTCCCTGTTTTCTTTCTCAGCCCATTTGTTGCTTGCATATAGAAGGGCTATTGATTTTTTGTTTTTTAGTTAACCTTGTATTCAGTCACTTTGCTGAAGGTGTTTGCGAGCAGTAGGAGTTCTTTGGTAGAATTTTTGGGGTCACTTACGTATACTATCATATCTGCAAATAGTGATACTTTGACTTCTTCCTTTTCAATTTGTATCCCTTTGATCTCCTTTAATTGTCTTATTGCTCTAGCTTGAACTTTAAGTTGAATAGATAAGAAGAGAATAAACAACCTTGTCTTGTTTGTGATTTTAGTGAAACTGGTTTGAGTTTCTCTCCATTTAAGTTGATGTTGGTTATGGGCTTGCTGTAAATTGCCTTTATTATGTTTAGTTATGTCTCTTGTATCCCTGATTTATTGAAGACTTTTATCATGAAGGGTTATTAGATTTTGTTAAAGGCTTTTTCAGCATCTAATGTGATGGTCATGAATTTTTTTCTTTCAATTTGTTTACATGGTGAATTACATTGACAGATTTTCATATGTTAAACTGTGATCTCTGTGATGAAGCCTATTTTATCATGATAGATTCGTCTATAAATCACTTTCTTTATTGAATCTTTGTGTGGTTTGGGAATCAGGGTGACTGTGGCCTTATAAAATGAATTTTGCAATATTCCTTCTGCTTATATTTTCTGGTATAATGTGCGAAGTATTGGTATTAGCTCTTCTTTGAAAGCCTGGTAGAATTCTGCGCTAAAACCTTCTGGCCCTGTTTTTTTATTTTTTTTTTTCCTGGAAGACTTTTAATAACTGCTTCTATTTGCTTCTATTTCCTTTGGAGTTATAAGTTTACTTATACTGTTTCTTTGATCTTGATTTAACTTTGGTAAGTGGCATCTATCAAAAAATATATATTTATTTTAGATTTTCCAATTTCATAGAGTACAGATTTTTTTTATTATTATTATTTAGTAAAGATTTCTGTCTCTTCCCCACCGCCGCCCCCTCCCCCCTCCCTCAATCAAATCCCCCTTCCTTGACCGCCTAAAGAGCAATCAGGATTCCCTGCCCTGTGAGTACAGATTTTTGAAATATTACCTAATGATTCTTTGGATTACTTCAGTGCCTGTTGTTATGCCTCCCCTTTGTTTCTGATTTTCTTAATTTGAATAATCTCTCAGTGTCTTTTAATTAGTTTGGATAAAGTTTTTCTGATCTTGTTAAATTTTCTCAAAGAACCAACTCTGTTTCATTGATTCTTTGTATTTTTCTCTTTGTTTCTATTTTTTTTTATTTCAGCTCTCATTTTGATTATTTCCTTCCACCTACTCTTCTTGGATGTGCTTGTTTCTTTTCTTCTAGAGCTTTTGGGTATGTTGTTGAGTCACTAATGTGAGATGTCTCCAGTTTCATTATGTAGGCACTTAGTGCTATGAACTTTCCTCTTTGTACCACTTTCATTGTGCCTCACAAGTTTGGGTATTTTGTTTATTTATTTTCAATGAATTTTAGGACATCTTTAATTCCTTTATTTCTGCCTTTACACAGTAGTAATTCAGTAGAGAGTGGTTCATTTTCCACAAGTTTGTAAATGTTCTGTTGTTGTTGAAATGCAACTTTAATCTCTGGTATTTTGATAGGATACAGAAGGTTATTTCAATTTCTTGTATCTATTGAGAGTTAGTCAGTTTGGGAGACTGTTCCAAGAGGTGCTGATTTTTCTTTGATGAGTCTAAAGTGTCCCCTGTCTCTTTGATTAACTTTGGTTTGGAGTCTATTGTTTGATATTAGAATGGCTACAACAGCTTATTTCTTAGGTCAATTTGCTTGGAAAATCTCTTTCCAAACTTTTACTCTGAGGTAATGTCTATCTTTGATGTTGAGGTGTGGTTTTTTTTTTTTGTATGCCGTGGAAGAATGGATTCTGTTTTTTCACATACATTCTGCTAGTCTGTGCCTTTTATTTGGGAACTGTGTGTGTATGTGCATGTGTTTCCTTTCTTAGGGGTTTGGTGCTGTGTGTTTATTTCTTGTGTTTTCATGGATGTAATTTACCTCTTTGTGTTGGAATTTTCTTTCTATAACTCTGAAGGGCTGAATTTGTGGACAAATAGTGTTTAAATTTGACTTTTCATGCAATATCTTGTTTTTTCCATCTATGTTGATTAAATGCTTTGTTAGATATAGTAATCTGGGCTGGCATTTGTGGTTTCAGACTCTGCAGAATATCTAACATGTCTAGGATTGTCTGCCTTTTCGAGTCCACATTGAGAAATTGGGTGTAAGTCTAATAGGTCTCCCATTATGTGTTACTAGAACTTTTCCCTTCACAACTTTTAATATTTTTTTCTTTTCTGTGTTTAGTGTCTTGATTATTATGTATCAGGGGACTTTGTTTCCTGTTCCAGTCTACCTGGTGTTCTGTAAGCTTCTTGTACCTTTATAGACATTTATTTCTTTCGGTTTGGAAAGTTTTCTTATATGATTTTGTTGAATATATTTTCTGAGTCTTTGGGCTGGATTCTTCTCCTTCTTCTATTCCTATTATTCTTAGGTTTGGTCTTTTCATGGTGTCCCAGATTCCCTGGCTGTTTTATGTCAAGGACTTTTCAATTTATCATTTTCTTTGACCTATGTATCTGTTTATTCTATCATATATTCAATGCCTGAGAGTCTCTCTTCCATCTCTTATATTCTGATGGTGATGCTTGCTTCTGTAGTTCCTGTTTGTTACCTAGAGTTTCCATTTCCAGAATTCCCTCAGTTTATGTTTTCTTTATTTTTTTCTATTTCCTTTTTCAGGTCATAAACAGTTTTAGCCACTTCCTTTACCTGTTTACTTTTCTGAAATTTCTTTAAGGGATTTATTTATTTCCTATTTAAGGACCTCTATCATCTTTTTATAAGTTGTTCTTAAGGGTTTTGTTGTTGTTGTTGTGTGTGCTTCATCTGTATTGAAATATTCAGGACTTGCTGTAATAAGTTGGCTGAACTCTGGTGTTAATATATTTCCATGGCTATTGTTGATTGTATTCTTATATTGGTGTTTAGGCCTGTGGGTTGGAGGTGATCATAAGTGCTAATTTCTGAGTTTTTTTTTTAGATGGGTGTTTTCTCCTCTTGGTTTCTCTGTTCTCTCTTGTCTTCTTGCTGGAGTGGTCTTTGGTTGAATATGGAGTTTCCACCAAAGTTAGGGGCTGGGTTTCTGGCAGCCAGAGTGGCCTCTGGCCTAGCCAGGGTTCTCCTGGTGTCTTGGGTGCCGATGTGGCCTCTGGGAACTTGGTTGCTGGCATGGCGTCTGATGGAACAGAGGTGTTCCACTGGAATTGTGGATTGGGGAACTTGTTGCTGGTGTGGCCTTTGGTGTAGCAGGTGGTCTTCTGCAATAGCATGAGCAGGATAGGATTGGGGATCTAGGTCCTGACATGGTCTCTCACATAAATATTTTATAATACATGAATAAAGCAGATGACTAGGAGAAAAATTTATCAGAAACAGGCAGCAGTTATTGTCAGAAATCAGAATCAGGATTCAGGGTCTTGACCATAGCAGAGGAAAGGAAGAGGCTCGAGTGGACGGTCATTACAGGGCAGATAGAAGCAATAGACTGTAATAAAGGCTTGGATACAGTAGCAAAACAAAGTAGAAGAAATGAAGATTAACTGAAGATTCTCCCATGCATTTCGCATGATGAATAATCCATTACTATAGAGGCACAGCAGAGGATGGAGAACAGTGGAGCAGAGGAAAATTAGAAGGATGGTTGGAAAGATCCTGGTCACATTGTATTGAATAACAGTGTATGAGATCCCTGGAGAGATACCTAAGGGAGTTGAGGTCCTCCCTCCAGATACAATTTCACAACAGGGACTTATTTCAAACTGTCAACAAAGAAATGTTTTCCCCATATCTCTCACCTGTAAGGTAGCTCGACAAGCACTGTAGAGGAGCCAGAGAGACAGAAGCGGAGGTCTCTTCCCAAATGTTCACACTGCAGGTGAAGACGCAGAACAAATGGAATGGAACATCAGCTAAAATCAGCTAAAAATAGGGACAGAGACGATCAAGGATACAGAGTTTAGGAGAAGGAAGAGGGAAAGAGATGGTGGGCAGAAAGATGATTCGTAGATAGATGATAGAGGATTGGTTAGGTACAGAGGTGATAGATTGATTGTTTGGTGATTGATAGATGACAGATAGATGGATGATAATAGATTAGTGGATGGATAGATAGATGACAGATACACAGGTATTGATAGATTATGGGTGGATAGATAATTAATGAATAACTGAATTGATGGATGGTACTATGATGGATGAATTAATGAGAAATAGATAGTAGATGATGAATATATATATATATATATATATATATATATAAAAAGATAGATAAAAGATGGATGAATAGACATATGGGTAAATGATAGATATAGACAAGCAGACAGATGGATGGATGTCAGGTGGGTGTATGGATAGACAGACAACTAATGATGGAGATAAGATAAATTCTAAGTAATTTCTGATCTGTTTCTGAGAACATATTTAAGACTTAGACAAGATTTAAACATCAGCCTTGGACATAGAAGGTCCTTCATATGTAAACATCAGTACATAACACAGTGTACTCAGAGCAGGAGAAACAACAGAGATGAGCAGGGCAGGATGGAGCCATTTTCTTCAGCATCCAAATGACAGGTAAGAATCCAAATATCAAAGAATGCTGTCCAGACAGAAGGGTACACAGAGTCAGGAAAAGAAGCCCTAGCTACACTTGGGCAGGACAAATGAACATGCATGAGCTAATTCAAGAAGTATTGCTCCGGATGAATTGACTTTAAAAGGATTGGAAGAAAAGAAAGGGCTAAGCCTCTATAATGTTACACCTACAGAGCGCGTGAGAAAGAAGGAGGCCTTACGAGGGCTTTGGGGAAGAAATATTAATGCTGTTTTAAATATCAAGAAGAAAGAAGACAGAAGCTGGTTAATCAAGCAAAAGAGTCCAATATGGCCATGGGAAATAATACTTACTGTGGAAACGTGGCCAGGCAGGAAAAGAGATAGAAAGCAAACACCCAGAAATGACAGCTAATCTCAGGCAGTAGAGACGTGTTCCAGCTGGAGTTGGTGAGCTGGAAAAGTGCCTCCCCAGCAAGCATGAGGACCTGAGTTCCATCTCCAGAAACTATGTAAAGGATCAGGCATGATGGCGTATGTGTGATCCCAGTGGTGAGAGAGACGGACAGGTAAGTACCTGGAAATCACGGCAGAGCTGGCCTATCTTACTTGATGAACTTCAGGCCGGTGAGAGACCCTGTCTCAAAAACACCCAAGGAATGAGCCCAGAGTACATCCTCTGTCCTCCAAACTTGTGTGCATCCACATGAACACACACATACACACACATACATACACATATAATAGTATTCTAATCAATGTGTTAATATATGTATGACTCACAAACCCCATGTGATATAACATGGTAATTGGACTCCAGGCCAAGAATTATAAAAGAAACTTTATAATTATGAAGAAAATGAAGTGTTTGATGATGAAGTAAAAATGAATTTTGTGAAAGCAACACTCATTTACTAGGACCTATACTTTTGAATTTGTCCTTTGCTATTCTAACCATTCTAACCAGATTGTCAATTAAATTCCCATGTAAAATAAAGGTATTTTCACATTTCCATATTTCAAAAATTCAATTTTCTTGGTGGCTTCCTGTAGCTAATACATTCTATCAAAACAACAAACTAAACCACCATAGCAGAAAAATCCTACAAACTACGCTTTGCCAGGAGGCAGGGAAACCTTGGAGATTTAGGATGGGAGGAGGTTGTCTAAAACAAGAAGGAGTAGGATAGTTTCCAGGGTGTCTGTGACAGTCAGTTACACAGCTATAGTGAGTGCAGTGTGCTCAGGTGTGGCTATTTTACCTCTAGCTAGAGAAAGAAGAGCCCAAGGTGGGAGCTGAGCACTAGATCTTTGCACGGGTCTGTGGATGCATGATGCCTTGGCTTTCTGTGTGATCACGGCTGCATCGGTCTGTGGATGCCTCGGCTTTCTCTGTGTGATCACGGCGTAGATCTGTAGCTCTGCCACAGTCAGAAATGCTGGCACCAACTTTTACTTGCGGAAATGTTGCAGAAAGGATGTTCAATTACTGAGTTACTCTAGAGTCACTGTAATAGGTGAAAATGGCCTTGAAAGAGTGATGTTCATGATCTCCATGGAGGAGGAAGTAAAGATCAAAGGTTGAAAGCCAATTGCATAAATTCAGGCTCTTTGGAAATGCCAAGAAAAATGGATATCATAAGAAAGGTAAACATAAGTATTTAGCAATGAAAACATTACACAGATGAAAGCTACTAATATTGAATATCCACCTTGACTATTATAAACTATTATAAACACACATAGTGCTCACACCAACCATACATACATCATACACATACATCACACAAACACACATCATTATGCGCACATACTTTATACACACATCACATAAACACATCATACACATACAAATTATTCAGCCATCACATAACACATCATATATATACACATCATTCAGACATACAGCATACACATACACACATCAGGCATGTCACATACAAATCACATACATATCACAAGGACTCCATACACAAAACACACACAAATAAACACACCATACACACATCATATGTATCACCACACATACACTACACAAACACTCAATAACATGTATAAAATTTATAAGTAGACTGTTTGCTTCACCTACCTGATTGGTTTTTTTTTGGTTTTCTTTGAGGGATTTATTAATTTCTTCCAATTTTTTGTTTGTCTTTCTCCCCATTTCTTTAAGGGAGTTTCTCATTTCCTCTTCAAACGTCTCCATCATTTTCATAAAGTCGTTTTCTTCTACTTCTGAGTTAAGATGATCAAGTCTTCCTGTTGTGTGACCACTGGGTTCTAATATTACCATGTTGCATTTTAGGTTGTTGGATATAGAAGTCCAGTCAAAGTGCCAGCATTGCTGGGCTCCTAACCTCTAAGAAAGTGACTTTCTGCCTTCTGTTCTTTACACTCCATCTTTCAGTTAGCGTGATGGCTGTAGGAGCTCCAGCAATTGCATCTAGGAAGTCCAGAAAATTAATTCTTCCAGTATCTTTCTCGTAATCGAGGAAGTATTTCATAGACTCCTGACTGACTTCCCTCAAGCCTCTCTGAGAAACTTGGGTTTCACATTTATACTTAATACTCCATCATCGTGGATAGACCAATGGAATTAAGGTTAGTGATGGGCGGGCAGTCAGCATTGTCTGTGGAATCTGCAGGAGAGAATGTTCACGGGTAGTGAGGACTAAGTTCTCATTTATATCGGATGCTGACACCTGATGTTTGATGTTGCTGATTAAGACATGCAAGTATAAATACATTCTTTAGAAGTGAGGTGTTTTATACCAGCAAAGTCAAAAATAAAGCAAAGCCATTGTTCTCGATTTGACAAGAAGCAGAGATGAAAAAACTTTCATCATTCAAACCTCTGATTTATCAGTGACAGTGGGTGTTCTAAATAATTCCTGTGTATACATTTAATAAAAGATTATCGGAATAGAATAGCAAACATTTAGTTTGATGTCATCATTTTAAATAATAGCCATCCATGTGTTATATACTTTGACATTTAATCAATCCTTTGATGAAAGGTGTTGAGATAGCTGGGAATTTTTCCCATTGCCTATCTTGATGGGTGATACATGTCTCATTGAAGATATACAGGTACCTCACACACATTAAATTCGCTTGGGTTTAAGGCAAATTCACATCAGGGAGCCTTAAGGATGAAAATGGTGGTTCAATTGCTGTCCTTCCCCCGTGGACTGCCTGAGGGAATCAGTACAATCTGTTTATTCTGAACCTCATTCCAAAAGGTGAGGTTTGGGGGAAGTGCAGTTATACAGATAAGGGTTTATCTGAGAAATTCTGCATTGACCCATGAGATACAATAATTTGAGAATCATTAGGTCCAGCAATTTTCTTTTACTAGATTTATCTTTCTTCTACTGTTTACAATTAAATAGTAGTTTAAATGTAATTTCTGTGGTATAACCTGCACCCAGACTAGGGATGGCATCATCTCATACCCCTTGTTCTCCTCTCTACACCTCCTCTCTAGTCTTGCCAGTCCTGTCTCCTGTCCCTGCTCCCATCTGGTGCTGATGCAGGGAATGTGGAAGCAGACAGGATCTGAATCTTGTGTCTTCCCTCTTTTCATACGTGAAGTCACATCAGTGTCTTCCATTCTTCTCCAGAAGATGAAGATGAATGGACCATTCAGGTCTTCTGGCTTCTCAGTCTGACCTTTTGCTTTCCTTTCAAATATGTAATTTGCAGCTTGCTCATTTTTACACCATTAATACGTGGGATGCTTCCCTATTGTCTAACAGCTCTGTCTTTTCAGTGTGGAAAACGTTTCTGTTTTGACATTCCAGTTTGGCAAACAGACTACAGTGAAATAGTAAATGCCTTTGTTGATCATTTTAGGCCCTTTTTCCTTTCATAATGTTTGCCATTACAGAAACAAGGAAATTCATCATTTTCAAAAATTATTTGTGAAAATGGATTTCTAACTTTTTAACATATTCCCTCTATTATTGTACAGGTAGGAAAGTGTTTTCAATGTACTTTTCTTGATCAAAACCAAACTTGAAAACTACGTAGCATTCTGCACCATCTGTACCGAGCTGCTGTAATCACCCATCTGTTTCAAACCGCGGTTTTGCAAGTACATTCTTGCGTTTGCTGTTTTGCATAATTAAGTTCATTAAAGGAACACCCTTGAGTTTTAATATTTAGGGTAATAAATTTGAACTCTGGCATTCTGGAGAGCGTAGGTTAGTGGGTGGAATTCTGATGAAGTTGGCTATCTTATTCCTCGGTGGCTTGATTAGTACAGGGCAGCCGGTAACCTAAAGCATATCGAGGAAAGGCAGAGTTTAACCCCACATTTCCATATTTTAATGACAGACTAACTAGAAATGATTAAGCAATGATGATTTCGATTATGTCCTTTCTCTCAGCATGGTTTAGTGTAAGATTTTAATGATCGTTGGTTTGATGTTTTGTCATTTGTTTCCGTCCTGCTGCTGTCAGGGGAACATTCCTTATGTATTGGTACATCTAGAATGTCTTAATATAATTGTTATTTTTAAATGTTTTTTGTAACTTGTACAAAGAGGTGGTATTTTTACTTGTGTGGGAAGTTGCATGTGTTATGTCATGCATTGGGATGTGTGTATACTTTCCTTCCATGGACCTGACTATGGTTGTGGTTCTGATCCCTTTGGCGTGAAGGTTTTATATCTGGCACGGGACTGTCTTTTGTCAGCCAACTTGAGTCCGGCAGCTCGGGCCAGATCTGAGGCTCCTAGTTTCCTTCATAGGAGCTGATGGAAGAGAACAGAAGTGGTAAGTGCTGATCTGGGCCCTCTGCTGCACTCTTAATAGTTGTAATTTAATATTTTGTGATTTAAATAATCTAGATAAACATTTCTTTTCTGTTTCGCCTCATTATTAGTCTGGCTTGTCTCTGTTTTTGGTTTACTTCTACTATAGCCATTTCTCCCTTCAAATTTAAATTGTGTCCTTTCTCCAGGGTGTCCTTAGGTATGAGGTATCCTCAGTTAACCTGTGTCCTGGTTGGTTTATATTGTCAAACTGACACAACTAGAAATACCTGGGAAGAAGAATCCTCAATTTAAGAATTTCCTAGAAGCCAGGCGGTGGTGGTGCACACTTCTACTCCTAGCACTTGGGAGGCAGAGGCAGGCAGATCTCTGTGAGTTCGAGGCCAGCCTGGCCTACAAGAGCTAATTCCGGGACAGGCCCCCAAAATACAGAGAAACGCTCTCTCGAAAAACCAACCAAACAAACAAACAAAAAACTACAAACAAACCAAAAAGCCAAACTACTGATTGTCCTAAAGTCACATTTGTGAGGTTTGTGGGAGATTATCTTGATTGGCGACTGGGGCTGGGGTTCACATGGGGGTATCATCCCCTGGTTAAGAGTGTGCCAGGAAGCAGCATGCTCCCATGTTTCACGCTTCCAGATTATCCCAGATTTTCCTTTATGATGGACTGTTACTACAAGTGTCAGTTGAAATAAAGCCTTTCCTCCCCTAAGTGCTTTTAGTTGGAGAGCAACAGAATGAACCTAGAACAATCTGGGAATGAATTATATGGAGGGAACCCATAAAAGCAGGACTCTGTGGAGCTCAGTGATAAAGTAGACACAGGACAAGAAATTATAGTTTGTGATATAGATGTCTCTCTCCCCAAGAATGCTTTGAGTTCTTTGACAGTTCACTGGCCTCATATCCATATTGGTCTGCCTATGCCTCCTGCAGTCAGGGGTCACATTATGGCTACCATTGACAAGTATCATGATTATATTTCTGTAGTGGATATTAATATGGGACATTCATTTTACCTAACGTATTGTGAGGTGATGCACTGTCTGACCTCACAATTCCTAGGGCCTTTATATTTTATGAGAGTTACACTAACCAGAATAGGTTTGTGTGTTTCCATATGCCTGTGAGCCTAAGTCCTCAGGAAACTGAAGCAGGAAGCTTGCAAGTTCAAGGCCAGCCTGGGTTGTGTAGCAAAACTCTATCACAAACATAAAACAACAAACCAAAATGCAGTTTAACGAACCCCCATTGAGTACCTTCTCTTTGCTTACTGAACATGTTTCTCCTTACTGAAACCCCTCTAGAAAATCATATGTAACTCTTGCCAGGTGGTGGTGTTTTAATCCCAGCACTCAGGAGATAGAGGCAGGCGGATCTCTGTGAGGTCGAAGCCAGCCTGGTCTACAAAAGCTAGTTCCAGGACAGGCTCCAAAGCTACAGAGAAATCCTGTCTTGAAAAACCAAAAACAAAAAGAAAACCATATATAAGTCTCCCTGAGTGACAGAGTGAGCTCTGTTTGTATGTTCCTGTGTATGTCTTACTATATACCATGCTACTTTGCAATTATCATTTGCCTAATGATTCCTTAATAACCTCCGAATGCCATAACCGAAGGACTTTCCTTACTCATTTGTGGTCTAGGGTTTGCCACATTGTTTGGCCTGGTAGAGGAGTTCAGAACTACTGTATATGAGGCAGCTGAATATTAAGTTGGGCATGATAATGAAATTTAACCTTTAAGACACTCGACTCCTGCTTATGAAGTCAGACACATAATCACTAATATAGGATAATCTCTTTCTTTAAATGCTGAGGCAAAGTCAGGCATGGTTGTTCACACTGTAATCCCAAAATTTGGGATGCTGTAGAAGGAGGATTACTCTGAAATTGAAGCTAGCCTGTGTTACATACCAAGTTCAGATTGGGCTATATAGTGAGTTGCAAGCTAGCCTGGGCTACTAGACATGCCCAAGATCAAGCCAGTGAAAGAAAGAGAGAGAGGGCCTCCCCAGCCTCAAGCCTAATTGAAGAGCTCTTGATGCTTGAAGGATACTTGACGGGGAAGTTAGTTTCCTTAAGGTTGTAATCCTTCCAGAGGTTTGTTCCACAACTGTGACTATGTGGGTAGCATGAATCAGACTCAGAGGGCTAGAGGATAAAACCAACGAAACAATGACCTGAAGTCGGGTGAAGTTGGGAGTGGGTGGATGCAGGAAGAGTTAGAGGAACTAGTAGGAGTGGACATGGTAAAAATCTGCTGTATAAATGTATGAAATTGTCAAAGAACTAATACTAATATTTTTAAAATAAAGACAATTTGTAAGTAAGGAAATATCAAGCCCGGGTCAGAGAAATGCAACATGCCAGAACAGAAAGGATAAATCACCTGTTATCTTTTTTGATGTGGTAAAACCACGTGGAATTGTCAGTTTTGTAACTTGGGATTCATAAGAGGGGGCTGGTATATATGATGGAATGGGAAATTTCTGGAAGCTAACACTCGAATAAATGAAATAGAAGACTTTTGAGCACTAACAGTGCACACCAGATAAGCAACTCTCCACCCTTAGGGAAGGCACTCTTAGATGGGAAAGTGTAACTCTATGTCCTTACACTGAGACCAGATGGAAGAGAAACAGCCCAACAGGCACCCACAGGGAAGTCTGTGGTGAACTGCGAAGCTGGCAGCAAGTCCGGCTAGCTCTTCGCTTCCCACAGGAGAGACCTGCCCATCTCCTTCTCAAGAAGTGACGTGAGCAGATATCTGGAAGCAAATAACAAAGGCAGGGGGAGCTGGAAGGGCCCTCCTCCCTGTCCTCAGTCCGTGTTTGCTCTGATTTCTGAATGTCAGTTAACATGAACCGCAGGGAAGATAACCATGTCTGCCATCAGCAGAGAGGAGTCTTCTATAAACCAATCAATTTGTGCCTGTTTGTCTGTCAGTTAGTACTTTCAAGGAAGCATGACTCCCAGGACAGCAGACAATTTTGGAATCAGAGCCAAGGTTACTTCAGTGCCCTTGTTTTATTGGTTTATCCAATAGCCCTCTGAGTCTGAGTTACTAGTGGCAATCAGCAGGAACTGGTGTCACCCCAGGATTCAAGAATGCTGGTGCCAGTCAGTGTTGATCATGAGTTATTGATCCACTCTAGGTTCTGGATCTGCATTATGATATAACTGCTGTGTCACCTTGCCTTGAGAGGTGGTTATGGACACCCCCATTTTTCAGATGGGAACACTTAGGTTGATGTTTCAATAACCAAGTCAATGAACTCTATCTAAATATGCCACATGTAGCATTCAGATAGTTTGGCCCCACTTGTCAGGTTTTTGCTACAGAGCAAAGAAAAGAGAACCCTCATTTTCAGAATTATTTAGCCAGGGAAGATAACTGTAATTCTTACAGAATGGACTATTAGGGTGTTTGGTGTGGGGAAGAGTGTCACAGCTGTAATAGCTCCTTGGTGGTGAAAAGCCACTAAAACCATTCATTTACTTAGCACCTGGATAGATAGAATGATTCTAAGAAAAATAAACTGAAAATAAGGGGTTGGTGTGATGAATCCAGTGTTATTCACAGAGAGGGACCATACTGGCATTGACTGGAAGTCAGGCGTGGGGCTCTATTAAAGGTGAAGTCAGACGTGGGCTCTGTTCAAGGTGAAGTCAAGAGTGGGGCTCTGTTAAAGGTGAAATCAGGAATGAGGCTCTGTTAAAGGTGAAGTCAGGTGTGGGGCTCTATTGATGGTGGGTGAAAAATTTACATCCATGGGAAAGCAAATGAGACAGCCACGGTTGGTGGAAACATCAGGAGAGCAGCCTAGCGATGCTGAGCAGAAAGCTAGGGATGCTGAGCAGGGGTCCAAGGATGCTGAGCAGTTCTGGGGTCCTGTGAAGTCCCTACTTCTCAACGACCTTTACACTCTGCAACTTGTGCTTCTGACTTGAGGCTATAGACAGGTACTTTCTGTATCCTGTTTTGGAACAGTCCCATGATGTTTCACATAAACTACCAATGGTGTCCACTTTCATTTTAGTAAATTATAGGATATGTACCAAAGACTTCGCACCTAGTCACCTGTTAGAGAAAACAATGAAGAAGAAATACTTCGCCATTGGTATAGAAACGACCTCTCCTGGGAATCTCTGACAATATTTAGGCCAAGACTTTCTCATATCATTAAACCAAAGTGAGGAAAGAAAAGAATTACACACTTTTATATGGAATTCTGCCTAGAAACTGGGAGTCAGGGAAAGTCAGGTAATTAATTCCAAAGAGCTCATGGGGGAAAAAGAGCTTCAGGGGCTGAAGAGGTAGTTCAATTGCCTAGCATGCATGAAGCCCTGCGTTCCATTCCAGCACTACGTGAACCAGGCTTGGCAGTGCACATCTATAATCCCAGAACTCAGGAAGCAGAGGCAGGACCAGAAGCTCAAGGTCATCCTCACTTGGGATGGATGAGACCCTGTCTCTCCTCCAAAAAGCAAGGTTTATAGAGATAGAATTTTCCTGACATGAAATTTATCTATTTGAATGTACAATTTCATATTAGTGAATTTACCTAGCTGTTTAACCACTTTTATAATCTAACTTTAGAAACTTCGTTGTAATAAGGTCCCCTGAACCTTTTCTAATTAATCTCTTTTCTTACCCCTGCCTGCGCAATCACTAATGCCCTTTGGATCTCTGTAGAGTTGCCAGTGGCTTTATTCTAAGAAAATCAAGATTGGTCAGGAAGTTCTTAGTTGGGCTTTTCTGTCTCTGGATAGTCACGCTAAATACCAGCTTGGGACACTTCAGTGTAAGCTCTGTAGTTTTCTTTTCACCTGCTGTGGAAAAGAGTGGCCCTGGGCAGATGAATAAACAAAAGCAAACACATTATCTTCCAAAGCTGCATCAGAATGATGAGAAACTTCTTCAAACGGTGTCTGGGAGCTGGGGCAAGAGAACAGGCAGAGAACTACTTGTTATGTTTCAATGAGACCTGAGTTCGATCCTCATAGCCCACATATAAAAGCTGCGTGTGGTGGCATGCTTAACCCCAGTGCTAGACAAGTAAAAATGGGCAGGTCATTGTGACTCACTGACCTTCAGCCAACAGAATCAGTGAGCTTCAGGCCAGTCAGATACAGCCTGTCTCAAAACACGAGGTGTGGTTTAATTTCTAGCCTTTGCACACATGTACACATGGGTACAGGTATTCCTACACACACACACACACACACACACACACACACACACACACACACAAACACAATAACGTCTCCAGAATGTGACTGCGATGATCTCACTTGGGAACGGTGGCATACATTGAACCATGAGGAAACCGGTTCCATATGTGAGGAACTTCCAGGGGCAAACATCCTTGGGATGAGCATAGCTGTACATCTGTACTTGCTGTGTGGAAATATTTCTGTTTTCTGAAGAGAACTTCTTACCTCTTTGAGAAGCCTGCTATGGATCTCCACTTCATGCCTTTCACTTTCCAACATCAGCAACACCTTATTCTTTGTTTCCAAATAGAAATCAACATCTGTGCTACTCTTACTGAATCTGAGATCAAGTCTGTCATTTATTATGTCCAGGAGGGCCACCCTACCTGGAGCACTGTGCTTCTCTCTGCCATCCCCTGAACAAGAACTGATAATTTGAACACAACCATGGTAGGTGAAAGGGGTAAAGGGTGCCTAAGAAGGCTGGTATGACATCCTCTCCAAAAGTTCGGAGCTATAGACAAATGATATCTCAATATTGAGAGTAATTTCAGATGGAGGCCCATTAACTTGAAGAAGGAATGACTAACACTAATGCATATGAATAAGCAGAGAAAGCTTCCAAGAGATGAACATGCCCACAGAGACAGGCACCCCATAAGGAAGTCAGCAATGTGAGGATGTACTAGGTATGACTTAGAAGCCAATCATGTGATAGAAGTCATCATGGAAACAGTTAAGCCAAGCTCACTGTCATAGTTAAGGTTCCTATTGCTGTGACAAAACCCCATGACCAAAAAGCAAGTTGGGGAGGAAAGGGTTTATTAGACTTACACTTCAACATTGCTGTTCATGGACCAGCAGGCCAGGGATGGCACCACCCACCAAGAGCTGGGTCCCCATTGATCTATAAATGAGAAAATGGCATACAGATGGATCTGATGGAGACATTTCTTCAACTGATACTCCTTCCTCTGATGACTCTAGCTTAGGTCAATTTGAAACTCAAAACCAGATGGTACATTCACCCACAGAATTTAAGAGACCAAGATGAGGCTGGTGTTTGTAGCTCCATAAGGGGAGAGCCATGCGTGCCCAGAAGAGGCTGAGTACTGGGGAAGCCTGCTTGGGATTTTTGGTATGGACCGTTTGCAGCCATGAGGAGAGGAGTAGTGAAGAGAGAGCTATTTCAGCTGACTCCAAGAGCTGGGTGTAGAATCTAGTCATGGTGAGGGAAGCTGGGTCTTCTAGCTAGAGCTGACAATGGCCGGGGCCAATGCCAGGTCTCAGGGAACCTGGATGCCTGGTCCAGTATCAGTTCCTTTTCCTTTAATTGGCCGAGTCAGGTCCTCATGTAATCTAGGCTGACCCCAACTCATCAGTTAGCTGAGGGTGACATTAAACTTCTGGTCCTCTTGCCTTCCATTCCCCAAGGGCTGGGGTTACAGGCATACCTCAGTACACCAGGTTTATATGTGAATGGGGATCAAACCCAGTGCATTGCACGTGCTAAGCCAACTCTGTACCAACTGAGTTAGGTCCCTGACCCTTGAGTGTGTGGATTCTTACCACGATGCTGACTCTCTTCACTCTCTGTTCCTCTGTCCTCTTAGCCACGTCTGCTGCTGCCTTCCCTGTTCATTTAATAGTCCCCACTGAGTTGCATAACTTTAAACGATGGTGACTTTAAATCGCTGAGGGAGAAATGTTCCTTTTGCTAAAGTAGTGCAACTTCCTCATTCTAGACCTGATATTTTTGAGCCCAGAATGAGAGCAGTGACATTTCAGGGATTTCTAGTTTATATGTCTAGTTAACATTAAAGCCAATGGTAGACTTCAGACCTCGGGTTTCCCATCAGATGTTCATTCTCCCGCTGACCTGCCCAGGCTAGACTCTCATAAGATGTCTTTTCTCATCTTTTGCGACGTGGCAGAGGGATATGTTGTCAGGTAGATGAGCCATTGGACCCAGAGGCTTCAGCTATTATGATTGGGCTGGGGGAGTAGATCGTTGTCAGCCCAAAGTGATCAAAGACGCCTGAGCTAGGATGGCAGTTCGGGAAATCGGCAGGACTTTCAAAGGTCAGAGCGATGAAGACAGCAGATGGACAGAGCTGCAGGAGGGACACGCTAGGCAGGGAGCAGATGAACCTGGGACTGTCTGAGGGTATTACAGGACAGCCGGCAGATGGGCTGCGCCGGGATGCGGGGTGAGAATCACTGTCATTGACACTAATCACCCGTGATGGAGGTGCTTTGCAAAACATGGGGGGAAATGGCCCGAGTTCATAACACATTTACTGCAACGCAGGACAAGTTCATAACGGCTTTTTACATTAAATATGCTAACAGGGGAAACAGGGAAATGTCTGCAGGGTTCTCTCCCCCTCTTTTCTCATACCTTATTTCTGAGCTGGAGAACTTGGTGAAGACACACCCCAGCACCTGGCTAATGGCATTTATTCTGAGCACTGATCATTTTCGCAAATCAAAATTACCTTTTAATTCAAAAGTCAAACGCTGTCTTACCCAATGAGGAGGATTTGTAACACAAACCGGAAGGTGAAGATGAAGAATGAACACTGGGTACTGTCTATTGTCTTTGCTAGTTCAGCGGAACTCCTAAGCACAGGCAGAGGAAGAAAGACTATTACAGGTTTAACGCAAAGGGCCTGAAAAATTATAATTCAGTGAAAAATATGTATTTTACATCTTCAGAAAGCACTGAGTACACAATTTCACATTTTAACTAAATTTGTTTTTCTGGGTGAAGTTTAGTGCTAGGCTTTGCGAAACCGGGATCCAAAGTCAGCTCGCTGAGCTTTTAGGGAGTGAAAAGGGTTTCAGGTAGAGCTGCTTGGGTGGAGGGAGAGACTTGATTTGGTTCTGAGAATGATAAGCATCTATGATAATCTTGAGAGTGAAAGGAAAAAGCAGCCTCGATCTGGATACTGTCTGGGATAAATGGGAAGAGGCTTCTGTCTTTTGCTTCCTTTGTGTTGTTAGAAGTGGCTGGCACAGTTGGATGTGCAGTGGGGAGAGGAGATGGAGATCTTCTTCTAGCTTTTGAACTTGTAACATTTTTGTTGCAGAGTGGCAGACTTCCAAGAGAAAGCCGGGTGGTTCTTGGTGCATTTGAATAGCTGAGGAGATGGGTTTGGTGGCCTGAGAGCAGCTGGGTTTTTGTTTTTGTTTTTTGTTTTTTTTTCCCTCCATCAGTTAGATAACTAAAAGACAGGAATGTAGCCAAGTGCGGAGTGAAAGCTTATTGACAAGTAGCACAGACATCTTAGGTACAGAAGCCATCTCCAGAGCTGGGGAGACTGCTGCCTCTAAGGAGGTTTAGGCTTTTCCTTGGGGCTTAGGGACGCCTACGTGGTGATTTCCATGCCTTCTTTACTCTATTGGTTTAAAGGTGTCTATGGAAGGGGCTGGGTCTCTGTCATTGCCAATTGTCTGATCAACAAGGGTATCCCAACCCCCTCTGCTCCCGTGGCTTACCTGGTACAGAATGACCCAGTACACAAGAAGAGAAATGAACTACATTTTAGAGAGTTATAAGTTTCCTGTTGGGGGCAAGAAAAAGCCACAGAGAAATGGAAAGTTACTATCTATTGCTAGGGACAAAAAGCCACCCAAAAGGCTCACTTCTATCTTTGGAGCCCACAGTCTCAGAACAGAGTATGCTCAGTAAGACTAGTTTTGGTTTCTTTTTAAAGATTTGTTTTGTTTTTTAAGCTGTGGGAAGGAGGTGTTTGCCAGTGAGTGTAGGCGCCTGCAGAGACCAACCTTGTCAGAGCATTAGAGCCTTGGGAACGGGCTGGGGCTGCAGTGAGCTGCTCATGGTAGCTGCTGACAGCCAAACTCAAGTCCTCAAGAGCAGGGAGTGCTCTTAACGGCCCCCTCCAGTCCCTGGTGGTAACCTTTTTTATTTGCTCTTCGTTTATAAGGCAATGAGACTGAGGAGTTCACTTAGCCTAAGTGCCTGCATTCTGTCCTCATGGCCAGCCATTTTGTCCCATTCATCTCTCTTCTGTTTTGCTCTTTTCGCTCAAGTTCTTTTATTTCCTCACGGTTGCCCCAAGGCCAAATTGAATTTGTCAAGTGTACTCTGTAACTCAGGGCCGTCAACGCGGAATGCCAAACAGCAGTTTAGTTTTCAGTTTTCAGAAGCCGGCCTGGCCCTAAAACCAGGTTTCTCATTTAGGTTCCTGCTGCTCCATTCGTCACTTTGCCCTAATGAAGATTGCAGGGACCCCGTCAGCAGCCTCGCGAGCCACCAAGTCACAGTTGTGAAGACAGATGACAATTTGAGCCTCCTTGTCGCTCTTGCCCAACACACCAACACATTGCGTTATTTCCACACTTGGAAGAAATAATTCAGTTGATTGATACAGCAATAAAGATGCATTTCAGACCAAACAAGATAAAGAGGCTTGGGCTGAACCATCTTTGCTTCAAATCACTCCTCTGGAGTTACCAAGGCTCGGTTAAATGGGTCGAGCATGGGATATAAGATTTACTCTCTTGGCAAGCTTGAACTGATAGAATGTAGCAGATGTAGCAGAGGAGAGGGAATTTCTTTATATCTCAGACAGCATTCTTGCTTTGTGAAAAATCATAGTAACCAATTAAGTGACTTCCTTACTGTTAGGTAGTGTTGTGGGCCTTGTATAAATGAATAAATGTTGCTCCAGATACGGTGCCAGCCATAGGTCCTCCCAAACAATTCACAGACCAACTGGAGAGCCAATGGGCTTTTTTGGTGTTACTTAGAAGGGGATGGGTTTATCTCTAGGAGCACGGGCAGCTCAATGACCTGTGCAACACTGGAAAACCCGCCCCAGCACTGGTGATGGTGTATGGACTCTGCGGTCATGATGTGCTTCGTGAACCTCACAGAGTCTCCCATCTCCCCAGTGATCCTCACCTGATGGACAACCTTAGGGAGGAAGGGACCTTGAGAATGTTCTATTTAAGAGTTCTCCTGAGATTTACAAGTCATTACCTTCTTGAGTCTCAACAAGCCTTTCTCTCGGGTGGCGTATTTCCAGTAGGAACTTTCCAAGGCTTCCTGAGCCCTGCTCCAGTGTGGAGATGTTTAGTTTGGATACTGCTGCATGATGATTAGCATCTTCAGATGTTCCTTTGTAACTATAGTGAGTTATTTCTGAGGCAGAGATGGAGAACAGATTGAGTACAGGGGTTTATTGGTGAGCAGAGAAAGAACCTGTAGGGGGTAGAGAAGTCACAGTGGAAAGAACACTTTGACTGAGGGGTAGCTACTAAATTAGCGATAGCAAAGCAAGTGTTTAGGCTCCATCCAAATTATAGGCTCTAAGAAATGCTCAATGGAGGGCTGACTATTGATAGCCATCTTTCGAGATACTGGCTGAGAACTGTTCTGTTCTTTGGTCATGTGGACCTGAAGAATCATTCTGATTCTGGAATCATCTCTTCATCTATAAGAAAATGGGATTACAAGTCAAATGCTAAAGTCTTCTTTTTGTCTTAAATATTTAGTTTGAATGTGTTTCAGTGTGTCTGTGTGTATGTATATATACATACGTACATACATACATACATGAGTGCCTGTGAAGTCTGGATAAAAGCACTGGATCCCCTGGTGCTGGAATTACAAATGTTTGTGAGATGCTCAGGATGGAGCTGGGGACCTACTCTGGTACTCTGAAAGAGCACCAATCCTGTGGTCCACTGAGCCATGTCACAGTCCCTCTCTTCTCTTTCTTTATCCCTCATAAGAATCCAGTCTATCATCATTTTTTTTTTTTTTTTTTTTTTTTTAGATTTTTTTTTTTTTTTTTTTTTGGTTTTTTTTTAAATTTGTTTTTTGGACCAGGGTGGTCTCAAACTCACAGAAATCCATCTCTTTCCCCATCAATAGTCTTGTTAAGAGACTTTATTTCATCTTCTACTCATTGTCTTGTACGCTGTAAAATACTCAGACAGCCAGGTGTTAAGCAAGAAAAGATCCACAATCTAGAGAAGAACATGAGTGTTCGGGGGTGTCAGTGAGACTCTCTGAAAGCAGGAAAGGCTTAGATGTTTCAGTTAGATGGGAGAACGGTCTCTATAGGATGCATCATGCATTTAGTGGTGTCACTCATGGCTAGGGTTCCCTTGAATTTGATTTCTGCAATATAAAATTTCACCCAAATCAGTGTGTTCCTTTCCCACTGAACCTGAATCTTCAAAGAAACAATGAAATGGAGTTAAAAGTGTAGTCCATAGGACTCAGCTTGAAATGACCTCAAAGGGGATGTATGTAAGTGAAGGAGAAAGTGAGCTAGGGATAATACCAGACTAGAAAGTGACACTTAATTTTTATACTCCTGACCATAAGGCCAGCAATATAGCAGCCAGTGCTTGTGTCCTCAGTAAAAATGAATAGATACATTTCCATCTACAAGAGACCAGTTGTCATATGGGAATGTCAGCCCACTGGTTATGGAACAGTCTGACTTTACATACGAGGTAAGGATTTTTGTATGACATCAAAAATGTTTTAAATATGCAAATTACTATGGATTTAAAACATCATGCCCCAAATGTGTTTCAGACCATATAAAGCATGTCTGCTGAGTAGAGATAGTGAAGAAGTCAGATTTAGTTTGAAATATCTGGCAAAAAAGTGGGCTATGTTTTGGTGATTGTATACAGTACTTGTCTAATTACTGTCACAATACACCAGACCAAAACAACATAAGGGAGGCAGGGTTTGTTTCATCTTACAGCTGGAGGGTCAGTCCATCGTGGTGGGGAGGGCATGGTCACAGGAGAAAGAGGCAACTGGTCATGTTCCATCTGAAGTCAAGGAGCAGATGGTTGTGGTTGCTGGTGCCCAGCTTGCTTTCTCCTAATTATTCAGGCTAAGATCCCAGCCTATAGGATGGGGCAACCTATAGTTATGGTGCATCTTCCCTCATCAGTTAGCCTAAGCTAGAAACTCCTGAACAGACGTGCCCAAAGATTTCTCTCTCAGGTGACTATAGGTGTTGTTGGGTTGACAGAATTCATTATTATACCATTCCTTAAAGGTTCACGTGTTCACAGCTTGGTTGCCAGGCTGAGGCAGAAAACTCAAGAGTGGGGAGTACTGCTCAGTGTGGGATCCTCTTGGGGGGGCTATTGAAGCCACAGACTCTTTATCTTTCTGTTGAAGAAAAGAGAGAAAGTTCCTGGCTTCCAAAAGGAGGGCAGCTTTGGTTTTCCACAATGTTTCTGGTTCTATAAGGTACTAAAATGCACCAGAGAGCATAAAACAATGAAACCAACTGGCCATGAGTTACAACCTCCACAACTAGAAACCAAAATAAACATTTTATTTTAGGATTTAGAGCCTTCAGCATTTTGTTATAGACACAAGAAGCTGATTCACAAAAAGAGATGTAGGAATACCAGATGATTTTCATTGTCAAAGTTAGAGTTATTGTTTGTATATGTGTGTGTGTCAGGGAGAGAAAGACACAGAATCACATCATACATCATATGTGCTCATGACAAATAAATGCAAAGATAAACTTATGTATCTCAACAAAGTTGTGAGTTTATACATTACCTACATTATATATTATATAATGTATCATGGGAAACAATGAAATAAGTATGTCTTTGAAACTGTGAGTGTGCACAATGGCACAGGAGGTCTGTTTTCCACATGGCTCTGCCAGTTTCATCATGTTCCTACTTCAAGGTCAGGTCAGCCTCACCGCAGCATCTACTCCTTGTTTATATAAGAAACAAATATTGCAAGAGAGATTTTTCTGACTTGGTAGAGAGGGAAGTACATCGTGGGATTGGGTTGTCATAAGACAAGAAGTTTCAACTTGTTATTTTATGGGAGGGACAACCTTGCAGAAGTTTATAACGACTTTGATTATAATCTGAGTGTGTAAGAAAGGAGATGCTGGGATTTCCTGGGTACCTGTGCTGCCTCATTTAATTCTGCTAAATTTTTGCTTATTTGGTATGTATGTGTTGCATGCTTGTGTGCACACATGGATCTGAGGGTGAGTGTACCTGTGTAAGTGCAAAGGTTAGAAGTAGATGCTGTTGTCCTCCTTTATCACTCTACATTTTCTTTTGAAGAAAGATTATTTTAATTATGTGGGGGCTATGCATATAACTGCAGGTATCTGTGGAGACCAGAGGCTCCTAATCTCCCTGGAGCTGGCTGAGGTGGAAACTCAGAACCGAACTCAGGTTCTCTGCAAGCTACTCTGAACCACAGAACCATCCCTCTATTCTCCTTCCTTATTTTGTGGAATTGATAACTTTGTAAACAAGTTTGGCCAGTTGGATGGATTAGCTAGCCTGTAAGCTCCAGGAATCCTCCTGTCTCCTCCTTCCATCACAGAGATGAAGCATGCATGCCACTAAGCTTTTTATGTGCATGATAGGGATCTGCACTCAGATTCTCATGCTTGCAAAGCAAGCACTTTGCCCACTGAGCCATTTTCCAAATCCCCATAGTAGTTGTATTTATTATTGCTGGGATATAACGTCTGACAGAGGCAACTCAAGGGAAGAGGTACTTATTTTCAATTGTAGCCTCAGGGGCTTTGGTTCCATCATGATGGGTAAACCATGGTCTCAGAAACTTTGTGGTGCAGCTTTGCACTCATAGTGGTGGACAGGACACAGAGGACCGAACTGGAATCTGTGTTATAGACTTCAAGACCAATCCCTCAGGTAGGTCTTATGTCTCATAAGGTCTTCTGCCTCCTAACACATGCTAACAGTTGGGGACAATGTGTGCAAGCACATAAGCATGGGGGGGCATTTCATATTTAATGAATGTGGTTATATCTTGAGAATGTAAGAAAGCACATGGCGTGGAGCATTATGAAAACAATTTAGTAAAGGTTGAAATATGCTCATCTGCTCATGAAATAATAATGAGGCTCAGTGCAGAGGTACAAATTACAATTCTCGGAGTAGGCATGCAGCTCCTGATGCAAGGCTGCAAGTAGTATGAGCGACTTTTCCACTAAACATAAAGATTGTCATTAACTTGCATTCATCTGTGCCTCAGAATGCAGGTTAGTAAGCATTTCTTGGTATGTGGGTCTTTATCTGGAGCCTGTGCCTTCCCAATGATTGAGCAAGCCTGACTCTGTATTTTACTCCAAGCCAATCAATGATCCTCTGGTGTTATTCATCAGTTTAGCTGAAGTGTGGAGCACTGACTATTCAGTAGACAGCAACAGACACTGGTATCTGGAACACTGGGAGAGGATCAAGCTGAATAAACCCATAATTCCATAGCTAAGAATGGCTGTTTCAGGCTGTGGAGATCGATCAATGGGGAAGGTCCTCACTGCACAACCACAAGGAGCAGATTTTGAATCCCCAGAATCCATTTAAAACCAGATATGGTAGAGTAATCTGAAGGTGGAAGGTGGGGGCAGTAGAGTCCCAAGAAGTCTGTAGGGCAGTGATTTTGAAGTACCCAGTGGCAAACAACAAGAGGCCCTGTCTCAAGTAAAGTAGAATGTAAGGTTTCTCTCTGACCTCCCCAGGCAAGCTATGGTATTTTGTGTCCCCCCTCCTCTCTCTCTCTCTCTCTCTCTCTCTCTCTCTCTCTCTCTCTCTCTCTCTCTCTCTCTCTCTCTCTCTCTCTCTCTCTCTCCCTCTCTCCCCTCTCTCTTTTCTCTCTCTCCCTCCCCCCATGCGTGTGTGTGTGTGTGTGTGTGTGTGTGTGTGTGTGTGTGTCTGAATGGCTATCTGAACACTGCCTTTGGTAGGGTATATGACAAGAAAATCAAAAGGGCAGTTGCAGAGAGATGCCAGATAGTGTGCCACAGAAGTGGGGCATCTGTTATGAGCTGGAGGAAATGGGGAGGTGGTCAGAGAGGGACTAGGAGAACCAGGCTCAGAGAGCAACTCAGGCACAGGAAAGCTGCACAGCTGAGAACTTGGCCATTACTGATGCTATCCCTTTTCCAGTTTCTGTGCGAACAATCTCTGCTAGCTGTCTGTATTCCTAGTCTTTTCTCCTGGTTCTTCTCTGACACAGCTACTTTAATTAGTATTAGTATTTACATGTTTTAGCTGGCAGCATCAGGCATGGGCTCCATCTCATGGAATGGGTCACATAGTACTTTTTAATATTTTTATAATTTCACAGTACTGTATTTCTAACCTTCCTTCTCCATCAACTCCCTGATTCCCAATCAAATTCATGATCTCTTCCTTATACAACACACACACACACACACACACACACACACACTGAATCTATTTAGTGCTGTTCAGGTGTACACATGTATAGAGCTGACCACTTGAAATTGGATAATCAGGGAGCTTGTCTCTTTAGAAAAAAGAATTCCCCTCTCTCAGCAAAAATCATGTATATTTTACATCTCTGAGCATCAACATATTAACACATGATGCAGTTGCACTATTTTGGGTATTAATAGTCTGTGTGTAGACATGTATACAGCAATGATTCTGAAGTATTAATTTCTGTTTTCACTGATATGTCTGTGTGTATGAGTCTTGCCAGCTGTAAGACTGTACTTCACAACTTAATAGCTAATTGGGAAAGACATAAAAACCTATTTTAATTCACTAACAAATGAGTCTGATTGCACTTCTAACATGGTACTTGGAAACATACTGAGAACATAAATTGATGATTAAAATAATTTAATCATTAATCAGTCAGTATTCAGTGGACGCTTGTGGAGCAGGTTACATGTCAAATCACACTTATATAAGGAATGCATAGAAGTGTAAATAATGTATGTTCTCCTTTCATTAATTAAATGCTATATTCCTTCTGGCCTGGGGATGAATTAAACACTAAAGACTGCAGTAAATGGGGATGTTTTAACCTTTATTAAATATATTTTATAAGTAGTGAACAAAACTATGCTTTCTTAAATGTATATGATTGAACCTACTGTCCACTCTACCCCCCTGGAAACAGGTATAAAGCTACAGTCGTGTCTTCTTGGAGCCAGGATCTTCTGGCTCTGCCAAAAGAGTTTCATTCCTCATGGTTACTATAAAGTTAAGGAGTGAAGTAGGCCATGCTGACTGGTGTCAAACTGAGACTCTTTGCTAATGTACAAAACTTTCGCCCCTCCTGGCCATTGTCTTTTGTCTCCTTCCTTCTTTATTCTCTTCCTTGACTAGTCAAAATCCTATTTACCCGGTGTTTTATTGACATTTACCCAACTAAAATCAGAATGTAGATAAATCCAAGGTCTGCTTGGGTGTGCTTAACTGAGGATAAAATGATAAAACATTGCACATGAGCTTTTGTTTTATTTTGTATGCCTCACAGATTAAGACTTATCAAATGATATTGTCAAAATATCGAATTAGCTATCATGAGTTATGAAAGCTATTACCCATGGATCTTCAGTTCCCGTCACTTGGATAACAGCGAGCAGGCATGGGTTTGTTTCCGGAGGAAGAGACTGAGTGCTGTGGTTTCCGACTGGGGACAGCAGAGGCTGGAGGAGGATGGCACAGGGCAGACCTTGCACTCCTTTCCTTCTCTGGTCACCAAAGGGTCAACATGCTCTGCCATGGCGAGACTCTAGATAAGGACTCCTTGCCTGCTTTAATTGGCCACATCCCAGGAGTGGTTCAGATGTTTTCTGATGTCAACCTGGGGGAGGCTGATCTGAATTCTGGAACCTTCTGACAGGCTGCATCATTCCGCTTCAGCCAGTGTCTAGCAGGAGGATAAAGCTTGCATCCAGCTAATTCTTTGCTTTAGAGATACTGAAATAGGACAGAGAACCAAACCAAAACATTCTTTGACTACTTAGAAGACATATTCGATAAATACAACCATTTCCCCATTTACTTTAATCCATCAATCTGGCTGTTACAAGGCAAAAGTAACAAGGTTTACTAGTGACAGGTACCAAACAGGCATGTAAGCTGCTTGGGATCTAATTGGACCAACTGGACATCCTGACCAAGAACTCCCACATCTGATAGTCACACTCCCCATAAGCTGTACTATACTCTCAAGGTGGAGTTTTGGAAAGAACCATTAGAGCTACTGAAAGCCTAAAATTTCCCTTTCAGAAACTAAAATTAGTTCCTAAAATCCTCTTGTACGCAAAAAGGGACTGACTGTCAAAGCTGAAAACGACAGAGACACCTTTATTAGCAAATTTGGTGGGTCCTGCTTCATTGCTTCTCTTTGGTGTTTGGATGCTTTTCTGCACATTTAACTGCACATAGTTTAGGACTGAGCTTCAATCTGTCACTCATCGAAATGGACCAAGATAAGTTCCGCCCCTCTCTTTAGCTCAACTGGGATGAGAATGCACAGAGTGCAGTGTCTTTATGGTTTCTTGCCTGGGAATTAATAGTTAATGACAACACTTTACGAGGTGAGATGCAGAGATTCAGGAACACGGGTTTGAAGGCAAACATGTTTGCTAGCCCCCAAGAGCATGACAACATGCACCGGGTTTCCAGTGGGCCTGAGCCCACCTAAGAGGTGAAAGCTCCATTCAGGCCTCCGGTTCACGAGTTTGGCAGCAGAACTGGAGAGCCCGAGAAGCTCAAAGGCACATTTGGTGGGGGCTAGGGGAGTCAGAGATAAGAGGCATCCATTTTAGTTCATCTCCTAGTCCATGTCCATGAGATGATCTCTCTCTCTCTCTTTCTCTCTCTCTCTTACACACAAACACACACACACATACACACACACACACACTCTGCACTCCAGAGCTGTCAACAGTCTAACAAAAATGTAATGCTTTCTTGGAAAGATCAGAAGCTCCAGGAGACAACAGTCACAGAAACTGGAGAGGGGATGACTTGTTAAGGAAAGCACTTGCCTTGCAGGCTCTGAGACCTAAATCTGATGCTCCAAACCCATGTAAACAAATGGGCATGGTGACTATGCTTGTAATTCCAGTAATGGGGATGCAGAGAGTTGAATTCTACTAGTTAGGTAGTTCAGTACCCTTCTTGGTGAGTTTCATGCTATCGAGAGACCCCATCAAGATAAATGATGCCTGTGGGACAATAGTTACACATGCACACATGAGAAAGAGACAGAGAGAGAGTGGGGAGGGGAGGGCACAGCTATGACTTTCATTCTTATACTTCTCTTGACTCACAATGACAGAAATGGAAGGTGTGTGTGCTGTAGCCATTCCTAATAAATGTGAGTCTTGGAAATACTTGGCGACTCCTTTGAACCTCTTCGGCATGTGTATTTCTCATGATAGTAAAAAGTAGAATTGATGAATCTGTGTGTATTTCCTAATAGCCAGCTAGGAATTTTGGGCAAAAAAGCATTTAGTGGGCTGGAGAGATGGCTCAGGGGTTAAGAACATGTGCTCCAACAGAGGAATAGGGTTCAGTTCCTAGTTAAGCAGCTTGCACCAGCCTGTGCCTCTAACTCTAGGGAATCAAATGCCCACTTCTGGCCTCTGGGTGGCCACATGTGTGGCATAAATTCACACACACACACACACACACCAGTTTAATACAATTTTTTTTAATAGTTCAGGATGGTAGTTAAGGATAGAGATCTGGTGGGGCTATTTCTTCCTAAGTGCAGTTCAGATTTGGAGTCAATTTTTATTAACATCAATATAAACTGGTCTGAACTCACTCTAGAAAAAAAAAACTGAGAAATTATGTTGGCAGGTGAGAGATCAGTTAATTCCCCGAGCCTGAATGTCTGCTCCCAGATCCTCTCAGCATATGACTTTGGCATCTGTTATGATGCCATGAATCTACAATATTGGGAGAGAAGCACACGGCGTTCAGGAAATATACGCACACTGTTTAGATTAAATATTTCACGTGCTGCACCTCTCCCTTAACATCTGACGAAAACCCAGCTGGAAAGTAATTCTGGTACAGTGGAAGTGGTAGGCTGATTTGTATTTCTCAAGTTTTCCTGCAGGGCTCAGGCAAGGGAATCCATCCTGGGCTCACATGCTCAATTTGGCACTTTTTGGAAATGGATGGGGAACATTTGGAGTACCAAACCTAATTGCCTGCGGTATTCCTAACTGCCCAGGTGGGTTCCCAGTCCAGCAGAGGAATTTCTCTAGGCACTTCTAGTGGAGGCAAGTCCCATTTATTATCTTTTAATGAATTACAATCAGAGTGCCAACCTGAAGACACGGGCTACCTGTTTTTCTGCTGAAGGGTTAACTTCTGGCATATGAAGGGGCAATCTGAGAACTCAAGGAGTAGTGGGAGGATGAATGGGAGACACAGAATTGCTTCTTTCTCAAAGTGCAAAGTGACAATGTCTGCCAAACACTTTCCTCTTCTTTTTTCTAGTTCCAGAAGGCTTGCTTAACTTTTCAGCATCTAAGGGGACTTCTGTTTTATTCTGTGACAAGATCTCTGTACTGTAGATTTCCTGTGCTTCTGACTAGCATTGAGTAGCTGTGGTGATATTATAGAACCTGTGATGACTTGGAAAATCACTGAAAACTTCATCTCATTAAGGGATCACACACTTTAATATGCATCGTAATTGTGGCTGCATGGCTATCTTTAGCATTTAAGAAGGAAGACAGTTCCTGTGGGGTTTGATTATTAACATTGCTATTACATTCCTAGTGTACTCATGAAACTGTTTGGTAATGCGCCTATAATTTATTTTTATTTTATATTTTGGAAGCATTGTTATGGGTTAATTGGTACTATATTTTGCAAGTTTGCATCACTAATACCAATAAAAATCTGTTTATATTGTTCTTTGGGGATTCTGATTGCATTAAGGAGTGATTAGTCCTAATTAAGTTCTGCAGTCTGTACTAATTACAATCAAATAAGACTTTACATAAAAATGTGGAATTACACTGAAGTAAATGCATTTTTGATCATTAATTAGAGAACTACCAGGCATATTTCTGCAGATGTTGTTATTCTGTTTCCTCTTATATTTAGTTACTAGAAAGATAGCGCACCAACAAGCCATCACGTTCTGTAAGGGTACCTCCCACAGTCCCCTCAGAAGCCGTCTAGTCAATTATCTAGCTGACTGATGGGTTCTTTATTTTATTCCTCGTGAGAGCTAAAGTGTCGTCAGCTGTTGCTCATCCGCCCTGCAGGTAGTAATATTCTGTTTGCATTATCCAGTGGAAATGGGAGGCGGATGGCTCTAAGAGCATGTGCTCCATTCTATTGCCTCGTTTAGTGTTTATGCA
Organism: Microtus agrestis; assembly: GCA_902806775.1. NCBI lineage: Eukaryota > Metazoa > Chordata > Mammalia > Rodentia > Cricetidae > Microtus > Microtus agrestis. Next base: position 108,767 of record CADCXT010002846.1, on the reverse strand, counting down.
CTGCAGTCCTAGTCACGGTTTTACGATTCCCCCGATTTCTTTTTAATGCTGTGGAATCATTGGGATTTGCCTGTGTGTGGTGATATGACTTCTGTCTACGCTACCTGGTGTAGCAGGGACTGGGGGAAAGTATGCTCCTGACCTCCACACCTGTCTAGTACTTATGCTTTGTCAGAGTGTAAGAAAAACAAAGGAAGAGGCTAGTGCCACCCAGTTCTAACCTCTTATATCTTATTACCTTGTCTTAGTTACTTGCTGGATGCAGTGAGGGAATAGCAGATAAGAAACAACTTAATAGAGGCTGCGTTTGTTCTGGATTGCAGTGGAGGGGATCGAGTCCATCATGGCTGGGAAGTCATGGCAGGAGGAGCAGGAGGAGGATGGTCACAGTGCATCCACAGTCAGGAGACAGGGAGAGAGCAGAAATGAAACCAGGCCATGAAACCGCAGCCCACTTCTAGAGGCTTGCTTCCTCCAGCAAAGCTCCATCTCCTACACTTTCCACAACTTTGCCAAACTACCAGCCAAGACTGAGAACAAATGCTCATTGGATGCCTATAGGGCACGTTTTATGTTCTGTCTTCTCATAGGAAGCAATAAATGACATAGTGCCTTTCAAACACAGAAGGGAGCCTGGCTCATGGAGGCTGTGAACACATATTAGCCAAGATAATACTTACTGTTGAGATTCATCACATTCAGTACTCCTGGGCATCCAACTTTAGATCCATTGGCTGGATGTGCGTTCAGGAGGAAGAAGGCATTTCAAGACTCTCCAACTATTTTACTATCTGCTCCGCACCCAGCCTGCCTAGAGACACTTTGAGTATCCCAGTCAAAACACTTGCAGAAGCCAAATTTCTTAGCTGGTGCAAATAGCATTGAAATGTAGATTTTGATGCAGCACTAAAGGCTCAGGTTCAGGAAAATGCTCGGATCTGAACCTTTACCTGTGCTTAGACTCAACGCACCCTTCTTTTGCCACCTGCTCGTTCACTTGCTCACCGCTAATATTTCTATTCATCAATATAAGAATAGCTTCCTTTCATCATTTCTACCCTTTGTTCTTCGTTTCCTTTATTCTTTTTGCTCAACCTTTGAGACGTGCTTAATTAATTAATTTTTCAGTCATTTGTTTAATTAATTAATTGTTCTTCAGACTTTGTCTTGTTTGTTTGATCCCTGCACATTTTCTTCTATTTGGATGGCTTAACTGAATTTCTCTTCTCCAGTTTTCTGTATTCTCTCACTCCTTCTTACCGTTATTTCTCTCTGATCAAGCACACATTCCAGCCATGCGTGTACATTCCTGACTCTTGCTTCCATTTCTTGGGTTTAGTAGGTGGAACACTTTGAACTTTTGCTAATGATACATTCGCCTCCCCTCTTTAGTATTCTGTTTCAGATTCTTTCCCTCCTCCAGTGAGGCACTCTAGGCATCGCTTGGGATCCAGGAGTAAATCTCAAGTTGTAGGGGAAACTGACGTCCTAAGTGTTTTGCCTGAGCTGCCCAAAGGCCCAAGTGATCGTGAAAGTAGAAACTTGGCCACTCCACGTCTCACATTTTCCCCTTTGTCCAGATACAGCTCAGCATACAAATGAAAAATAATTCTCTTTTGGTGTTTTCTAGACTATAAAATACCCTTTTCTGTGTATGTTTTCCCTGCCCTCCTGGTAGTTTTCAAGCTCTTAGAAACAGGGACTACACTACCACTTTGCAATAATTCTGTTTCTCATTCTCTGTAACACCTAACATGTGTTGAATTTCCAACAACAGTTCACTAAGCTTTATTAAATACCATTGCCCACATCACTCCAGAACTTTAATTTTCTGTCTCCTGAAAACGTCTATCAGTGATTTTGTGTCACTGCTTCCATTTCGCTTCCCCAGTCTCTCTTCCACATTCTCTCACATATTTTCTTCATTTTCCATATTTTAAAATATTTCCCTGTATTATATTAAGCTCCATCTGACACTCACATTTTAAGATGCTTTTGTCTTATTGAGGCAAAGGAGTCTCTCTCTCTCTCTCTCTCTCTCTCTCTCTCTCTCTCTCTCTCTCTCTCTCTCTCTCTCTCTCTCTCTCTGGATTTTCGAGACAGGGTTTCTCTGTAGCTTTTGGTTCCTGTCCTGGAACTAGCTCTTGTAGACCAGGCTGGCCTCGAACTCACAGAGATCCGCCTGCCTCTGCCTCCCGAGTGCTGGGATTAAAGGCATACACCACCACCGCCTGGCTCTCTCTTGTTTTCAAGGTTTGAATTTCCTGAAGTAAACAGACAGGTTAGGTTGTGAAAAAAAGATACACACATGTATTTGTAGCGTTATTTCATCTGTATTTTAATAAATAAAACTTGCCTAAAGTTCAGCCATACTGATCAGCTTATAGATCCAGTAGTGGTAACACACACTTCAATCTCAGTAGCTCTGCTAGTTTGCCATAGAAACCAGGCAGCAGTGGTGCATACCTCTAATCCCAGCACTAAAGAGGAATATAAGACGGGAGGAGACAGCTCTCACACACAGTCTCATTCTGAGGATTCAAGAGACAGGATCAGCATTCTGTACTGGGTAGAGGTAAAAGCCCATGACTGGCTGTTTGACTTTTCTGACCTTCAGGTTGAACCCAGTATCTGGTCTCTGGGCTTTTATTAATCATGCTACCTATATTAATTTGTTTAAGTGCATAGGGACTGCTAATCATGCATCTCAAAGAGGGGAAAGGAGGGTAAAGCTTAGATATATTCTTCACAAAGAAGAAAATGGCAGGTAGAAGGTATAGATAATCTCATGGAGTAGTACATGAATGATTGAAGTAAAGAATGGTCCCAATTTGTAGAAAGTACATTGGACAGCGTTCTGAACACTAAAGGTAATATGTTAATAGAAGGTGATAGACAATCTGCCAGGGACAGTGTCAACCCTGGTACAACACTAAAGTCTTCCAGGAGCTGTTTTTATAAGGTTGGGTGATGCATTTAGTCCAAGTAGGGAAAGCGTCTTAGTCCTTTTTTCTTCAAGCAAATCTTTCTTTGTTAAGATGCATGGGTAAGAGTCAAAATGCTCACATACTTGGGTTTCTTTTGAGAGAATGTCTACTGTTTCTCTGTTCAGATAAGCAGACTTCGAGGGAGCCATTTCTGTCCTTGACCTTGGGAGGGAATCAGAGGGACACTCAGAGACCTAGACACTGAGACATCTTCTAAGATCTCCCAGTTTCCTTTCATTCAAAGTGCTATGCTTGCCAAAGTGCCATCTTATGGGTATCAGTTTCCGAGCCTCAAGAGTATCATGACAAGATGTGAGTTAGGAAGATACAAATTTGATGGTAATATTATAGACAGGCAGGCAAAACCAGCATCACAAATGCTGGTTATTGTTGAAGTCACTGAGAATAATTTATATGGTGTTTGTAGAAATTAACCCCATTTGTCCTAAGTCAAACCTTTTATCCAATTGAACTTTTCAAATGTGTGATTGTCTGTCTCACAGGAAGAGCTCATTTAGTTACATTGTTTCCATGCTGATGAAATAGGAGCGTGCACGTTGCTTCAGGCATGGGCAGCATACCAGCTCAGAGGCATGGTGTGCCGGCCATGGAGCAGTGCTCACACAGAACCCTTTTGACTGCTATTTGAAAGGTTCCTCAAAAGAAAGTGGAAAAGCAACCCATGAATACAAACCAAGCATAGTTTCCTATTCTGAGAAAACTGAGATTACTCACACCTTGCCTTACACAGAAGTTATAGAGGATTGTTGAGCTGAGAGACAATGTTGCTTAAATTCCTGATGACCAACCCTTTTTCTGATTGGATAGGAAGGCTATCTAAGGCTTGACTGCTGTGCAGATGAAAAATCACTAATGGAGAAGGTCTTTGTGGATTTAGAAACTCTCTGACTTCTGCAAAGTCCCCTCAAGCATTTTCTCCTGGGTGATAATTTCACCCAGAAAGGCAGTTGGTACCTGTTCCCTGGGTTCTGAACTGTGTAGAGCCTGTTTTCATATTGGTCAGTTCTGCAGTCATCACAGTTGGCACTGAGGAGGGCAACATCTGTTTCCCTCTCACAGAGAAAGGAACAGAAGCCATTTAGCAGTGAAATAACATGCCCATTGTCAACAATGGGTGCTCAAACCTGCCATTTTTTTTCTGATTTCATCGTAGTTAAAGCAATACAGAAACGGGGAGATGACTCTGTGGGTTAGCATGAGTTCTTGAGATCTTCAGCACTCATTTACATAAAAGTCTAGTGTAGTGGTTGTAACTGTAACCCTGTAATCATAGCACTGTGGGTTCAGAGAAGGGTAGACAGACCCCAGGTGATAGGCCTGCCAACCTACAAATAACAGGGAACTCCAGGTTCTGTGAGAGTCCAGTCTCAGAAAATAAGGTGGGGAAGTGAGGAAGGCATCTTGAACTTCTTCTCAGTCCTCACAAATGCTCATGTAGGTAAGCACATATGAAACAAACAATTAATACTTTCAAAATAAATCTACTGTAAGGTATCAATAAATGTTTAGAAGGAACACTACGAAAACATTGATATCCTCTCAAATTCTGTTGCAATTATTAGCTCCATGGACATTTTATTGGATCCAAATATTTAACTAAATTAGTTCCTGTTTCCTTGTGAATATTGAATGTCATCAATATGCAGTTTTCATTTTGCTAGGCTTGCTTCTATCATGCCTGGAATTATGAATTTGCCAATATTTAAATTTCAAGATATTTTCACCTTCCTTGGAGCATGTCTATATGCAACATCTGTAAGAGTTAACACTGCTATATTTTTGTTTTTTCTGAAGTTGGAGATTGCACTGATGTATCATTGTGGTTGATGGTTTTAATTGTCAGCATGGACACAGTCCAGAACATGTGGGAACAGAGTATCAGTGAACAAGTGTCGAAACCAGGTTGGCCTATGTTGGACTGTCTTCTATGTTAAATAAATAAGGAAAACCCAGCCACCATGGGTGAAATGTTCCCCAGGTAGGAATCCTGAATTAAATAAGTCTGAGAACACAGACTTGCATTGTTTATTTCATTATTTTCTGCCTCTGACCATGGATATAATGTGGCCAGTCCTCTCAAACTTCTGCACTGATAGACTACAACACAGAACTGTGAACTAAATAAATCCTTTTTTTAAACTTAAATTGCCTTGAATTGGGATAGTTTATTACAGCAAGAGGGAAGAAAACTAAGACAAGAATATACTCACTTGTGAATACACTTTTATAATTTTTATACTTTTCATAAAACTCTGTAAAAAATTTTTATAGAACAAATCCAATCTTATGAATACTAAAAAGATCAGAAGGTCTCAGTGAAATGTACGTATGCATCATACAGCAGAAGAGGCCCACTTCTGCCGGCTTTTACTGTGAAACATTTTACATGAACCAATAGAGCTAGACTATTGCTGGGACTTTTTAATATGAAAATGTGACATCAGTGCTTAGGAAAATTATTTTATCAGTAATTTTCTTCTTGAGCCAACAAATGTTTATGAAGAAGTCAGATGGAAGAGTTGAGAGGTTCTGAAATCTGCCAAAGCATGTCAGTTGTTCTACATTTGAATTCCCCAAAGAAAAGAAACTTAGAGACAACAGAAAATATCATCTGCTGTCTTCTGTCCCCAGGGACCTGCTGCCCATCCTCTGCTTTACTTGACTGGCACCTTGTGGCTTCTCACATCAGTGGAGAGATGAGATGATATCAGGCTGGTAGTTCGGACTGAGTGTGTGGAATCACTCTATGAAGAACTGGAGATAGCTCAGCAGAAGTCATGGCGCACCTCTATTGCTGGCTATTCTATGTCGTGTTTACTTCAGCACTGGCCAGGCTTCATGAATATAAAGTCAGCCAATTAATTTGGCATCTATTGAAAAGGAAAAAAAAAACGAGCTGAAACCTAAGCTTTTCAATTATACAAAGAGGAAGAAAAGACTCCCCGCCCCTCGATTCCTTTGTATGTATTTCAGATAATGGCTGTGTTGTGTTGTTAGCTGGTTTCACCTTCCAGAGATTTCATTTCTCTCTGTGCCTTGGAATTATGCTAAAAATAAGTCATTGACTAAATTACAGACTTCTGGGTGCAACAGGAGTCAGATGAGACTAATTTGACATTTTATATGCATTTATGTATATATATATATATATATATATATATATGCTTGTATGTGTGAATACACAGAGATACATATTCCCACATACATATACAGTCTTTATGGTTAATAATAAATAAAAGCATTCCTCATAGTTCAGGGTGAGTTGATTCTAGAACCACTGAAGATACTAACCTGGACAGATACTTAAGGCCTCAATACAAACTGGCCTAGTATTAGATTTGAGTCACCTGCACTCTCACAAAGGGCCATGGTGACATCCAGCCCAGGCTGCAGCTGAGGCCCATGTCTGCATCTGTGGCCCTAGTGCAGCCAGGGTCTGTGTTGATGTTCATGGCCTATACTACCACCACGAGCTGTGAAAATGCCTGGGGTCTGATCAGCTACCTGGGGTCATGTTGGTGTCCGAGGGCCATGCTGCTGTTGGGGTCATACTAATCAGGGTGGTCTGTGATGCCACCTGGGCCGTGGTGACTTCTGGGATGAGCTGTTGCCTGAAGCCCTGTCTGGGTCCATGGTCCTGCTGCAGATAGGGCCTGTGTTGATGTCCATGGCCCATGTTACCACAGGGAGTCATAGGAACCATGCATGTTGAAATTTGAGGGCTGTTCTGAGTTGGCCCAACTCTTCACTGGCCTTGGGATACCTGGGCCTGCTCCTTGTTGGGTACTGCAGCAGAAGAGCTGGACCACCCCTCATGGGAGAGCTCTGCCTCCAAGAGTTGGCCCTACCCCGCACCACAGGTGTGGGAGAGTTGGCCCAGGTGGAATGGGCCTAGGAGAGCTGTCTCTGCCCTTTACCGGAAGGGGGCAGTCCCAGCAGCCCACAGTGATCAGGTCAGCTATCACCCATTTGTCCTTTCAAGGGAAACAAGCTGTGGGCATCATAAACTATGCCTGAAGATATTTAGATGGCTAAAGTTTACACTGAGTATTACAGAAATGTGTTAAATTAGACTTATAACATATTAGCAATTAATGTTTCTCCTGTGGATTTGATTCACATTAGCAGGCAATCCAAAGGAATGACTGTTTAAAGGAGAGATGAAGGCCAGGAAATCTACAGAAAATACTGGTGTCATCTATTTCTGTATCAGAGAATAAGCAAATCATGAAAAAAAGCACAAGGCAGTGGAAGACAGCTTGTAAAATTTCCATCAGTGAGAGATAAATGAAGTTTGTGATCTGTTCAGAACTCGGAGATTACACGTGGGTCATTAACTGTTAACAAAGGTGCAATCCATACCCAAGAACTATGCAAAGATAGTTGTATGATTCTGGTACTAACATAAAAAGGGAGAGATTATGGCATGTATCAGCACTGACAGGTTCCTACAGATCAGATTTATAACCAACCAAAGCTTGCATAACAAGCTCTGTATGATGAATTAAGCTGTGAGTTTTTTATTCAACTATGAATCACCTAAATAGGACTTTAATCCTGGGTCAATTGATGAAACACTGTATTTTTTAAATATCCATGAAACAAATATGCATCATAAACTATGGAATGGTGTGTGGGCCTCTTTTCCGAGCATGAATAATACTGACGATAGTTGCAATGGCTTCAGCGGCACCTAATTGAAGGTTCAGCAGTCCAAGTAATTTGTGTGTGTGATAATTATTAGAATAATTTGTGTGTGCGCAGATGTGCTTTTGTAGAGGCCAGAGGTTAACTTCCAGTGTCTTCCTTAATCACTCTGACCTTAATTTTTAAGCCAAGGTCTTTCACTGAACCCGAATCTTACTGATTCTGCTAGATTGACTGGTCAGTGATGCCCAGGGTCACTGTCCTGAAGCTCTCAGAACTGGTACTGAAAGCAGGCACCACAAGGCTCAGAGTTTTAAGTGGGTGCTGACTCATATAGGGTGTTTATTCTTTTTTTCTTTACTGCTTTAGCTTTATTATGTTACATTAGGGTGTTTATTCTTGCAAGGGAAATACTTTGACTTACTGATCCATCTCCCAGGCCCCCCAGAGAAACATAAAGACTTAATGGTTTCATATTTGTTCTATTCTGTACTACAAAAAAAGAACAAGCAGTTATAAACCAGGTAAAAACTTTGTATGCAAGTTGGAAATCAAACTATGATCATTTTTTTCATTTGCAGAAGAGGTCAGAAGACTTTTTCTGGAGTCCACAGGTTTTGAGACACATGATTAAATGGTCTGATGAGAGAGGAAGGATGGGAACCCAGCAGATCAACAATGTCCTTTGACATGCAATGAATTTTGGACATGTGGAAACAAATTAGTGCTGGAGGAACTTTTGAGAAAACATTTAATAAAAACAGAAGTAAATCAGCTTTGATGGAAAATAAACTGGAAGGCATTATAGTTTTTAACCACAAAACAATGTGGCATCTTTAGATGCCATTCTACAGAATGTCTTCATTTGCAATGAGAAAACAAGACCAGTAGACAGCATGTGCCTTAATGTAGGCGTTTACTTACATTATAAGTAATATTTGTTCAAACAAAATTAAATTCAATTGTACTATTATGATTGATATATAAAAGGCATGTATATGTGTGTATGTTTCAATTCAATGTGGCAAGACAGGAATGCCGTCCCTCCCACCTTCTCTCCTTCCTTCTCTCCTTCCTTCTCTCCTTCCTTCTCTTCCTTCCTTCCTTCCTTC
>CADCXT010002846.1:0-95000 GCA_902806775.1 Microtus agrestis | reverse complement strand
ATTCAGAGCTGAACACCTCACTGCCCTTTATTCTTGGTATTTTGACTGCCAGCCTCTACATTAATTGCAGTTCAGTGGAATAGGATCTTCTCAGAGAGACTGAAGGCCTTTCTTCTGAACAGCTGTAGACATGATTGAGTTGATAGACATTTCAATAATACACACTTAGTGTTCATGCTCAAATGGGGTTAAATGTATCTATATTCTTTAAAGTTTATTATTTCTTTATGGTAAGACATTTAAAACCATCTTTAATCTCTAAAGTGCATAGTTTATTAGCATTTCCTGAGTGGTCCCGGTGCACTAGTGCATTAGAACTTCTTGTGTATGTGTGTGTTTACATATTGTGCAGTGATCCATGTGTTAACCTAAATGTAAAGAACAAAGGTCAACCTTAGTTTTTTTCCCTGCTAGTTCTCCACCTTGATTTTTAAGATAGGATCTCTTTGCTTTTTTTTTTTTTTTAAAAAAACAAACCCTTATCTTGCTGATTTACCTAGGAAGGCAAGCCAGTGAGCCTCCAGGGTTCTTCTGTCTCTGCCTTTACAGTACTGTAATACAGGCTCATATCAACAACCCTGACCTTCTTACATGGGTGCTGGGGACTGAACTAAGGTCATGATGCTTGTGCAGGAAGACCTTGATCAACTGAGCTATCTCCTCAGGCCAGAACTTCTTCCCCCATCTAACAGCAGAAGCCGCCATCAGCTAACCTTTCTCCATCCCTTTTTTTTCTATTTTGCACATCGTTTTGTACCCATGAAGTCCTTCCTTTACTATCAGCTTAATCTATGTGAGCACCTGTGAACTTTTGTGCGGGGGGCGGGGCAGATCTTTGTCATGGAGATGAATCTGCGTCTCTGACCTACAACCATTAGATTCAAGTACCTCCTTTTTTGTAATAATGATAACAGTAATAGTAATAATAAGTCTCCAGGCATTGGGACACTGTCAACTGTCTCTAGGAGGCAATATCTATCGTGGCTGCAGGGTGCTGCCTGGTAGGTAGCAACCTTTTCTCCTTACAGCTGTCCTGTAGTCTCTACTTCAGTGTTTTGGTTGTCCCCTTTTGTGTTTTCCCACAGATACAGCAAGCTCTCTTCTTTCCTCTAGCTTGCAATTCTACCCACCCTCCAACTCAGCTGGGCGTTCACCTACCGAGCCCAGGCTTCGCTCAGCGCCATGCTTATCTCATATCTTCTAATGCTGGATCCCTGCTGGTGTTCTTTCCCACTGGGTAATTGCTATGCTTATTCACTATCCGAGACCACGGGTAATCATTATAAACTCTAGACTGTTTGATCTGTACTAGGTTATAAATTATTTGCAAAGAGAGAACGTGCCTTAGTTACATTTCCTTCTTCATGGAGCACTTAAAAAAAAAGCCATTAAGTAGTGACAGTTCATTGTGTTGTTGTGGCAAACACCATGACCAAAAGCAATTTAAGGGAGTAAAGGTTTTGTTTCAGCCTACAAGTTCCAGTCCATCATCACGGGAACTCAGGGTAGGAATTCAAGCAGTAACTTGAAGCCGAAATCATGGAGGAGGGCTGTTTTCTCTGCCCACTTGCACCCTGGCTCCACTGCTGGCTTGCTTGGGCTCAGGCTCACCAGGTTTCTTATACTGCTCAGCTGGGGAATGGTACTACCCACAGCGGGCTGGGTCTTTCTGTGTCAACTAAGAATCAAGACAATCTTTCACGGAAACGCCCACGGACTGACCTGTTAAAGACAATACTCAATTGAAACTCCATTCTTTTAGGTTCTTCTAGACTGTGTTGAGCTTGACAGTACCAGCAAGGGCAATGTAGCATAAATAATCTTACTGACAAAAGTTTCAACAATGCTATCTACAGTCCAAAGTGCTAGATAAAGCTAATGGTATGGCTTTCATCACAGTCAGTGGTTTTGGAAAAGTCTATTTTCCCCCTTTCAATCTATAATTCAAGTATACAGAAGACCATGACAATCCTATCACTGAAATAAGGCTTATACAGGTACCGTTTTGAAAGGAAGATTTCTGTTCAACATGCTCTAGAGTTTGGAGTAGAAACGCTTGAAATGGCTGCTCTTCCACTTCAACCAGGATTTTCTGACTTAGTCCCGCGGAGTTTGTGCCGAAGACAGCTATCTTACCACTGACGACCTTGGACTTTTGTGGGGGAGGGAAGAATCCATGTACATTCTGAAACAAGCCTCTTTTTCTAGAGGCTGACAGCTGGGTTTTAGTTTTGAGGGGAAGGTTAGCAGCTTAATAGGAAAGCCTGAAGAGTCGATTCTTTCTCTGTCCAAACGCAACTTGTTATTCCGAGTGTATCAGATTGTTCAGTGAGTTCAGTACCTGTGTGGCATTCAGGTAATTATTAAACGGTGGAGAGCCAGACCCAAGGTCCTTTGAATGACATTGGAGAGGTGTATGTGAGCCACAGCTCTCTGCCGTCACTGGGTGCAGGCAGCTCCGGTGCCCCACTGCGTCCACAGGGTTCATGATGGATGGCTGTCATGCTCTCATTAGCCCGTTTAGCAGGCTGCTTTGGGATTTCTCAAACAATGCGGCTCACAGTCTCTCCAAAGTCAGCTCCTTTAAATAACCAAGCTAATTATGTGCTCTCCCAATGTTACACCGCTGTGTATGTGACCCAGGGAAAACACTTACCTGAGCTCACACAAGCCTCAAGGAATCTGGCATTCAATTCCACAGCATTAAGATAGATTTACCTTAGCATCTCATGATAATCCTGCCTGAGCACATCTTTATGATAGTCCCTGTAATTTCATGGGTTTTTATATAGTTGATTTCCTTTGGTGGCTTCCTGTCAACCCGTTCTCATTTTAAAGACATAGTCTCTATACTCTGACCTCTGTCCTGATTCAAGAAGGGCTCTAAGAACCAGCCAGGTGCATGTGACCTGCCTCTTCAAGGCAGGAACTGGGACAACCACGTGCTCTCCTAGGAATCTGGGTTAGAGGTAGATAGAAGAGTTAGCCTCTGCTAATCACAAATGCGATATAAACTTTGGAGTGATAGAGAGTCAAGTTCCATTAGACTCTTGCTGAGAAGGTAAAGTACACAGAAGCAAATATCAAGTAGAAGTATAAAGAGAGTGATTGCTTTCCAGAACTTTCTGGATTTCTATTCTAATTCTTTTGGGATACCTGACTCTATGTTCCTGCTATGAAGTTCCATGCTGGCATCCACATCACTGATATGATCCTGTTTTTAGCTTATATTGGTTAGCTTTATTTCTACCACCAAAAAGCTTTGTGGAGGGTGTAGGTACATTTCTTCCGCTTTCCTAATGAGAAAACTGAAAACTTCCTTCAGAGTGCCTTGACCGATGCTCCTCCTACTCAGGATTCCAGAGCCTATTGGCATTGCGTCTGAAATCAGCCATGTGGTCAATGTTTCCAAAGCACAGTTTAGTTCATATGTCTGGCATTGCTCTGTGCCCTCATGCTGCTGCCCACTAGTGCTTCTGGTGGTGGTGGTTCAGGGCTGGCTCATTGCTGAGGTCACACTTCTTCACCTGCTTTTCAGGAGTGAATGTTCTCTGCAGCTTCCACAGCGGCCCAGAGCCATGCCTGTTTGCCTTGGCTTATAGCCATCACCACAGCTTAGCGTTTTCTAGTATTTTCAGCCCCGGTGTGCTTTGACTTAGTCTGTTAAAGTTTAAACACCTGTCTTCCCTAGATGTGTCACAGCTCAGAACTGGCCCCTCCCTTACCCACTCCTGTGATATAAAGGTGGGAGGTGCCGGTTGTTTATTGTCATGACAACCAGCCACGAACTGCCTCGTAAATCCATTCCGGGATCAGACCTCTGCCTCTCACACTCTTCTCATTGCATTTCTGTTCTTGCTGTCTGTATCCCAGTCCGCATGGCCACTTCCTCAGACTCTGTCACCATCATGAGATTCTCCCTTCTCATCCCTGGAGCTCTGAGAATGTGCTTTGCCTAGTCTGGAACAAACACTTGTGTCTTGGCTTTCTACTCTCCCCTTGACCCATAGGCTTGGTTCTGTTCCCCAGGCTCTGCGTTGTTTACCATTTCCTATACAATGCAATGTCCATCTCTCTAAGTCATCTAAGGCAGATGACTTAGAGTCTTGGGAAGAATGCTTAGTCGGTAAAATGCTGGCCACACAAACCGAGGACATAGTTCTGATCCCCTGTATCTTAAAACTTGGGCAAAGAAGAGGAGATAAGAGGAGCCCTGGAGTCTACTGCGAAGCTAGTCTAGTTTATCAGTGATTTCCGTTTCTACTGGAGAGAGCAATAGAAGAGACCCAATGTTACCCCCACACACACATACACACAGCTTAAATAACTATTGTGCACATAACTTTTATACTTAGCACCAGATGCCCAAGAAGATATCTTCTTGCTACAGCTCAACATAGTTTTTGAGTCGCTGAAGATTTCTGCTTCATCAGAACCAGGAATGAAACTGAAGTCTCTATGAAGAAAGGAAATTTGAGCCATCTAAGCCTGTCACTCTACTCTTGGCAGATATGAGCCTGTCACATTTTATTTTAAATTTCCTCGGGACTTCATCCTGCTGTGATGTCCATCTACCTGGTTGTAGTCAGTCTTTGGAGAATTGTTTCGAAGAATGAAATCTCTCCCCTGCTAAATGATTCCCTATGCTGGCAGGTCTCTTCCAAACTGTCGGAGCCACTCATGCCCCCTGCCTTCTGATCCCTTCTCCTGTTCCCCAGAGACCTGCTGCTCTCAGTGTTTCTGTCAGAAGCGTACCTTGATTTCTTTTAATTACCAAGAATCAGAACACACCGGTATCAGGCAGGAGAACAGGAAGGTGGGTTCTCCTCTGAGTGCAGCGGTGGGTGTTGAAATCAGCCTCCTGACCTTACAGACAAGCCTGATTGGTTCTGCCGGGTGCACTCAGTCGGGGAGAGCTGTGTATCAGACACGGAACTGTGAGCTTCAGGGGGAAATTACATCCCATCTTCACAAAGACTCTCACAAGTAGGGAGTCATTGCAGCGATGAGAAAATGGAGGGGCTGTCCTGTGGGAAGGTCGCGTGTGAGGATACCTGCTGTATGATGCCCTCATCTCTGCGTGGCTGTCCTTCTCAGCCTAATGAGGACTTGATGGGCAAAGAATTTGGCAGACGAGCCTCCTAAAAGTTTTCCTAATCTTGTTACATGTAATTCCTGTCGCCAGGACTTTTTCAGAAAAGTACCCCATTTTTTACTGTTTAAACAAAACCAAGATGATAACAGTACATGGGAGTTTGGGGATAGGCCGAAAATAGGAGTGGCCGCAACTGTGACCTCACTTAGGAATAATGGATCTCATGTTTACCGGCGGAGCAAATGGAACACACGCTCATCTATGATGAAAGCGTTTACCCAGCAGCGCCTGGAACTGCAAAGCTGCCCTCGGAAGCGCTGAGATGGGGGAGCAGAGGCAGGCTGCAGCTACTCCCTCATTCTGTCTGTTGTCGGAGTCTCACAGGCATGTCTGAGGTTTATTTCATTAAGAAAATAATATGCTTGGGCAGCAGACGTTCTCCGGGAATATTAGATGGTATATGAAGTGTGTCTAGACACGGTAATGCACCTTAATGTATTACTGCAGCTTGAATTTGACCACAGTTCTGTAGGTGAACTTATTAAGTAGGAAACCACTGGTGTTTCAATTTAGCCTCTGGATTAATCAAGTACACAATGTAAATACTTTCCCAAATGCTCCTAAATATTGAGATTAATATGAAAGACAGTGAAAGCGTATAATTCTTCACCCCAAGTATAGGAGGTCAGACACTTTTCAAGATGCAACTGCTTTCCATTTTTACAAATGTAATGTAGTGGGTGTATTTCTGTTACAGAGCACCTAGGCATGCTGTAATCATTCATGCTGATACTTCCACTCCACAATGCGAGAATGTTTATTCCAAGTGTGAATTTCCATGGCAGGTGGCTGATGAACAAGGATCAGCAAATGAGTGTGTGTGTGTGTGTGTGTGTGTAGTACAAGCTCTCTCTATATATACATACACTTATGCATATATATCTTTTGGTATTGTGGGTGAAAGATCACAAACCCATAATATGCAGTTATTATTCTTAACTAGAAAGCAGGCAACAGCAACAAAAATAGGACTAAAAATTAAGATAGAATTAAGATGAAAGAAAAGGGCCCTTGTGAAGAGTGAAGGCATTGGAAGCATGGCAAATGGCCCACGTCAATCACACAAAGGGCTCTTCGCACTGGCCAGGAGGAGAACAGGGAGTATGGCCCATGGGAAGCAGGTGGGAGTTTGTAGTTGGGGGTCTGATGACCTGGTTTTCATGTCATCATAGTAGGGCGTGTCATTTTCTCAGTGGCATAAGAATAATATTAAGGAAAAATATGAACATATGAAACAGCTTGTTAGCATGTTCATTCTCAGGCTTTGGGCTGTCTGTGGACTGTCATTCAAACAGGCTTTGCTAGTCTCTCAGGCCTCCTGCCTTTCCCTAGGCTGTAATAGATGGTACATCACCCCATACAATATTTACGTGGCTTTTAAATTTGACTTCAAACAGTTGTACAAAGCCATTCTTTAACTTTTAAAGATCTCATCTGCTGTCTCCAAATCCTTTCTTCTTTCCATTTGGAGCAGTTGGGTTTAGAGTTAATGCAATATCTTAGCTAAAACTATTAAATTTCCAACTATCCCAACAGGGCAGGAGCTGTTCCCAGTATCTGTCAGGCCCGAGGAGCTTTGCTTTATGCCTTATTTCCAGCTTCAGTTTCTGCAGTGACAACAGTTTCCTGTCGTAGGTCAGAACTCTTTCTCTCCTTGTAGATGGTTGTTGCTGAAAGTGAGACTTCAATTCTCTTTCTAAAAGATATGTCCTTAAATATAATGAAATTTCAGCATAGCAAAGTCTTATCTTAGACTATTACTAAGTTAGTTCAAAACTAACACATGAAATTTTAAGCTTAAGTTTTCATGATATTGAAATCAATACCTCTGTAACACCACCTCAGAGTTACTATATTTTTCTGTAATTATTGATTCATAAGATCAGAAAATGTACCTCCTACTTCTTATTGTGCTTCAACATAAGAATAAAAATAAATGATGGTGTCAAAATGATCCTATTGGTAATGAGATTACAAAGACCACAGCTGATCAAAGGCAAAAAAACTTCTAAGAGCTTGGAAGTCTCAAGAACAAACTGAGATCAACTGTAAAAACGTACACACATCCACCTCAGATCATCAAAACCCCTAAAAAAGCATGAGGATTTAGAGCACATATTTCATTCATTCTCTCATGACAGCATCATCACACAAAATACAGCTTTTGGATAAAGCCATTGGACACTTGTCAGCTTGAGTACAGATATGAACCATTCGGGACACCTGTGAGATAAGAAGGCCAACATAACAGAATTGCTTTAGGAATCTATACTTAGTAAAGTATATGCAATTTTTGGAGTCAGTCTCTTCAACATTGACCATCATTAGGTAAATAACCATTAGCAGTGAAAAAAATAATAAAAAGTATGACATTAGCCCTATGTGCTGAAATCTGTCCCCAGTATTTTCTATCTATACAACTTTCTTTGGTGAATTTTTGGCAGTGTCCTCTCAGTGTTTCTAAAATCAATTTCAGATTCTTTTCTCCACAAATTTATTATGTTTTTTTCTTACCAATTTCTGGGCATTATTGGAAGCACAGCAATCTAAAGATTCACAAAGTCCCAGCTATGACTTTCCTTGTACCTGGCCTGATTCCAGTAAGGTGCAGAATACTTTAATCACATGTTTAGAAGAATCCTCAATCTTGCCACTTAACACTTGGAAGGTACCTTCTGCTCCCTGCATGCCTTCCAGGGACACCAGCTCCCCTTCTCCTAACACCCACCACTTTCCCTTCCTCCTATTTCAAATAGTGCTCCCAGCTCCCTGACCCATTATTTGTCACACTCTGCTAAGTGTTTGGTAGTTTTCTGAAATAGCAGTTGATTTCTTTGGCTCTTCCCATCATTCATCTTAAAACTCTTACTTGTGTCTCCAGTTTCAACACAATGTTTGGTTCTCAATGCGTGCTTGAGTAAATGAAAAGAGAGACCCACGTGGTCTGCTCATCTTCCACTCCAAAGTCCTTCTGAGGCTTCAAGTTACCTGTAGAATAGCTTCTAGACCTACTTGCTCCACTAGACAAAGGAAACCTCCCACCCCATCCTCTGCAATGCTCCCAGAATGCTGCTAAAGAACTGTGAGCACTCCATGGACTTTCATAACACTGCACCTTTGATCATGATGCTTTTCTATCTAAACTACATCTTCTCATATCACCATGTCCCCACCTCCTGCCTTTGCTTTGACATAAGAAACTTCCATGTAGCCTGCACACCTGCCTGATGTGTCTTTGAGAAATCTTAAATTCCTTGTATATTTTTTATTTACTATTTTTATGACATCATATTGTAAGAATCATTTAAATTAATCTCCTGGGCCCTTATAATATAGCTCATTGCCTGGCATCTATATAGACTCCCCTTAAATGTTGTTTGACTACAGAGAAACCCTGTCTCGAAAAACCAAAAAAAATGTTGTTTGACTAAATGATTATGTGCCAAGTTAAGACAAAAAATTAAGACAAACACACACACACATACACAGGTTTTGATGACAAGTTTGGATACTGACCCTGATATGCTAGCTGGGTGACCTTATTCTAGCTATGTAACAGCTCTGATCCAGAGCTTTCCTGTCTGTAAACAGATGTGATAATTCTTGCCTGAGGTTTGTAAGAATTAAAGTAGGAATGACGAAGATGTCAGGTGTATCACTGGAAACACGTGGCAACTGTTTATTATGAGTGTGGAGAATATAGCCCCAAATATGAAACATGTATAGTTGGGTTCAGTTTTCAAGACTCTGATTAAACGAGATGGTGCATGGGCATTGGTGGGATGAGATAGCAGAAGCAAGGGTTTACAGGTCATACTAATGTTGTTCCAGCTTGAGTGGAGCGATCTCATGAAGCCCAGAGACAAGAAAGCCAGTGGTAAAGGGCCTTTGACAGACTGAGGGATGGAGGTTTCTTTCCAGACAATATACTCTGCTCTAACTCCTTCCAAGGTTACCCCTTCTTATCTTCTCAAACTCTGGTCCTGTTTCTGTTCATTTGAAGGACCTGACCTCACTCTATCCCTCCAGTGACAGTGCATGTACAGCAGCCTAACAAGTAACGCCGTGCAGGGATGGTGCTGTGCTATCCCTTGCCCAGATGCTAGTCATAACAGCCACCAAGAACAGCAGGAACCTCTGGTCCCCAGGGTCCCCTCCCCAGTGCTCTAGACCTCAAGCCTCCCTATCTGCCTCCAGGGATCCCTCCACAGAGCAGTCAGCCAGGCACGCAGAGGAGCCCCTACCATTCCCTTCCTTTGTTTCTGGGGTGTCCGCCTCATCTTCATTTCATTTGTCAAATTGTCATAGGAAGAACCTTCCACAGCAGTCGTCATGTGAATGGCTGCCGTCCCCACTCATTATCACGCTACATGCAGCCATTCATGCAGAAGAAGGAAGCATGGTAATCTGAACGAATTCACCATCATTTTATACGTTTTCCTTTTCTTAAGAAGGGAACTTTAGGGGGAATGTGTATCTTTTCCTGGAGACAGCCAAGTGTTAGTGAGCTGAGGAGCCATATAGAGGGAACAGTGCCTGTCTACAAATCGTTTGTCACAACTGATTAGTTCTTCATACCCCGGAGGCTTCATCACCTTTTTTGGAATTACAATCTTTATTAGAAGAGAAATGTGTGTTTTTGCAGAAGTGTGCTTTCTGGACATTGTTTTGTGGAGCCATCCTGCCATCCTAAGGTCTCAAATTTAGCTGTATTTCATCCATTTGGGTATAGACTTAGAGCCATCTGTCCAGTGATTTGCCCACTAGCCTCAGGTGGGCGCTGGTACTTGGAATTTTGTTGGTATCAGAAAGGAATAAAGGATTTTAACTTTAGTGAAATTTAATTAGCGTAGGTTTAAAAAATTGTGTTTTACTCACCTATTAGATAATGTTTTGTTTTGTTTGTCTTTTTGACACAGGGTTTCTCTCCTGGAACTAGCTTTTGTAGACCAGGCTGACTTCTAACTCACAGTTTGAAGTTTAATGCCGAGTGCTAGGATTAAAGGCGTGGGCTACCGCCACCTGGCTAGATAATGTTCTTTTATCAGAGAAAGTTGGCTATATGAGTCTTTTCTTTAAATTTGAACTACATTTTGTAGATTCATTCAGGTGCAGATATCGGACATGATCCAAAGTGGGCCTGCCAGGTGATAAAATAGGCAAAGGAATTGTGCCTGAAAGACAACTTAAATTTGACCCATGGGATGCACATGGCAGAAGGAAAGAACTGACCTCCGCAGTTGTCCTTCATACATGCATTCTGTGGCACATGCAGAGCCACAGACACGCAGAGCTCGCTCACCCAGCCTGGGGCTTGCTGAGTGGCTACAGTCATTGATCAGCAAGTTCTGGGAATCCACCTGTCTCTGCCCACTGTACCCCACCACTCCCAGCACTGCACCCAGATTTATATGTGACTGCCTCAGATCAGACCTCAGACTTTCTTTACCCAATGGACCATCTTCTCACTTAGGGACTTGGGATGTGTCCATGACTGTATGTAACAATATTCTGCTCCTTTTTGTTGCCGAGTGAAATCCCATGCTGTGTTTGTAGCACAATCTGTTAACTATTCATTTGCTGAAGAACTTCTCTTTCTTTTTTTGTTTTTCCAGTTTGTGGTTGATCTTACGTGTGTGTGTGTGTGTGTGTGTGTGTGTGTGTGTAAGTATGTAAACCCAGGTTCTGTTTAATTGGTATAAACACTTGAATAAAATTGCTGAATCATACATTGGCTGGAAGTTTGTTCTGTCGGATACCCTTCCAGACTGGTTATACACCATGTTGCATCCTCACTGGTAATACATGAATACACTCATTTTTCTGCTTCTCCAAAATTCAGTTTTGTCAGATTGCTCTTTATTTATTCTGATAGACGAATACTGTGAATCTGCCTTTCTGAGAGTAAATTTAACAAAACCCACATAGAAATATAGGATTTGCACTAAAAATCTAGCATTTTAAATAAGATTTCAATGTCAGGGTGGAGTTCACGCTGGGATTTGAAAACAATACAAAAATAACTCAATTGTTTTTAACATGTATAAACCCAGCGACAATTCTTTTTCAGTTAGTTTATGACAATTGATTTTGCTGGTTTCTTTTTACTCTAATGACTGGAAAATGTTAAGCTTCACAATCCGTATTCCCCTTGGGCAATACTGCTCACAACTACAGTGGTCAAAGGGACAGGGTGGCCTGGATTGAGGGCTTTATTTGATTTAGTGTGGAAGTCAGCAAACATAACCTGCAAAAAACCAGCTGGAAACATCACTGACTTTGTGAACCACAGAGCTTCTGTTGCCCTTACTCAGTACTATCTCTATACCACAAACCCACTTGGGGAATGAGGCACTTAAAGGACTGAGAATGTCTGAAGTCTGGGCAAAGTACTTCCAAAAGCAGGCTTTGGGTCTAATGCCCACAGTTTGCCAGTCCCTGGGGGAAGAAATATAAAGATGCACAAAAGGTTCGAATAGATTGTCATCATCAGCTGTGCTCTTAATTAATAGATGAGAACACGCCAGGCATCCCAGCAGAAGGAGGTTGGTAGGAAATTGTGTACGAAGACAGAAAGTCTGCGTTAGCTATTTTTCTGGTTGCTATGACAAAATATCTGACCAACAACAACAAAAACAAACAACCAAAGGCTTGATTTTAGCTCACAGCGTGCAGTCTACCATGGTGTGACGACATGGCAACAGGAGTGTGAAGAGGCCGGTCACATGGCATCTGCATTCAGGGAGCAAGCAGATGGAAATGGATGCTGGTACTCAGCTTGCTTTCTTCTTTTCTATTTAGTACCGTGCGATAGTGCTGCAAGCTGTTTAAATTGAGCCTTCCCATATCAAATAATCTAACCCAGACACTCCCTCAAAGTCAGGCGCAGTGATTTGTCTCCAAGGTGATTCTAGATCCTGTCACGTTGACTGTCAACATATACCTCCACAAGCTGAGAAGCTAAACAGGGGATGGGGCATTCCCAAAATTAGCAACAGCAGGAAGCAGCTGCCATTGCTAGACTTGACCAATAGAATAGAGAAGGATCCTTTCAGAAGTCATTTGTAGGAACCAGAGCAGTGTTGGGACAGTTAATGAGGGTCTGTACTGGAGAAAGCATGGTGGCCTTCTAGGATCTGTCCTGGGAATATAAACTGTAGTTGTCAAAGCTTTTTACAGGATGAGGCCCTGCTGAAGATGGAATATGGAAAGCATCATCCTTTGTGACTCAGAGCAGCACTGAGAGTCAAAAGGCAGGATCTGAGAGCAGTGTTTCACTAGCCAACAGGTTAAATCAGAACATACAGGGCTCCCGGGAGCTCTGGGCTAGCTGGGTAGTCAAGGACAAAAGAATTTTTGTGTAGCCCATTTTCCTTTGTGTGCGGGCTTTTTGAGTAGCTCTACTATTTCATCCTTCGGGGAAAATGGTGAGTCAAGAATGAGTCTGATCAAAGTCCCACAGACAAGTGTCTTCAGATGCAGTTATCAGTCCTGTAAGGAACTCATCAGGAAGATGCGAGATGCTGTAGCTAAGATGGAATCTTAGCTGGTAGCCTGCAGCTAGTGGAAGTGTGATGTGTCGTCTCCTGGGCACAAGTCACCCACATAATATGAAGATGGGAAATAAGAAGACAGGGCTTCACTTCAAATCTATCTAATGCAGAAGACATTTCTGGTCCCTGTTAGGTCTCCCAACTTTCTTCTTTAAGAGTCAAGACAAAAAAAAAAATTCTGTATTTGTTTTTGAGATAGTCTCACATATCCCAGACTGGCCTTGAACTCATTATGTAGCCAATGGTGATCTTGAACCTTGATTCTTTTGTCTCTACCTTTCAGCTGCCAGAACTACACCACAGTGTTATTCAGGACTGGGTACTGAACTCAGGGCTTGGGTTTACTACGGAAGCCCTCTCCCAACTGAGCTATATATCTTCAGTACTCAGGTTTACTTTGTTTCACCCATAAATTCCCATAACTGAGAGGGATGTGATAAGGAAAGGGGTATTTGTCTCACAGTCTTGTCCTTTGAAGTGACATTTCACCCAGGGACATTTTCTTGCTTTATGCTCATTGCCTGCCCAGAATCTTCTAGACTTCTTCAACATCCTGATTTGTATTAAGAGAAAGTAACTTGGTTTGTCTTTATTATAAAGTTTTGGAGTTTCAGCCTTCCCAGTTGTTTCAGTTTAATGGTGGCCCAAGATGTCATGGCCAGAAGCAAAAGAGAAAGACTAGAAGAGATGGAGGTCCTAACCAGCCTCAGACCTCTCTGTAGTGTGGGTACCCAGTTCTTTATCAGAGACTTAGCTGGCAATTGGGTAGGATTCTCTGAGTCTCAGATAAAGCTAGGAAAAATGCAAGAGACAAGAGTATGAAGTCTCAGAGGACTCAGGAAACCATAGTGGATATAACATTGTATAGGTATCTGTAGGGCCACTAGGGGTCATGGGATCATTTCCGGATCCAGCTCATCTGGGAGGATCTTCTTCTTTTTTTTCTAATTGATTTTTATTGAGCTCTACATTTTTCTCTGCTCCCCTCCCTGACCCTCCCCTTTCCTTTAACCCTCTCCTATGCTCCAAATTTACTCAGGAGATCTTATCTTTTTTTACTTCTGGGAGGATCTTCTATCTCACCTGGTTTGTTGGCCTTCAGCAAGGCACGCTAGACTAGTAGCTATGGCAGAGATCACATGGTTCCCACATGATAACTTAACATGTGGCCCTTCTCAGATCTTTTCTTTGAGGGAAAGGGAAACTTTCAGGATCCCCAAGAGGTGACTTCTTTCAGGGGTCTCTCACTATTCTCTACTGTGTTGGGAGAGTTAGTGAAATTTACTTTCCATATGACTTGGTTCAAAAGCCCCCTCAAAGGGGTTCTGGATGGCCTCAAAAAACAATGATGCTATTTTCTTTCTTTTTTTTAAAAGAAAAATATTTTATTAACAGTTTTTTTTACTTATTTTACATACCAACCAAGACCACATTTTCCCCTTTGTAGGCTCCTCCCATCCCCTCCTCCCCACTCTCATTTTACCCTCTCCCCATCCACTCCTTCTCCTCTCCATTCAGAAATGGGCAGACTTCGCAGGGGCTTGAACAAATCATGGCATATCAAGTTGAGGTAGGACCAAGCCCCTCCTCCTGAGAAAAGGCTTGACTAGATAATCCAGCATGGGAAATAGGCTCCTGAAAGCCAGCTAGGCACCAGGGACAGGTCCTGATCCTCACAGCTAGTGGTCTTACAAACAGGCCAAGTTACATCACTGTTACATACATGGGGTGGGGGCTAGGTTGTTCCCATGGAGACTGCCTGTTGGTCCAGTGTCCACTTCCTCCCACGAGCTTAGGTCAGCTGTCTCTGTGGGTTCCTCTGTCGTGACCTTGACCCTCGACCCCCCCCACCCCCCACCCCCACCTCATGCAGTCTCTCTTCCCTTTCTTCAGGAGGACTCCAGGAGCTCATCCAGTGCTTGGCTGTGGATCTCTGCATTTGCTGCCATCAGTTACTGGATAAAGGCTCTCTGATGAAAATTAGGGTGGTCATCAATGATGTTATTTTCAAGGTGCTCATCTCACCACATAAATGATATGTTTCTGAAAAACCTTTAAAAGGGTAGATTTCAATAATTGGGTTATACCTTTAATGCATATTGACCTACTAGTTTACAATATGTTGAGTACCCCTGAGTTTGTCATTTTAAAATTCTGGTTTCTTTCTTGCCTAGTAGCATTATATGTCAACTTAAAGAATGAACCGCATCAGACAAGTCTTTCTAAAGGTTTAAAGTTTTTGTGTTATATAGTTTTAGTGGTTACAACAGGCATACATTTAAAAATATCATGTTTTCTTAAGCAGAAAATACAAGGCAGAATTTAATTTTTCACATTGATTCAAGTTCCTTGTTTTGTAGAATAGCTAGTATTCACTAAAATTAAATTATGCAAATTAGGTATTTCTTGATACTAAACACTTGAAATGTTAGTAGCTTAAAACCAGCAAAAAACCATTTTATCATTAACATGTCAACTATACGATTCTGTTGATACCTTATCTAGCTGATCTGGGAACACTCAGTCCCTCTCTCTAACCAGATCAGTGTCTTCTGGAAGCTGCTTGATCCCTAGGTGGCTGGGATTATTCACTTGTCTCTGTTCCATGTGGCCATCCACACTCTAGCAGGCTCGCCTAGGCCACTTCCAAGACCACTAGAGCATCCTGGTATATGGACAAGAAGTTCGTAGGTCTCTTGAAACTTTTCCCCAGAGCCAACAGACACTCCCCCTGCATTATTGGCTAAAATAAGTAAACCTATGGATGTGGACTTTCCAGGGTGATGGAATTCCTGTGAAGTTCTCTTTCAAAGGATGCAGACAGAAGGAATTTAGACATTGGAGCTCTTTTCTGCAAATGACCTATGGCAGATGACGAAGACAAATGACAAATGATCAAGGAAAAGAGGGTCAAGTACCTTCTGATCCTGGTGCTAATTGGTTTCAAAATGTTATGAACTTTGGGCTCTTTTATTTACCTTTTAAAAGACACTGCTCTATTTTCCTGTTATCAAACTATCTGTACTTTCTTTTAATAGAATGCTGACTTCTAGCAGTGATTTGATGACTTCTTTTTCTTTTCTCATTTTACTTTGGCTAATTTTCTTAGGAACCAATTTACCAACACCTTTTATGGATATTTCTGTAGTAATGATGATAAATTCCTGACATTAATAACTCTTGTATTTTTAGATGCTTTTTTTGTTGCTTGGATGCTTGTTTCTGCTACTTGGAGACACACTAGAGAGGTGTGTTTCCAAAATATGGGGAGGTTCAATGTGAGAAAAACATGTCAACATGTCAAAATATTGCTTTTTTCCTATAGATGAAAGAGTTTTACATGCATTGCAGCCCGAGGCAGTATGGACAGAATGGATTGTGTTTTCCTTCCTCATCCCCTTCCCTTGCACTGCACAAGTGTGTGTGTATGTGTGTGTGGGGGTTTCCCCAATCCCCAGAACCTTATATCTAGGGCTCATAATAAGAATAAATGATCCACCTCTTTTGTTCCTCATGCTCACTGTGGTCTGTAAAAGGCAGCTCAGGTTCCTTGCTTCTGAGATGTGTTATGGGGTTAGTCACAAAGGACTTTGATACTCACAGATGAAGAGCAACTCGTAACTATAACATTTTATTGTTAAAATGCCATAAAAAGCTTTGGGGGACCTATGACTTATATATTTTCCTTAAAATTAATTCATAAATCATATCTAAAATGTATCAAATCCAAAAGCAACAGCTTTGACCTTGGAATCGCTGCAGCAGGAAGCCGGTGATACACTGTCAGCCACCTCAGCAGTTCTCCCAAGTGCATTACAAGTGCAAACACTTAAAACAAAAGACACGGTCTTTCAAAGGAGTAGATTTACTGATTCTGAGCTTTTCCAGTTCAGTACAAATATTTTAAAGCCATTATCATGAGTAGTACAATTTGTAGTTATTTTCACCAAATGACATGAAATATTCACTCTTCCCATCCAAATATTCCATTAAAACTATTTTAAATTTTCCTTTAAATATGGTCAGTTTTCCTTGTGCTTTCTATTTAATGGCCACATACAAGTGACCACAGTGCTGATGAGAGCACATCTCCACATATTATTTTTCTGTTGCATCTTTATTGTATGTTCCTAACATGGCAGGTATAATATTTGCCCCTTTTTTTTCATGAATCCTCACTTTTTTCCCTCGGTAACACTATCACACTTATAAAGATCTGTCTGCAAAAATAGTCAATGCATTATCGCTGTGCTTGTTGCCAAAGAGTGGTGATTCATTTGTGTATACTTGAGGAAATATTATGACTTCTAAATGTAACTTCCAGAAACATAAAAAGACATACCTGTCACAGTAGGCTTTTGCTTAAGATAGGTTTTCAAAGAGCTCCTTTGCTGTATGTGGAGAAGTGCATATTCTGACAGCATTAAACTGGCATGCTTTGTGCATTCTTCTCTCCGAGGGATTTTTTAGACAGTTGGAGATCATTACTGGAGAAACAAAAGATGGGGCATCTGCTTTCTTGATGCAAGGGCACTTGAAAATTTGCAAAGCGTAACACTGGGGAGCAAGTTACTGGAGCTGTAGCTCTTGACTCTAGGTTTCTTGGTCAATCCTCATCGTGGCCAGGATGAACTACCTCTATCTTCTTGTATCACACCATGACAGAAAGATCAAGATGGCTTGGGATAATGCTACTCTTTACAAAGTGTGATCAGTTTTTTCCACTGTTCCCTTGCTCCCTGGGAAGACAGTGTGCTTATAATAAGCTGTTCACCTTGATCCACCCACTCAGCAACTCTAAAGTCTTTGTTTATTGGTTGGCATGGCCACTTCATAACTCTTTATGTTAACAGTATTTTTTTTTCTGGACTCATTCTATTCATACAGTATTCTAAACAATTTGAAAGCAATAATGACACCTTAAGATCTATTGGTATTTGTGATATAAATTTGACATATCACAAATAAGTCAAATAAAATATATATTTTCAACATAGCAGTTACTTAATGTTGAAATGAGCATATATATGTAGATGCTACAAATAGTGCCAAGCTGAATATTTTCTTTAGGTAAGCAAATTTTAACTCTGTTATTCATTCACATATATATTAAATAAGCATAAATGGATATTATTATATTTTTATACCTAAACTAATGAAGTGTCATATAGAAATAAAAAATCATGTTCACAGTGTGTGTGCATGCATGCTTGTGTGTGTGCATACACATATGCATAAACACAGAAACAGACACATGTGGCATTTTGTGAAAGGCATATTTTTATTTTAAAGAAACAGATCATTATGAATCCAATTATGTTATCCTTGTAAATACATTCTGCTTTTTGTTTCTTTCCATTTTACAAAACTCTAAGTCTAAGAGGAGATCTTAACCTAATTCCCAGTGGGTCTGTGTTATATTTTTAATTTTTTTATTAATTTTACATACCAAACACAGTTCTCCCTCCCGCCTCTCCTTCTGCTTCCCCCAACCATCCACCCTTACTCTATCCCCCATAGATTCCTCATGATAGGAAAGCTCCTATGGGAGTCAACAAAGCCTGGTATATCAAGTTGAGGCAGGACCAAGTCCCGCCCCCCAGCATCAAAGCTAAGCAAGGGATCCCACCATAGGGAATAGGCTCTAAAATACTACTCATGCACTAGAGATATAGATCTTGGTCCAACTGCCAGGGTCCCACAAACAGTCCAAGCTACACAACTGTCACCTTCATTGGGAGTGTCCAGTTCTGTGTCTTTTGGCTCCCAAGACATAGCTGTCGGTCTAGAGTCTAGGAGCTGGTGTGAGCTGTCTCTGTGGGTTTCCCCATTATGATCTTGACCTCCCCACATTGCTCATATAATCCCTCCCCCCTTTCTTCAGCTGGACTCCTGGAGCTCTGCCTGATGCTTGGCTGCTGATCTCTGCATCTGCTTCCATCAGTTGCTGGATGAAGATTCTATGATGGCAATTAGGGTAGTTACCAATCTGTTTAGAGAAGAGGACCTATTCAGGCACCCTCTCCACTATTGTTGGGAGTCTTAGCTGGGGTCATTCTTATAGATTCCTGGGTATTTCCCTGCTACCAGGTTTCTCCATAATCCCAAATGTCACCCTCTATCAAAATGTCCCTTTCATTGCTTTCCCACTCCATCCATCCCCCAACTTGATCATCCCATTCCCTCATGTTTTCATCCCCTCATCCATTCTATTCCACAGCCCTCCTCTGGCCTCAGGTTAACCCAGGAGATATCTTCTATTTCCCCTTCCCAGGGCAATCTATGCATCCTTCTTAGGGTCCTTTTTCTTACCTAGCTTTTCTGGGGCTATGGATTGTAGTCTGGTTATCCTTTGCTTTACATCTAGTATCCTCTTATGAGTAAGTACATACCATGTTTGTCTTTCTGGATGTCGGTTACCTCATTCAGGATTTTTTCTAGCTCCATCCATTTGTCTGCAAATTTCATAAGGTCAGTGTTGTTTTGTTTTATATAGATGGGTAATACTCCATTGTGTAAATGTACCAGATTTTTTAATTGATTCTTTGGTTAAAGAACATTTAGATTGCTTCTAAAATCTGGCTATTGCGAATAATGTAGCTATAACCTAGTTGAGCAAGTGTCATTGTGTTATGATTGAGCATCCTTTGGGTACATAACCAAGAGTGGTAATTCTGGGTCTTGATGGAGTCCCAGTTTTCTGAGAAACTGCCTAACTGATTTCCAAAGTGGCTGTACAAGTTTGCACTCTCACCTACAATGGAGGAGTGCTCCCGTTACTCCACATCCTTTCTAACATAAGCTGTCCTTAGTGTTTTTGATCTTAGTCATTCTGACAGGTGTAAGATGGTATTTCAGAGTCATTTTGATTTGCATTTTTCCTGAAGACTAAGGATATTGAGCAATTCCTTAAATGTCTTTTGTCTACCTGAGATTCTTCTGTTGGGAACTCTGTTTAGAACTGCACTCCATTTTTTAATTGAATTATCTGGCATTTTGATGTCTAGTTTCTTGAGCTCTTTGTATATTTTAGAGATCAGCCCTCTGTCAGATGTGGGGTTGGTGAAGATATTTTCCCATTCTGTAGACTGCCATTTTGTCTTATTTACCGCGTCCTTTGCCTTAGAGAAGCTTTTCAGTTTCAGGAGCTCCCACTTACTGATTGTTGTTTTCAGTGTCTGTGCTACTGGGGTTATATTTAGGAAATGGTTTCCTGTGCCAGTGCATTCAAGGCTACTTCCCACTGTCTCTTTAACCTAGGGCATGATCATGTTTTGGTCTTCTTTTCTTCTTCTCTCTTTGTCTTTGAATATGGTGTCTGTGGATTTGTCCAGTTAAAGTGCTTTCTGCACAAACAAATTGTGTGTTGAAAACTTTTTCTCATGGGTTTGACAAGGTGGTATAAATACTCCAGATTATAATAGTTACATGTTTTGTAGAAAGTAGGGAAGACATTCATCCAGACGACATTAAAATAAATTAGGGAGGATGCTGGATAAATGGAAATGGTGGGGATGATAGCAAATTATGAGAAGGGTAATCCCAAATTACTCATTCATGACTTATGATTTTCATCTTATTAACTATGTAAGTCAATTGGGCTACTATTATTATTTTAACATTTTTATATCAGATAGATGTGATCTAATTCCTAAGTGTTTAGTTCACTTTGTATTATGAAGCCAAAATGGGTATAGAGCTAATATTTAGCAATTTAAAGGGCTAATTATCCTTTAATATGCCCTTTTGCATGAACATTGGATGGGTTTTAAAGTCCTAAGAGTAGATAGAATGTGAAATATTTGATTTGTACCAGGTAAAAAAATTTAAGTATCTTATATAAACTCTTTTATTTAGCATCACCAGAAAGAAGCAGTTGAAAGCCAAAAGGTCATGCCCAGGCCTTCCAGATGGAAAAGAACCATTGTGACTGTGTTGAACTAAAGGTCTCTACCTCTTCTCAGGATAACTCTTGATGATGATGACCTTAGCTAGTTCAGAAAAGAGCTGCCATGGTCCCGATCATGAGCAAACGTGTTCAACGGGCCTGTTTCCACAGTCCAGTGGTATTTTAGACAAGATGGAACTATTGAGCTAGGTTTAATTTGTATTAAATTTGCTGAGAAGTTGGATTAGCTTTAGCATGTGTTTCTGTGGGGAAGGTGAGTTTAAGCCTTTTAAGGCTGTGGGTAGTCAGGGCACATCTAATGGAGGAGAAAGAACCGCACTGCCTGTAGGAAAGGCCCTGCTGGGAACGGCAATGGCAGCAGGACTGCCCTCCACGGCGGCTTCAGTGTGCACGGTCACCCCTGCTCTTCTGCGCTGCTGCAACAAGGAGCAAGCTGTTAACACCCTGTGAAGTTCACCAAATCGAGTTTGCTTTTCCGTAGGATGTAAAGCTTGACATTCAGCTTCGCGCACGGGGTCACCCAGCTGGGAAGTGCAGGGGCCGCAGTTCAAATCTGGACTGTCTGATTCTCGAGGCCAGAGGCTATTTCTGGAAGACGGAGGAAGGAAAGTAATTGGACCTTATTTAAATTTAAATTGTGTTAAAATGTATGGGGAAACCGCTTCTGAAAACTTGTTTATTTGAAGGTTAATAAAAATGAGAGATAACCAGGGAGGTAGCGTGAGAGAAAATGGCTGAGGAGAGAAACGACATGTCAAAGTTGTCCTTTGACTTCCACATGTGAGCCCCGACACACGTGACCACATATACACGCACATGTGCGTGCACAGGATATCAATATTAAACATATTTTTAGAGCATAAAGAAAAGACTGATAGTGGTTGTACCCTTCTCCCTTTGGACAGGTAGAAGTTAACCTTAAAGTTCTGAAGTGAAGTCGGTAGGTTTCCTCTTCTATAAAATACGCATCTACAGGATGAAGAACACCAGTCTGGGGTTCAAACTCTCGGCTCAATGCCCAGAGCTCCTTCATGGCTACTGAGATCCCCACAGGTTACAGGGCTTTTTGTGGAATGGGGAAGGTGCCCAACTCTCAAGCCTTTTTGTCAGGAATCAATGGTAGAGTGTTCATCAGGAATCCTGAACTGGAGTGATTTTGCTTCTCCATGAATATTTGAAAATGCATGGAAACAGTTTCTCATGTTATTTTATAAGGTCGGCAAATAAAAGTATTCATTATTCCAACTGATGAAAAATTGTGCCCACAATGTAAAATAACTATGTCTAGATACCAGAGATCTTGAATTGTTGTAAATGTCAGCAAAGCCTGGTGCCTTGAAGGCCAGAATGCTGAAAAAAAAAATGGTACGGGGAACAGTTTATCACAACACAGAAGGATCTTGTCTCAAATGTGAAAACTACCAAATCTGAGACATACATGTTCAGATCAAAAATCTCATAATGGGGCTCAGTGTCAGTGAGCATATATTGCTTTGCTTGGGCTAAGATTTGGTTCCCAGCACCCATACAGGCAAATCAAAACCGCCTGTAAGTCTGGCTGCAGAGAATTTAGTGCCCTCTTCTGACTGCCACAGGAAACTGTATGCATGCAATGAACAACCCAGACATATTCATAAATTAAAACTATCTGTCTTAAAAGAAAAAGAATCTGGTAACAAAAAACACCTCTCACACAGACCTGGCTCTCATTCAGATCTACTGTGTGCCAGGTGAGATCAAAATTGAAAAAGCCCAGCCTTCGCAGTACTAAATGCAGTCTGTGAGTCCCTTCTCCACCATACAGTCTTTGTTCCACCAACCCTTTGCTGTAAATATTTGGAAGAAAAGGGACCTAAACATTGAAGACTAATTAATGAGCCACAGCAAGTAGAGTCTCCCTTCTGCATTGTGTTCCTGTCTTCTTGATGCGCAGTTGGGCAAGGCAGGCATTGATCTGATGCTGGAGACAAACTGTGGTTGGGCCTCAGATCTTCCCTGTTGCCTACTTGGACCAGGCTTGCTGACCTCAGACAGAATGCTCACATATCTCTCCTTTTGACTCACAGTAGAGCACAGGGTTTGGCTGCTCCTAGAGCAATGGTCCTTTCCCATTCCTTGTCTTAACTGCCCGGACAAAGAAAGAGTTCAAAGACCAGACACAGTCTATGGCACCCCAGAGCTTCTCCTCTATGAGAACTGCGAGGGCTGAGCCGTGTTTACAAATGCATTCCAGTGGTGAAGCAGTCAGGAGCTGGGCATCAGCCACTCATCCAGACCAGTCTTCCGTCCGTGGTTCTCTCTCCATCAGTCAATAGTCCAGGAGGCAGTGCTGTTTATACCTGGGATCCAGTAGATTGAACACCTGCCATCCATGTAGTCAACCGGAAAAAAAAAAGCAGAGAGATTATTGCAGACTCCATCCATCTTGAGCAGAGCAAACTCAAAGCTCAAGTAATCCTTACAGTAGATTAGGAAGTGTGAGCTTCAATTACTCCAAAGTATATCGGCCTGATAATGTATTTCATCAGGATATGAATTATGAGGTGCTCAGACTAATTCTCTGGAATCACAAGGGGAATTAGAAGTTCTCATCGCGTATTACAGCAAGTTGGCACCCAGGGAGTAGTATGTTATAGTCAACATTAAATTTCCATATTGAAACCGTGAAGTAAGTATTGATTTTTGAAGTAGTATCGCGGAGTGCTGTTCACTTTTAAAATGACAATGGATATAAATTCATCTTTGACAGATGGTTCGGAAATATCTTTCCGTGGTTCATTATTTTTATGTGGTCTCTGTATGAATAAAGAAATCAAATTTCTTTAACGTTGGCTATCAGAAGTCTCTTGTTGTATTGAGAAGTACATCATTTTAACTAAGGGAGCTAATCACCTATTTTGTAGCAAGAAATAGAAACAGAACAAAGCTCCTTGATATATTTAGTGATGGGATGGGAGCAGGGAGGCGAATAGGGAAATTTTGGGTCACCGAGGTGGTATATAAAAAGAATGGCAACTGAGATGTCCTAAAGAAATATACTGAGAGGTTAATAGTTTTAAATAATAAGATATGAATATTTTCATAAAACCACAAAGGTATACATTGATATAGTATATGATTATAAAATATTATACCAATTATAACATATATATATTTATATGCAATAGGCTAAAGTGCAATAGAAAATAAGTGTGTATAAGTTATATCTTACACAAGAAACAACTGGTTTAGATTTATGCAAGTTTTGATATAATATTATATAATATTAATATAATGAAGGCTAGGAATGTTGCTCAGCTGGTAGAATGCCTGTTCAACATGCACAAAGCCTTAGCCTTCATCCCCAGCCCTTCATAACCCAGGTATGCTGGTGTACGCCTGTAATTTTCTCATGTGAGAGATGGAACAGAAGAAATGGGAGGAAAAGAGGTTCAAAGTCATCTTTCAGCTCCATAATAAGTTAAATATAGCTAGTGTATGTGACCATTGTGTGTATGTATGTGTGTAAGTATATGTATGCATGTATATGTGTATTTTTATAGTTATAGACTGTATATATAAGCCAATTCTGTTTGTCATATGTTCTTTCAGAAGGTCATATTCCTGTAGCGCTCCTGGCAGGGTACACAGAGTCGATAATATTGTGTTCTAATATTGGAATCAGTTATTACCTAGCTATAATTCACTGCAGTTGGGTCAATAAAACACATCTTGTCATATCCTGAGGTAAAACTGGAACACAGTATGTCCTCTGTCTGCAGTGGCATAGAAATTCTAAAACAGAAGATGAATGTCACATGCAGAACCATTTTATTGGTCCCCAAGTGAATGATGGATCCAGTGATTACTCAGAATCAATTTGTGCTATAACAGCATTGGCCCAAGTCCCCCTGGGCTGGCACCTGTGTAACCTGCTTGTGTGTGCCTTGTGTTTTGTGGTATCTTTCCTCAGTAGACATTGGTGTACCTCACATTTTTTATGATGGCTCATTGTCTGTGAGTTTTTATCCCAGGAAAGATCTGAAATTGGAATTTTGCTTTTATTTATGGGACATGGACCCTAATAGTAAAATTGTCAAAAATTGGTTTTGTATTACAAGATGGATGCTAGACATTTTTAGAATGACAAACTATCTCCCCGACTAATAGGAGGAGAACAAATGCCAGATATGTTTTTATTTGTTTGCTCGTGAACTTTAGCACACAAATTCAAATTTGATAGGAATTCAAATGTGCATTAAAAGTTTAAAGAGGAGCCGGGAAGATAGCTGTCAGAAAAGGGGGCTTTCACTCCAGCATGAAAATCTAAACTCCAATATTTAGCATTCACTGCTGGCCTCTGTGACATATTCCTGTAACCCCAGCACTGGAGTTTATAGGCAGGTTGATCTCTGGGCAGGTTGATCTCTGAAGGTTAATGAATGAGCTTCAGGCTCAGGGGCAGACTCTATCTCAAAGTTAAGAGTGCAGAGCATTCTGGAAGACATAGCAGACACTAACCTCGGCTTCTGGATGAACTTAAGTGCAAGAGCAGCAACAACTGGACACATCCACACCCATGCCAACCAGTTCCTACGCCGCACAACATGCAACATGCACTCACGTGCATGCACACACATAAATGTACAGGAGTGCATACACATGCGTACCTCAGAGAGACAGACACATAAATAAAATATAAGATTAAATCTTTAAGAATAACACACTTTGAGTTTTGGTTCACCAGAATTTGTTCTGAAGTTCATCTAATCCCAGGCCTCCCTTCATACTGATTCTTGGGGGTATAATTTTTACGTGGAACACATTTCTACGGCCTGAATTGGTTTAGGTCATTAACCACAGGAGAGGCCAGGGACAGCAGAGTCCCCCTGCTGATGCAGGGATGCTGCAGTTCTGCATTTTCTTTCCAACCTTAAGTCTATCAGGCGATGTGTGCTACCCTTCAGTATGAGTATTATTTTCATTATGCACATGTAAAACACCCCTATCACACATATGGCATTGCTTCAATTCACTTTCTTCAGCCCTTGAATTCCCACAAAGCACTCTGGGAAACTCCAATCATGCAGAGCCTAAAATGAATTGATACAGCCGGCAAGCCACTGCCATGTGCCCACCCATCTGGGAAAGGGTAATTAGGATGGATTTCCCCAGTGCTCTATTGAGCGGAACTCACATGTCCTCCGGTGCTGTCAGCCTTTGGGAAGGAAAAGGACACATTTGCTATTCTTCTTCAAATTCCCCTCCATTATTATATGCCATTGTGACTACTGCAGCAGGTATCCACTACAGCCTGAAAAGCCAGGTACACAAAGTAATTGATTCCCTTTGGTTTTCCCTGACTTCTGTATTTTGAACATGTTTTTCCAGCTAAGAGTCCTGATGTTTTTATGGTGGGTGTACCTATCTTATTTGTCAGTTTGTGGGTAAGCCCCAAATCCTGAAAGGCTGGGGGTAACTCTACAATTAGGTACTTCATGCTGCTTTCCACACTGTTAAACTTTTTGACCCAGGAAATGTTCAGAGTCCTTGGATTGCTGTGCTTGGTGTCTCTGATGTGTCTCAGGTGACCCAGGAAGGAGAAGGGCAGGGACAGAGCTTTCATTTAAAAATGGTATTCCCTTCTTTCTATGAATCTTTGTATTTCCATAAGCAAAATTTTACTTTTTCACATTGTTCCTTTGATCCCCTGACCCACCAAAAGGTACATCTCTGACTCGAAATTTCCTTTCAGGAATGAATAAGACTGGAAATACCCTGATAGGGTGTGGCTATGACAACAGACCTGCTGAACTGGGCTCCAGTAAGGACCCCATACCCTGATGGGTTAATTCTGAAGCTGGGTTCCTAAGGCTTCAAGGGCTTCATCTTCATGTGTTCAGTAGTAGTGGTCTACATTGATTGCTGGAGAGTTCAACATCCACACCCATCCCTCCGGAGATATTTTCCTAGAAATGAGAGAATGGCATCCTGTAAACCATCTTTATGAGTGCATTTTCTTGACATTATCCAAGGATGGTGAAGCACCTTGGAATCTCACCAAGTTTTGGAGTCTGCTTTGCAAGATTGCTTTAAAGAATTGCATCGACATGACTGTTCCACATCTTTGAGTATAGTATGGTTTTGGTGTGTTACTGCATGGTGGTCATGATATTCACAAGTCCATGTCTCAACACTGTTAAGTTTAGAAACAATAAACATTAGTAACAGCCTAGTATTGATGGACATGATCTGTGTGCTTGAAAAATAAAAAGATATTGCATTGTTCTTACTAGATGAGTTTCCTGAGCCATTCTAATTAGACAAATGGACATTACATATAAAATTGTGAATGACAAATGTATTATTTAAGGAAAATAAATAGAGTGTTATCAATGGCTTACAACTGAGAGGGGCTAGGCAATCCAACCATATCCATTCACATGCTAGAGAAGCTGAAAAAATCCTGGTAGCTGGTTACTCAGTCCATACATCTGGATGCCTCTGCAGTCTCAGTCTAGTTTTAAAGGCATGGAGGAAAACCTGGGCATAGCTAGTCTTCAGTTCACAAAGGAAGACTGAAGAAGCCAGAAACCAATGCCAGTGAAAGATGGCAGCATCAACAGTAGCAGGGGAGACTCACAGCAAGAAGCAATGCCAGCCAATCAAACAAAACTGCTTTACTTCTCCACCTTTTCATATCTGGGAAGGTCCAACCCTCAGTTCATCCTTTCTGGAGGTAGTCTCACTGCCCCACCTAAAGCCAGAGCCAATCAAGTTGGTGATAATGGCCACAAGTATCTGAAACTTGGATTTGGTATCACTCCAACTAACTTCCTATGACTATAAGCCAGAGGAACCCAGAGAAGAGGCATCTGTCTACAGGTTTTCTCTTTGGTAAACTGATGTGGGAGAATAGTCTGTATTCTGTCAATCATGTTTTAAATAAATGCTGATTGGCCAGGCAGGAAGTAGAAGTGGGGTGAGGAGAACAGGAGAATTCTGGGAAGAAGCAGGAATCCCATTCCTTCCAGTCCATCCTAAATCATCGAAGAAGCAAGATGTGACTTGCTCTGCTGAAAAGGTACTGAGCTATGTGGCTAACATAGATAAGAGCAATGGATTAATATAAGCTACAAGAGCTAATAAGAACCCTGAGCTAATGGGCCAATCAGTTCATAATTAATATAGATCTCTGTGTGACTTTCTTTGGGGTCAAATGGCTGTGGGACCTTGTGGGAGGACAGAAACTCCAACCCCTCATGTTACAGTGAACTCTACAGTCTACCGATATGAAGAGATTCTAGGAATGACAGCTCTCCTAACTATATTGAACACTTTTCTGCCTCTTATCTTGATAGCTTCAATAATCTATAATTCTGACAGCTCATCCAGTAACAGATTAGTACTGGAGATGTTCTGTGAATTGGAACCATTGCATTTCAGCTGAGAATTTCAGTCAAATGAGTTGAGTGACAGTGAATTAAATAATTATTAATAGACTCTCAATTCTAAAAGGGATGAATGTCTTGATTGGAGAATAAAGTATGATCAGATGGTAAGAAATGCTTTCCCTAGGTGATGTAAAAGGGTTGAGTCTACAGTGACGTGTGCAAGATTTGGTTTAAGACAGAAGTAGTTGACCAGGTAGGGAAGAGAGGTTGACAAGATTATGGATTGATACTAAGTGGGCCCAAATAATTAACAATAAGAGAACAGATGGGTCCTGATGCAGCAGGCACCTGGATGTAAACATAAGAATTTTGTTTCCCCATACATACTAATTGAATACAGAGAAGCTGAGCTGGTGCCTACCTAGAATCATCATTCCTGTTGAGTAGTACTCAGAGTATTCCAGCCACAAACCCTTCCATCCACAATGCTGACATGTCATGAAGTCACCAAAGTTATGGGAGTAATCAACCACTATCTGATTGGATTTAAGACCAACTCTATGAGTTGGAGCCCATGCCTAATACTACTTGTGTGGCCAAGAACCTGAAACTAGATTATAGGACATAGACATAGCGAAAAGCCAAATCTACTGCTCTATTAAAGGAACATAACAATAAATGATACCTAATGACATTCTGCTATACTCACAGATCAGTGACTTTGTAAGCCATCATAAGAGAAGCTTCCTTCTGCCATAATGGAAACAAATACAGAGACTCACAGCTGAACAATGTGCAAAAAGTAAGAGACCTTGGCATACTCAGTCCTAAATGGGATGTCTTCATCAAATCTCTCCTTTCAGGGCTCAGGGAACTCTGAAAAAGAGGATGCAGAGAGATTGTAACAGCCAGTGGGTATGACAGATGCCACAGAAGCAAAGCCTTATAAATGCAACAAGACTGGAGCACATGTGAACTCACAGAGACTGTGGCAGCACACGCAGGCCTATGAAGGTCTAAGCCAGAGAGGGTTCCAACAATGAAAGAGGAAGTAGGCACAGGCCGTCATCTCTAGCCCAGATGTTATCTCTGATTGATAACACCTTGAAGAAGAAAAATAAATATTACCCAATGTTGCCTCACACTTAAGGGCAGGCTTCATGCCCAGGAGTAGATGACCAACAGTAAACAAACTCATTGGTATTTTTGGAGGTGTAGGTGTGTGTGTGTGTGTGTGTGTGTGTGTGTGTATACGTGTGAGTACATGCGCACACACACACACAATGCTTTCTCTGGGCCTTTTTTCCCCACAGGTCTTTTGCTTATATATTATTTTTATGTTTTGTATTTTTATGGGATCTCCCCCCTCTCTTTGTGTGTGTGTGTGTGTGTGTGTGGGAATGTGTTTGTGAATGTGTATGTCTCTGGGTCTGTATGTGTTTCTTGTGATTTTTCTTTGGCTCTTTTTTCTATTTGTTTGTTTTCTATGCTATTTTCATTTTATTTTGCATGCCTATTAGTTTTCTAATGACAGAGAAAGAAAGGGTACGGATTTGGGTGAGTAAGAAGGTGTGGAGCATTCAGGAGGAGTTGAGGAAGAGAAAGCTGCGATCAGAATATATTTTATCAAAAAGTGTTTATTTCAATAAAAAATATTTTCTTTATTCTGAAAGAGCAGGAAGCTGTTAATAGCTTTTAGCCTGCAGATGACATCTGAATGCTAGTCCCAGTTCAGATCCCTCCGTATTTGCATCATTCAGGGATGCATTGCTGCAGCAAGGGAACGAGAGTCCAGGTAGCGATGAGAGGGAATTTCAACAATTGAGCCTGTGAGCCCAAGTCAGATACCTGTGCTTCTGTCTGTGAGAAAGAGAGAAAGACAGTGATGGCAATGACCAAGCTAGTGATGGTGGGCTGAAGAAGTGTGGCCAGGTTCCAGGGACATGGAGGTAAAGCTGTGGAAAGACAGATTGGATTCCAACTTTGTAAATATATGTGATTCTTCAGACTTTATGTGTTCATTAGACTTTATGGGGCAAGTGGGTGTTTTTAGTCATTTATATAGAAAACTGTAATAGGGTTATATTTTCATGACTCTGATGTCTCTCAGACACTGTTTTCAAATACGGTAACTTGGAAATAATTTTTCTAAACAAGATGAGGAAGATCTCACATAGTAATAAGTTTCTGGTTAAAATAAAAAAATCATTATTCTTTTAAAAATGAGATGGAGCAAAAATTCTGCTCAGCCAATGTGTCTGTGTTTTTGTTCTCTTGGCCCAGTTCTTAGCAGAAACACCTGCTGCTGGAAAGATCCATGTGTCCAGAAGCAGATGCGCTCCATGGAAGCACGACCATGGCAGTTTCCATGAAGCCGCTAAGAAAATTATTAGCATCGGTATGCTCTTGCACAAAAAGTGGAATTATTTCCTGAGGGGTTTATTGGGAACCGAGCTATTCACGTGCACCCCACTCTCCTATGCCTCTGTAGAGCAGAACTGCTTTTGCCGGGGCCTCTAGCAGACAGTGTGGCTTTATCCAGCCTAGCATTCACTGATCTCTCCCACTATGCAAATAGAACTTTATTCCTATTGCTTTTGGCAGCAACACCTTTTAAGAATTCAGCTCTCTCTGTATGTATTCCAGTTTGCTTTGCCCTGCCTGATGTCCAGCCAATGCCTAGATAGCAAGGAAAGAAACTGGGGAAGCAAATCCTACAGGAGCATTGTGCAAAGTCTGGGTCCCCTCGCTTTGTGGCTCAGATGCTGTTGTCTCCCCCCACTTAGCTGATAGAAACATCTGAGAGAATAATTTTCTTCCGCCTCCCCAGCAAACCCACAGGGCTTGGCTAAAGCACTTCCTGTAAGTAAAGTCAGAGTTGAGTGGAGCCATATTTATGGCCTGAGAACACCGCATAAATATCTCTTGACAGGTACCGGAGCTCAGTGAGTTCTAAAGCCATCCCCTGTGCCAAGCCACTGAGCTGGGACAGAGGGGCCAAGAGCCCTAGGATGGAAAGCAGGGCCAGGGTTCTTGGCCCCTCACGGTAGCTGCATTCATAGTCCACCCACGTCTTCGAAATATATTTTGCCTAATGGGCTTTGTAAAGGCTCAACGGCTCAAAATATATCACTGCTAAAAAGAGCTGAACTGGAATTTTTGGGTGAAAGTTTCAGAGCCAGATAGAGTTGTCTACCTAGAGCGTTCTTTCCTTTCAAGGGTGTTCTTATCTGAAAAGCCTATCAAACAAGTATGTGGTGCTGGGAATATAGTAGGTATGCAAAATTCGGGAGCCTGTCATTTTTGTTGCTGTAGCCCTTCTAGGGCCGCACACTTTCTGCCTGTTGCCTGAGGATTCCTTCTTGAGCTTAGGCCTTGAACTCTAACACACATACTCAAGCAGTACTTCAGTCTATGTTTCATTATATACAAAGGCAGGAGGATTGCCATTCCTGTAATGATGTCTGAAGGGCCTTGGGAACTTCTCTCTGCTCCACGTGGGAGTCTAAAGGGGTGAAAAAAAAATCTCAGTGGCGCGTCACCTGGGCCGTGTGAGCTCAGTGTGCTCTCTAACCTATTTGCTCCTTCCCTCCTCTGGCTCCTCCCTGACACAATCACTCATGAGACAATTATTCTTCTTCTGCAGCTGTCAAATTGTCGTGGTAGAAACCAGAGTGGTGCGCCATAAAAACTGCTTACCATGTGTACGGAAATGCAGCTGTCAGCCCTTTTTCTGCTACAAATGGTTATAGGACCTTGGACACATTGTTGGGTTGGTCCATAGTTTGTTTTCTCCTGATAGAGCTGTGGCCTGCAAGGTTTTCTTTTTTCCATCCTTGGTTTCTGGGGAGTCAGTGGAGCAGGTTTTGGTGATCTTAAAGGGCATGCCAGGATGCTACAAAGTATTGGCAAGGCAAGAGTCTCTCCTTTACACTTCAGAATTCTTAGAAATTTCGAACTGGAAATGCCAGTAAACAATTTGAAGTGGTTTTCTATTTGACATTTACCTCTATTCATAGTAATGAACACACACACACACACACACACACACACACACACACACACATACACATACACATATATATACAAGAGCCTCTTTGTGAGCAAAGCACCATTGCATTTAGTGCCAGATTTTGTAAGTGACATATGTGTATGTGTGTATATATATATATATATATATATATATATATATATATATTCACAACAATGAATATATATGTCTGCTTTGGCTCTCCTGCTTCTTTTAATGGAGCTGTATCCACTGGCAACTGATAATTTACAATAAAAAGTGATAAATAACAGGGGTACTTTGCTTTTAAGTCAGTGGCATCTGTCCATAGAGATGAAGTGGGTTTACAATGTGCTATTAGTGTCAAACAAAATGTAGTCACAGAAAAAGAGCTGGGAACAGCAGCAACGCTGGTGCAGCCTCACTCCAGCGAGGTATAAACTGCCTATCCAGACTTCCGTCATGGATTCATGAACTTCAGCAGACCTTATCGCACCCATGAAAATGAAATTGTGTTTGCTAAATCCTAATTTTTGCTGCCAAGTTATTCTGGGTGTGATTATTGGAATATTTGACCATGTATATCAACCATGACATGATTATTCTTTTGAAAGATGATTTTAAGGATTTTATTGGTTGTAAAATCGGCAAATGTGTTTGGGGTGCGTGGAGGGGGGGGGCCTGTGCTATGATATGAGTATAAGATCAGAGGCCAGCTTGCAGGCATCCTTTATCTCCTTACACTACGTGAATCGTGCGGATAGAGGGCAGAACTCAGCTTGTCACTCAGGGATAGTGGCAGGCTGTTTTACCCACCTAGCCATATTACCACCTTCGAGAGCTTTTGAAGTACTGGGTGGTCATGTGCATTTTCTGATGTGGATAGATTTAGACGCTCACTCAGTGCTTGTGTTCCCATGTGTTGCTGCCTTCAGGACACCTTCTTAACTATGCTTCCATTCTAACGAGACTGAGAAACAATATCTGATTAACACCGTGTGTAAATAAATACTTAGGGACACAAGAGCCTCTTCGTGAGCAAATCACCATTGCATTTAGTGCCAGATTTTGTAAGTGACATTTTATGCCTTGTTAATTTTTATATTTCCAGACTCTCATATACACCTGCTAGGTAGTATGTACTGAAGGCTTGATGTAGGAGAATGAGTACTAGGGCTTTCTAAGGTAAGACTACAGTATGTAGGAGATATCTTCCTGTCGTTCTTCTATTGCTGACATTAAGGCTTCGAGAAGCAATAATTCTTACACACATTTTCAGATACTTCTTGGCAATGAAGCACCTTGCAAGTATGTCAATGTTGTTTTCTGTCAGCTTTTATGATGTGGAGGTTTATGTCAGAGTGCTCGGTCAAGTAATTATCCACAAATAATCTGCTTAAGATGCCGAATTCGACATCATCATTCATGTAACTCCTCTGCCCTGCTGCCCAAGTTAAAAATAAAACAATGTCAGGATAATAAAAGCTGTGGCTAGGACAAATGAATAATAAAACAAACATCTCTTCCGATCGTATGAATGGGATTAAACCAAGGCTGCTGCTTAACCCTGCGCCGAGAGTCATGCAAAGATGACAAGATTGTGTTTATTTTTCTCTAACCTCAAGAGTCCCAGCTTTTTTTTTCTTGAGTATAGCAGGGATTTTAACAGATGCCACACCTAAAATTATACGTTCTGCAATCTGTCTCAAACAGGGTGATTTGGATTGGGTTATTCATTCATCTAAACTAATCCAGTTAAGAGTAACTTAATTAAGGGAATAAAATCTGCCATCCTGTTTCTGTCTGCGGAGGAATATTGTATCACAACACTGACATATCTGTACAGGGAGCCAAAACATGGGCAGAACATCCTGGAAATCACAGCGTCAAAATGTAAAAATGATGCAAAATTCTTGTTATCCTTCCATGGCCAAAGAACTTTCCTGGAACCAGGACTTGAATGTGTTTATTAAAATTGATTCAATTGAAAATACCCAACAGTCGGTCCAAGTGTAGAGAATAAGCCCAGTGAAGTGCTCAGTTAAAAATAGGACATCTCTGATCCACTCCCATCAAGGCTCAGGAGACATTGCAGAAGAGGACACAGAAAGATTATAAGAGCCAGAGGTCAGGAAGGGCCAGGGGGAAAGACCGTCTCCTGATCATGATAGGCTTGCTGCATGCATGAACTCAGTGGAGCTGTAGTGGCCTCCACAAGGCCCATACAAGATCAAGCCAGTCAACATTCTAGTATGTGGAGAGGCGCTCAGGAGTTTCACCCCCTAGATGAGGAGCTATTGGCATCTGATGGGTGTAAGGAGTGGTAGAATTATTTATTTTTCTCCTCAGGGGATGGTCACATATAATGAACATAGAGAGAGCACTGATTGCACTTCATGGATGGGGAGGAGAATGCTGTGAGCAAGACATGGGAGAGTTGGGGGCTAATAAGATCAAAATAAATGGTTTGAAATTCTTAAAGAATAGATAGATGATAGATAGATAGATAGATAGATAGATAGATAGATAGATAGATAGATAGACGAAGAGATGGTAGAAAGAAAGATGTCAATGCCTAGCAATTAATTCAGGAGTACCTGTTTCTACATCATAGAAAAGACAGTAAGGACAGCACACCTCCACCTTATTTAAGCTGACTCAGGTAAACATATACAAACCAATACCTCTACATTTATATCAGTGAAATAGTTTCTCTGGAGTGATGTATGGCAAAATAATTGTTTAGAGCCATACTGTCTTAGTAACTAAACTCTTTGTGGCTTCTTGCCTGCTTTCAATTTAAAACATATGCAGTTACTGAACTGAT
This sequence comes from Microtus agrestis, assembly GCA_902806775.1. Lineage (NCBI taxonomy): Eukaryota > Metazoa > Chordata > Mammalia > Rodentia > Cricetidae > Microtus > Microtus agrestis. The sequence continues at coordinate 60,174 of CADCXT010002846.1, read as the reverse complement.
ATTAAAAAATAAAATGAGTTTCTTCATATTATTTATTTAGACATGTAAGCCAAATGTAATTATGATTTTGCATATGTTATTTTTATCTGCTCATTTTTAAGCCTGTCTTTTGTACATGAACTTGGACAAGACTTATATGTCAAACTTCAGGGACATTTCATATAAATGCATGTGTTTTGAGGTTTCCTCCTGCCCCTACAAAAGGCAAAAATCCTTCAGGTCTGTGGTTTTCATTCATGTGTATAAAAGTTCATACTTGTTTTGCTCAATAAAACTGAATAAATCATGGAACACATTTATTTTCATGTTTGAGAAAAGCAAATCACTGCAGGCCACCTGCCCAGAGCTTTTGCCTGTCATATTTTGTTTAGAATTTGTTTTTCATTTGTCCTAGACATACAGGATTTGCTTTGCCCTGGCTCCTCATTCAGTTGCTTTTGTTTGTTTGCGCGTTTGCTTCAGCCTTTGTACACAAACTGTCCGGTGCTTACAGACACACTTTACAGTCCAGGATTCCGGGTCTGCACACCCATGACTGTTCTTACTGCCGTTGGTCCCATCCACGGGAATATTGATGAACAAAACCACAGCCTTCACTATGACATGAATTAGGCCTGTGATTGTAGCAATTTAAGTTTTTTAATAGTTACATTTTGTCTTCCATTGATCTGGGAAAATGATGCTATTTGATAACATTTGGTGCAGTCAAATGTAAACGCTCGAACAAAAATGACCTTGTGTAAGGTTTAAGATGTTTTATATATATTTCAACTAACAAAGTATAAGCTACTTTAATTTTGAAAGTAGCTAAAGAACTTTTAATGAGGAAACAATATTGTAATGATAAGAAATGTCTTAGATAAAGGCTTCTAAAAGTACAATATCTATTTGATAGTATGTTTTAACTGAATGAAATTTGATATTAACTTCTTTAAGACTGAGTAGTAACAAATTGACTTTTTTCCCTTTCTTTAATTCATACCAAAAATCTTGAGTCTCTGTATGCATGTAATACCTAAGCAAATAGAGATACCCTGACAGCTTTATTTTAAAGTTCCAGGTACTGTACCTTACAAAATGTTTGTTACATTGGATTATTTTAATATCACCTATGATTGATTGTATACTTCAAGTTCACCACCATCATCTGCTTTCAAAATATCCCTTTACTAAGTGGATCTTTTTAGAGAAACTAAGAGATTATCCAACAGAGTGGACAGTGGGTAGGACACTTAAAATGAAACAAGCACATGGCATCTCTGCTCTAGAGCCTGCGGGCAGTGGTCAGCATCCTCATTTGCATGTTGCTTATGAACACAGGAGTAAAGACATCCATCAAGCCAGCTAGTGTTGAGCGCACCACTTTGCAAGAGTAATCACTTTATCATGGGCAGTCGATGCTGGGACGAAATGCCAAAAATGAGCAGGCAAACTCCAAGGTATATTGCTGAGTAAAAACTGCCTTACTGCAATGAAGTGCACCTTTTCATGTCCACAAAATGAACTCCCCCATTGTGCTGATCTCTTTCATAAATGAACTATTGTCAGCACAGCTTGACAATGCAGTGTTATCATGTGGCTAGAGTATGGATACGAGGAGGAACTGAACTAACAAGAATATTAGAATGAGATACTATTTTTCTGCTAAAATAACAAATCCTGCCATAGTAGGCAACCCAAATATAGACAGATATCCTACTTCTTTGGGGCTCAGGTGATACTGCTTCCCCAATGCCTGTGACTATTCTAAACATATAATTGATGGGCATGTAAATTGACATGTAAAGTATACTTCATGAAGTGATTAAGCTGCATTTCGGATGCCCTGTGAGACTTGGGAACCGGGAGGCTGTCTTCTTTCCCTGCTGGTGATGATTATTCTGCTTCCTGGGATGCAGAGTGCCTCGGTGACCTCCAGAATCTTGATAGTGGACATGAGTTATATAGTTAGCTTTCCCAAACATCCTCAGGTTCAGGTTACATATGTGAAGAAAGTAAAAGCAGGTTATTACATATGATCATTTCCTGTCCTTCTAAAACATATATGATCAAAGATGGGAGATGGCTCAGTGGGAGAAGTGTTTGTTCTGCATGCAAAAAGACCTGAGTTCAAACCCCATAACTATGCAAAAGGGCTGGACATGGTGGCACATGCTTATGATCACAACTCTGGGGAGGCAGAGACAGACAGACTCCTGTAAGTCACACAGGACAGGCTGCTTGGTGAGCTCTAGGGTAGGGAGGAGACACCTTGCCTCAATAACAAAAAACAAAAAAGAAAAGACAGAAAGAGAGAAAAAAGACAAATATGACCAGTGTTCTGAGGATGTCCCCTGGCCTTCATATAAAGCCCCACCTCTCTGAGAGGAGAGGTCAGCAGACAAGATTAAGAAATAAATGACCTCAGTAAACATCCCCATTTTATGCAGAAACTCATTAATTAAAGGATCTGCTTGTTACAAGCTAATTCGGCCTGGAGTTTGTACCTATCAGAAATCAAAACCAGATAGGCATTGTAGTTTGTACAGCACTTCCAACTTCTTGAGAGGCAGAGACAGAGGACAGAGAAGTGCTTGATCCCCACAGCTCAAGGCTAACCTAGGCCATGCAGAAAGAACAAGTGTCTTTAAAACCAAATAGTATTTCATTTGAAATACTAAGAATAAGGAAGTACTAAATACAGATAATGGACACTTGAGTCATGAATTAGATTTCAAAGTTAATTCTAATTTTATCTATGTTGTAGATGTCTGTGTGTGCGCGCTCGTGCATGTGTGGTAGATAAGAACATTAAAGTATATTCAACAGTCAATGTGTAAGATTCTATATGAAGATTCACAGCATTAGGGCAGGTTATTCTAACTGTATAGAAGTTCACTGAGATGTATAGACTGTGTGTGGTTAATTTCTCTGTGTGTATGTGTGTTTTCTTTTATATTATGAAGTTTTAATTTAAAAAGAAGATCAAGATTTAAACAAACAAACAAAACCCATCTCATTTCCAGGTTCCGATTTTCCATAATCAAAGCAGACGTCATTTCCTGCCTCTCTGTTGTTCTTGTGCTGGATTTGTTTTTCTTCCTGCAATTCGCCACAGGAAAGAACGACCCTAACTGAGGACAATCATTTAGAAAGTAAAAATATATTAGGACGTTCAAGTTTTTTTTTAATGTACTTCTCTTTTGAACTTTGTAAATATATATTCCGAGGAAGTAGAAATATGAAAACTACTACATTATTAAAATCTTGGCTTTAGGGCTTTTCTTTTAAAATATTTTTGTTCTTATTATTTTTATAAATAGGGATGAGTTGTCTGCTTATAAGTCTCTGATCATGTGCTTGTCAGGTACCTGAGGCCAGAAGGTTGTGAATTTCCCGGAACTGGAATTATAGATGCTTGTGATTTGTTTTGTGGGTGCTAGGAATTGAACCTGGGTCCTCTAAAAGAGCACCCAGGGCTTTTAACAGCTTAGCCCCTATAATTTTCAAATGAAACATTACCAAGCTAGAATGTATTAAGACTAAGTTAGTAGAAGGACTCGATATTGAGTCATACATACAGGCTTCAGAACTTAATAATCGAAACGTCGGATCATTAGTTAACGGTGTTTCATGGGTATCATACTGTACCACTGGTCCTCAGACTACCTCCTCAGGTCAGCACTTCCATTATCTTCCACCTTACATGACTACAGAAATACACATCACGTTATTCAAGTAATTTTTGCTAGTTTGTTGTATTCTAATCAGAGACAGAAGGCAATTATCACAGTCACAAATCGAGGTAGAGTCCCCCTACTTCGACACTAAATATTACCTCCATTTCACACCAAACTTGTGATTAGTGGATGTACTGAGAAATATGTAGACATACCTCTCTTTCCCCGAGTTGAAGAATGATGGAGAGCCTTGTTTTCCTATCTCAGGTCCCTGGGGAAGGTGTGCAGGTGACTGCGGACCAGGCGGAGCCCAGAGTCGAGCTGTGTGGTGTTTTCACATAGAAGGGTGGACCAGTCCCATGTCGAACTGTGAGGAGAGCAGCCGACCTCCAAAGGAAAGGAGCTGTTTCCGCGTGTGTGACTGGCACAGTGACCTGTTCCAGTGGGAGGTTTCCGACTGGCACCGTTGCCTGCTGGTTCCTGGGGCCCAAGGCGAGCCCAGGCCACGGGCTACAGAGTGTGTGACCGCGCAGCACGGTCTGCAGCACAGGACCGTGCGCTGTCTGCAGAAGCTCAACAGAACCATGGTGTCCAGTGAGATCTGTGAACACTTTGCCCCTCAGCCCCCAACAGAGCAAGCCTGCCTCATCCCTTGCCCCAGGGACTGTGTGGTATCCGAGTTCTCCCCGTGGTCCACTTGCAGCGAAGGGTGTGGGAAGAAGCTGCAGCACAGAACCCGCGTGGCCATCGCGCCCCCTCTGTATGGAGGTCTGCAGTGTCCGAATCTGACTGAATCCAGAGTCTGCGAGGCTCCGGTTTCCTGTCCTCTTGGGAAAGAGGAATATTCCTTCAGCCTTAAGGTGGGACCGTGGAGCAAATGTAGACTTCCTCACCTTAAGGAGGTCGACCTCAGTGGAAGAAATGTCCAGGATTTTAGCTCCGATTCAAACGAGCAAGTCACCCTAACACAACAGAGTTACAAAGCACAACACCACTCCCAGCCTGGGGGTGTAGAGATAGGTTTTCAAACCAGGCAGGTGTGGTGCACCAGAAGTGATGGAAGAAACGCCCTGTTAAGGTAGGATGTCCTCCCTGCTTCTCTTTCCTAGACCTCGGATATTTTAATGTACATAGCCATAGGGGTTATTTGTGATCTCTATAAAGACGAAATAACAATCCAGTTTGTAATTTGGGATTTTAGAGACTTACAGATCACCTAAAAAATTTTCTATTTCTATTAGAAATGTCAAACATTTCATAATATAAATAATGTTTTAAACTTTTATTGCTTTTCTCTGTGTCTGTCCTGTCTGTCCCTCTATGAATATGTCTCTGTCTCTGTGAGTCTCTGTGTCTCTGTATATCTCTGCCTCCTCTCCTTCCCCATGTGTGTGTATATACATGTATGTGTGTGTGCATACATATGTATGCATATGTGTGTATATGCGCGTGCGTGCGTGCATGCGTGTGTGTGATGTACATGCACATATCAAGAGGGAAGAGCATAATCCCCAACAGTTCTTTCCTCCACCATGAGGGTCCTGGGGATCTAACTGAGGTTGTCAGGCCTGGCAGGGAGCATCTTTATCCACTGAGCCATCTCACCTATGACACGATGCTTTAAATTCTTGTGTGATTACTAACTCCTTCACACAAAGCTACAATCTTTCATTCCTCCATTTCATCCCAATATTGGCGAATATAAACAGAGGACTCAAGTGACTATCATAATGAGAACTAAATGGTCTTTATGTTGAGAAATCAGCCTTGCTCCCAGATAGAGAACATGAACACGTCGTTGCTCCCTGCCGTTTACAATGCATCTGTGGTGTTTCGGGTTTATTTCTGTTTTCATTTCTTTTCTGCGTTTCCTACCACTAGAAAAATTCTTGAATCTCTGAGTTAAGTGTGTTTTTATATTAGTAACAGCACCAAAACTTAACCCAAGACTGCTTTTTTTTAGTATTGCTTAATCAAAAATGAAAATTTGCATGAGCAATAATTAAAATTACTTTCTGTAGAGAGGACAAACTCTTAAAAGCAATAATTTAGATATCAAAATTGTTTAGATCTATTCTTTCAAAACTTTTTTTAAATGTCCACAGAGCCGTGCTGAAAACATGTTTAGTTTTCTTCCAAGCTACTTAAATGGAAATGTTAGTAAATTTTGACATCCGTTAAGCACACACAATTAAGGTACCTTTCAGTAATATTTAAATCATCAAATACTATTGTCAGGCTGTAATCATTATCATCAGTGGCTCTTTCTTGAGATCGCAAAAGAGGGCCCCCTGTTTAGTAATATAATGATGGCGTTTCCTCCGGTCCTTCAGGAGGAGTGCCTGTCATCTGTGAGTCCCCATTCTCATTCACACCATAAACAATTGGCGAGGGCACTGGAGACTAATTTCTGCTACTTCACTCCTATCTCTGAAAAGCCCCAAAGATTAAATAGAGGATCAGGATGATTTATTTGAACACATTGTGTGGTGAATATTTCATATTCATTTCTTTAATGAATAATGCAGTCAGAATTCCCATTTTATTAATTATCTGTTTGTTTCTACAAGACTCCTTTTTGTTAAAAAGTAAGCCTTTTTGTTTTGTTTTTTATCATTAAAAATAGACTTTTCAATACAGTATATTCTGAGTATGGTTCCCTGCTCCCAAACCCTCCCAGTTTTTTCCCATCTCCCCTCACAGCCAGATCCATATCCTTTCTGTCTCTCCTTTAGAAAACAAACAAACATCTAAGAAGAAGAATAAAATCAGAAAAAACAAATAAGTCAGAATAGGACAAAACAAACACAATAGAAAAAGAAAAAGAAAAAACATTAAAATGCATATAGACGGAGAGAGACATGTTTGTACACACAGGAATCCCATAAAACTGCAACGTCGGAAGCCATGATATATATACAAACGACCTGTACAGTTTCAGGAGAGAGAGAGAGAGAGAGAGGCCCTGACCCAGCATTATAAACAACCAAGGAACTGCCAAAGATCAAAGCTGTCCCGGAGTTCCTTTTGTGCTTGCCTTCTACTGCTGGGCATGAGGCTACCCTTATGGGTGGTTTGTTTCCTTAGTGAGACTCCCTTGAAGAGAATTCATGCACCATTCCCAAGTGTTTATTAATTGGAACTAGCTTCTGGGTTAGAGATGGGAGGAGGCGAGTGTCCGCATCTCCTCTCTCTAAGACCCCATCAGAAGCTGCCTATGCAGGTCCTGTGCCTGCTGCCACAGTGTCTGTGAGTTCACGCGTGTGCTGGTGGTGCTGTGCTTAGAAGGTCTTGTTTCCTTGGTGCCATCACCTCATCTGGTGCTAGATCAGTTTCCATTTACAGTAGGAGGCTTTGGTTTAGAGAAGAGTAGCAGCGCAGAGTTCCCCGATCCCTCTTCATGTTCCCTAACAGTTCTGCTCCTGTTTAACAGTTTGCATTAGGGTGATACTCTCGCCCAAGCTAAGTAATACACAGAATCATTTATCTCCACTGTTAATTCATACATTGAAAATCTAACCTGACATAAAATGAGGCTGCGGGGGAGGTCATTCAGGCAGCATGGTGGAGCCCCCGCATATGGATCTACGCTTTTTTTTTTTTATAATTTATTTTATTTATAAAGATTTCTGTCTCTTCCCCACGCCGCCCCTTCCCCCCTCCCCAATCAAATCCCTTTCTTACTGCCCAAAGAGCAATCAGGATTCCCTGCCCGTGGGAAGTTCAAGGACCTCCCACCTCATCCAGTTCAGTAAGGTGAGCATCAAACTGCCAGGCTCCACAAAGCCAATGTGCAGTAGGATCAAACCCATTGCCATTGTTCTGAGGTCTCCGTAGTCCTCATTGTCCGCTATGTTCAGCGAGACTGGTTTTAACCCTTTTAAACCCAGACCAGCTGGCCTTGGGGTTCGAAAGAACATCCCCACTGCCTCAATATGTGGGTGCACCCCCGTGGTCCTGAGTTCCCTGCTTGTGTTCTCTCTCCTTCCGCTCTTGACTTGACCTGAGATTTCAGTCTGGTGCTCCAATGTGGGTCTCTATCCTGTCTCCTTCTCGCCTGATGAAGGTTAATATTCAGGAGGTTGCCAATGTTTTCTTTGGGTTCTCCTTCTTATTAGCTTCTCTAAGATCCCGGATTATATGCCAATGTCCTTACTTATGGCTAGAAACCAAATATGAGTGAGTACATCCCATGTTCCTCTTTTTGGGTCTGGCTTACCTCACTCAGGATAGTGTTTTCAATTTCCATCCATTTGCCTGCAAACTTCAAGAAGTCCTTGTTTTTACTGCTGATAGTACTCTAATATGTATATATTCCATACCTTCTTCATCCATTCTTCAATTGAAGGGCATCTAGGTTGTTTCCAGGTTCTGGCTATTACAAACAATGCTGCTATGAACATAGTAGATCTACGGTTTTATTAGACTTTTTTTTTTTTTTGCTGTTTCTGTCATGACGGTTTTAGTGTTTAATCTCATAGGGAAATTATTACCACAACTTGGTTGGCACCCTGCTCTGTTTCTTGACTCTGAGCTGTTACTAACATTTTGTTTCTTGAAAGCTGTGTAGCCCATAGTACTTCTGTTATAATATGGTGAACCTTACTAAGATTGTAGTTACAAAAAGATGATATAGTTTAGGATCATCAACATGAGCCAGTTTATTTCATGGTTAGAGGATGGAAAGCCCTAAATAAAGGAGGGAGGATATTTATTTCCTCATGAGAGATCTCTTCCCAGCCTCCAGTCCAGCTTTTATACATGCCTTTGTGTGGAAAGAGAAAGAAGGAAAGAAAAGCTGTATGATTAAGCTCCTTTGTATGAGTGCTAAATTTTACCCGAGTCCCCTTCATGCCCTAGGCAATTCTCAAAGCCCCCAACTCCCAAAAGGAGTTTAAGTCTCAATTCAGGAGATGCAATTTAGTCCCGAACATGCACTTGGTGATAGCTGTTGAACCGAGACCGGTAAGAACACATTTAGAGTTGGGGTTTGCATCTGTCTTTGCTCTTCATAGAAGCCATTGGTTGCACAAGTAGATAGCAACATGTTTCCATCATTGCATTATCTTCCAGAATTGATTCTCACTCTTACCCCCACAAAGTCCTGGGGACCATTGTTCATTTCCCAGTTTCAAACTTCTTAAGTTTTCAGAATGTCACCGAGTTATAATTATGTAGCATGTAACTTCTTTTGATTTCTTTTCATTTGACAGTGTGCATTTCTTTCATCCATGGCTTAGCCCAGTGGTCTTTCTCCTTGCTGTTTTCCGTATGTGAGTGGTACTTGTACATGCCTCTGCCAGCCCAGCGGTCTTAGGAGGATGTCAACTCTCTTTCTCTTGCCACAGCACTTCTCACTGAATCTGGAGCAAGGCTGGCAACCAGAAAACCCCAGAAATCCTAATGTCTACACCCCCAGCAACACTGGAATTATGTGTGTGTGCACAGGCACACCAGGCTTTTACTGTGAGTGTTGAGGATTTAATTCAGGTTGCTTCAAATACTGAGACATCCCCTCAGCTCAGTGTCCACTTCCTTCCCATCACTGACTAAGGTAGTATTGTATGGTACCACAGGTCCTTTCTCCATTTATCAAGGATCATATTGGCTGCTCCCAAGTTTGAGGCTATTATGAATACAGTTCCAGTAAAAAGAATTATACAGATATTTTTGTGTACACTGCTTCAGCTCTTTTGTTTAGATTCTAAGGAGCACAGTCACTGTGGGAAGGGAGTGCTTGGCTTCTGTAAGGAACTGTCAAATGTATGGCAGGAATAAATGGCTCAGTGATTGAGAGTACACATAACTGCAGAGGACCACATGGGCATCTCACACTCTCCAGTCATGGCAGGTCTAGAATATTTGAAACTCTTTTGTGACATCTGAGTGCATTCTCATACATACAGCATATACCCCACAGGTATATACATGCAATTAAATAAAACTGAAATATTAAAGTAGAAATGCCAAATGTAGTTTTTTTTAACCCTTTACTCTTTGGGGGGGTCTGATACTCAGCTCCCAAATAATCACATGGAAGCATATCCTTTCTTATTAATGCCCAGCCTTAGCTTGGCTTGTTCTTCAGCTTTTTTTAACTTAAATTATCCTGTTTACCCTATGCCTCTGGGCTTTTACATTTTTATATTTATATATATCTTTCTTTACTTTTTACTCCATGGCTCGCTGTGTAGCTAGGTACATGGGCCCCGGATCCCTTCTCCTTCTTCTCCCCACTGCCTTCCCTGCCCCAGCCCACTCCTCAATCTTTTCCCCCTTCTATTTATTCGCTCTGCCTGGTAGCCCCACCTATCATTTCTCCTGCCTCACTATTGGCCATTAAGATCTTTATTAGACCAATCAAATGTTTTAGACAGTCAAAGTAACACAGTTCCACAGAGTTAAACAGATTCAACATAGAAGAGGGCAACACATCTTTGCATCATTAAACAAATGTTCCATAGCATAAATGAATGTTACTCATCTTCAACTAATATTCCACAACAGCCAACTCTTTCTAGGGTGTCGAGAGCACTTTACATTCTTACAACCAATGAAAAGGAATCCCTATGGCTTTGCATCCCAGCATTTGTTGCTGCTGGTATCTGTGAGGATTGATGTGATAGGAGAGTGTTATTGTCTCTTGTGTGTAAGTGTGTGTTTGTTCCTTTCTTCTCAGTATTTACCCTGCATCATCTTCCCTGAGTTTCCTGAAGCTATGATTTGCTAACTGTTGTTAATTTTGAGGTAAGATTCATGAAAGGATCCCCATGGAGCTGAGTCTACCAGGAGTTTTTTAACTGTCCACACTAAACTTCAATCCACCTTTGTTAGGTCTCCCTACCCTGTCAGGCCTGCAGGTCTGATTTCTGCTTCTGCTTTTCTTTCAACAGACTATGTTTGTTTTCCTCTGGAATTTTGGGCTCAGATAATTACCTTTGGACATTAGTTCTCTGATGGATGTAAGGGTTGTTTGTCAGTCTATGTGGCTTCTATGTCTAAGACCCTTGCATGCCTGGATGGGCACCAGAGGTCCCTGTGATCTGTTTAACACTTCGGGCAGCATATTGAACCAGACCAGCTCTCTCCACATTATGCCGTGACATCGTATCTCAGGAACATTCATTTCATTTAGTCATAAAGGGTTATGAAATGCCTCACATCCTGCCATGGAATGATCAAGCTGTTAGGAAATATGGTGTGAGTGAGGGCATTTCTCTGCCTCCACCTTCTACTGCCAAGACAGAAGTGGTGCCCTTGCCAAGCGGTTGAGCTTGTGGTTGACAGAGCTGTCTCATTTCTGGATGACTCCCCGAACTGTGCTGGCATCACCCCACAGGAATGATGAAAAGGTTGAAATGTATCTCCCCAAAGAAATTTCTTTCCATAGCCCTTCCCTTTTAGTTTTATGTAAGCATGTATTAATCATACCTAATGGGTTTCCTTAAGCTATTTTCACACATGTGTATATTTTGATCATATCCAGCCTCTGTTACTGTCACTGTTCCTCTCCGTTCCTGTTGATTCCTATCCTCCTTCTAAAGTTCCCATCCAGCTTTGGTGTCCAGTTTTTGTTTCTTTGTTTTGGCGACTCACTGGGTTTAATTAGAGTTACTTACAGAAACATGGGTGATGGGTTATTTACAGGAGCATGGGCTACTTACCCTTGACAACACCACGGAGAAAAATTTCTCTTCCTATCACAACTATTAACTGCCTAGAGATCCTTAGGGAGGGTTGGGCCAGTGAGGATTTTCCCCCTTCCATGGTGGAATGTCAATAGGCCAGTCTAGTATAGGTCTTGTCCAGGTAATCACAGCAGGAGAAGAGGATCAATAACACCATGACTGTGACATGCTATTGTACTTTCAGTGTCTAGGGAAAACATTGCTATCTTTTGAGCCTTTAAGTTTGTCCTCATCTCCGTGCCTTGTCTGAATGTAAAAACCGCCTTCACTCTGTGATGCTTCTATGTTTAGGCCTGCTGCCCTTTGTTGGTCTCTGGGGAGCTACAACGACAGTGCTCTTGCATTTCGTCTGTTTTGACTAGGGCATCTGCTAGCTCTTGTGCCCACGGTATAGGGAAAAAACTGCCTCCACTTCCATAAAGCAGCTCCTGCAGGGCTTTGCTGAAAGTCACTTTCTCGGTCTAGGAAACAGCTTTAATGAATGCCCTTTTGCCGGCCGTCTCATCGACTACCATGTCTTTCAATAAACACCCCCAGCGATTTTCCTTTCACATTTAATATCTGCAGTGGTGAGCAGGGCATGATTCTCTGTGCTGCTCCCTTCATCATCATCGATTTGCCTCTTATATTTCAATTCTTTTTAATGATCGATGTATTTTATTTCCTGTCTATGACCGCTTCAACTGCATGTATGTAAGTGCATCATGTGTGTGCAGTCCTCACAGAGGCCAGAATCAGGTCCATCGGACTGGAGTGCAGCAGATGGTTGGAGCTGCTGTGTGGATGCTGGGAGCTAAACATGGATGCTCTGCACAGGCCGCAAAGGCTCTTAACCACTGAGCCATCACCCCGCTCCCTTGAGCTTTTGTTTATAATAGTATCATTGCCTCTCCTAATCTTTCTCCTTCACTTTGATGAGTCTCTCTTTTCAGATCTATTATTACCTTTAAAGGCACCTGTTAGGGCTGGGCAGTGGTGGCACATGCTTTTAATCCCAGCACTCAGGAGGCAGAGGCAGGTGGATCTCTGTGAATTCGAGGCCAAACTGGTCTACAAGATCTAGCTCCAGGATAGGCTCCAAAACTACAGAAACGCTGTCTGAAAAAGCCAAAAGAAAAAAAGGAAGAAAGGAAGAAAGGAAAGAAAGAAAGAAAGAAAGAAAGAAAGAAAGAAAGAAGAAAGAAAGACACACACCTGTGGGCCACACATCCTATCAGTCTTTCTCTATCAGTGGCTACTGACTCTTTATAATACCTTAATTCATGAAATGGGAATGTTTATTTTTAAGTTTTTGTTTTTATTTCACATTTAATTGCCAGAGCAGAAGTTCATCTATGTTAAGAACAGAACACAATCCATAGTTTTGTTTTTTTTGTTTTTGTTTTAGGTGAAATTATTTTACTTTTATTCTGATTCAGAAGAACATTTGGTATGGGCATCATTTTAAGACCCATGATCATTTGGACAGTGTTAAATACAATTTAACTCCTCAGATCACTTTAGTTTAATAAACACAGCATTGCATCCCCAGAGAAAGAAACCTGAAAGAGGATACATCTTAAGACGATAGAAAGAACCATCACCTCAGCTACGGTTGTTACTCTGTTCTTTTATGGATGTCCCTGAACTGGAGCTATTTCCCTGTTCTTCACCATGCATAAACAAATGTCAACTGCCTTCGCAAATTCTTCTGACAATTCATTCTTAGAAACTAAGGTCATGCGATTGCCCCTTGTGTTGGTGAGAAGAGGAATGGAAGAAACATTTTTCTCCACTACGTCTTGATTTTCATATCTGTTTCCCTCCTCATCCATATCACTGTAATTTTATTTTTAATTTATTGAATATTAACATGGTTTCAGTCACCATGAATGCTAGTTTTCTTCCTCTCAGGTGGGAAGTTCTGCAAGGAGCAGTTAAAACCAGCTCAGAGACCCAAAGAAAAACATAAATAGATCCTCCTGGAAATTGGAAGCAGACAAAAATCACCAGGCAAAAGTTGGGAGCATGGGGATGGAGGTGGGGTGGGGGAGGGGAGAGAGAATGGAGAAGGGGGGGTGGGGAGAGCTTGGGGGAGTGGGATGGTTGAAATGGAGGAAGGGCAGATATGGGAGCTGGGAAGAAGATATCTTAATAAAGGGAGCCATTTTGGGGTTCGCAAGAGGCTTGGCTCTAGAGGGGTTCCCAGGTGTCTATGGGGATGTCCCCAGCTAGGACCCTGGGCAGTGGAGGAGAGGATGCCTGAACTGGCCTTGTTCCATAGTCACACTGATGAATATCTTGAATATCACCATAGAACCTTCGTCCCTCAACAGATAGAGATAGAGACAGAGACCCACACTGGAGCATTGGACTGAGCTCCCAAGGTCCAGTTGAAGAGCGGAAGGAGGGAGAACATGAGCAAGGAAATCAGGACCACGAGGGGTTGATCCACCCACTGAGATAGTGTACCTGAGCTAATGGGAGCTCACCAAATCCAGCTGGACTGGGACTGAATGAGCACGGGATCAAACTGGACTCTCTGAACGTTGTTGACAATTGGGGCAGACTGAGAAGCCAATGATAAGGGCACCGGGATTTGTCTCTACAGCATGTACTGGCTTTTTGGAATCCTAGTCAGTTTGGATGCACCCTTGTTAAGCCTGGATGTAGAGGGGAGAGGGCCTTGGACTTCCCACAGGGCAGGGTACCCTGCCCTCTCTTAGAACTGGAGGGGGAGGGGGAGTGGTGGAGCAGGAGGGAAAGTGGAAGGAGGTGAGGAAGTGGAAATTTTGATTGGTATTATTTATAAAGTAATAAAAATAATCTGCTGAAAAAAAACAGCTTAAAGAGAGAGCAGCTTCTGTGTTGGTTTGGTAGATGAGTGAGGTGTTGAAACCCCCACTGTCACTGCTCGACAATGGTGGGTTCCTCTTTTGCAGTTGGGAAGACATGGACGCACTCATGCGTTTACAGCTGCTCTCTCTTTTAGCCAGGTCCACCTTTTTACTCTCTTTTTTGCCAGTGATATATGTCTGTTTTTTTTTTTATTTCTTGATCATTCTTTCCCCTCCTCATCTCCTCCTAAATTCTCCTCCCCTTCCTATAGACCTAATTCCATGTTCTTTTTGGACCTTGATTTTAAATTGAGTAAGCTACACTCTGTCTTTTAAGAGGTGAGTAGAAGCCAAATTTAAGGTTATCAATGAGAACTGACTAGTTCCTGTGATTGGTTCTGATTTGTTTCTTTATTGTTACATCTTTTCTTCCTCCCCTATTAGAATAAGAGATCTGCTGGCTTAGCACATTGGGCAACATGGATTCTTTCTGACTTTTCTTCAGTTTGTTCTTCTCATGAACTTTATTCTTTACTACATCTCATGATTGGTACTGTCCTTCTTCTTCCTCTCTGTATAGCATTCCTTCGTTTGTATTTTGAAGTGCTGTCTTGGATATCCTGAGATGCTTTCATCTTACAATAGTTTTGTTTCTTTATAAATTTTAAAAGATAACTTTTAATAAACATAGAAATATTGGTGGACATTTACTTACTTTCAGGACTTGAAATACATCATTCCATTGATTCTGCTGATTGCTGTCGAGAGGGCCACTATTATTCTAATACTTCTGTCTTTTTATGTACATTGGCATTTTTCCATTATACCTTTTCCTATTGTCATTTTATGCTTTGAAGTTTTGACATCTTGACTATGATATTACATTGAGAGATTATTTTCTGTTCATGTCTATTTGAGGTTGCATATGCCTCTTGTATTCAGATGTCAATTTCTTTCTCTAAGGTTGAGAAATTTCTTACTGCCATTTATTAACAATTTTGGGGGCTTTAGTCATTGCCTTGATGCCTTCTCTTTTCCTGGGGAAGCTTTTTAGTAGCCTTTGGAACATATTCCAGGGTGGTTAAAGTTGTGGCAATGCTCATTAATTTTTTGCATATAGCTATTTCTTTTTATGCCATCATGTCATCCATCATGAAATCCTTCCTCAGACTTTGTGTTTTTATTTTTATTTTATTGGTTGAGATTTATTTTTGGTATTTCTGTTAATGTTTATTTTTCTAGTGAGTAAACTCTTGGGCCTCTATTGTTGTTGTTATTGTAAGTATGTCTTTTGAAGGATAACTTTCTAGAAATACAGTGAAAAGACAAATCTATACAAATCTTATTATGTATTGGCATTTTTTTCCTTCACAGCTACATCACTGTCTCAAGATTCTAAATTGAATAAAATTCTTGAGTAGTAATGGTTAAAGTTCCTTCTAAGAGAGTAACATTGTCCAATCAGTGGGGAGGAGAGAGAGAGAGAGAGAGAGAGAGAGAGAGAGAGAGAGAGAGAGAGAGAGAGAGAGAGAGAGAGAGAGAGAGAACATATTCTGTCTCCAGGATGGGAATGCCAGGATAATGTAAATATGAATTTCCTTTCCACAGTCAGGTTTATTTTTAGAGGAGTAGATGGGAAGAAGAGAATTTCAGTTAAGACATAACTGCACTCACCCAAGGCTGGGGTTAAAGATAGGTTTTTCTTTCTGATAGATCTGATATTTTTCTTTTTAAAAAAAACCCCTTTTTTTAAAAAAAATTTTTGGGGGGTTTTTTCCCAAAAAAAAATACAAACCACCCCCCCGGGGGGGGTGGGGGGAACCCCCCCCCCCTTTTTTTTTTTTAAGTTTTTTTTTTCCCCCCCCCCCAATAAAGCTGAGAAAAAAAAAAAAAAAAAAAAAAAAACTTAGAACCTTTCAAATCTGAGTTTACAACAATGAGAATTTTACATGTTTTAACCAGGCAAAAACATAAAAATGAACTAAAAAGAATTTCTTTAATTTTGGCTTTGGCACCTGTGTAATTTTCTGATTTAAAAAAAAATAATTTCTCACTTGGCAGTGGTAGCACACGCCTTGAAACCCAGCACTCAGGAGACAGAGGCAGGTAGATCTCTGTTCTACAAGAACTAATTCCAGGAGAGCTAGGACTGTGACACAGAGAAACCCTGCCTCGAAAGACAAAACGAAAGAAAACAAAACAAAGGAAAGAAAGAACAAAAAAGAAGATGAAAGAAAGAAAGAAAGAAAGGGAAGGAAGGAAGGAAGGAAGGAAAAAAATCACTAAATCACTTCTCTTTCTGGGACTTGGTTTTCTTCTGCATAAAAGGAAGACGGTGGCTAAGGCCTCAGATGATGGCTCTGTGGCCTTGGTCTCTTCTCAGTAGCACACACTCTCAAATCTGTGCCTGCACATCATTCTTAGGATTCTGTCTAAGAAATTTGGAGAAGATAAAATCTCCTCTATCCAGAAACTTGCACTGCATTTTAAATCTCTGCTGAATGAAGTTTTCTGGTGACAGGGGATGATCATAGTATTAAAAACATTTCAGTTTACTGCAATAGCACACCATGGGGGTTCCTTCTGGAGGCTTTAATGCCGCGGTATGTCTGTGTATTCACCTCTGTATCTATGGAGAAATCTCTGTTCCCTAGAAGCAACCAAACAGCGTATAAACAGAATTTCATACTGCTATTTTAGCTTTAATGTGATTTTAGGTTTATTGCCTATTGAAAAATTCAAAATTGTATGTATCATGAAATTAAGAGGAATTCTGAGGTTTGGTTTAATACTACGGTTTGGTTTTACTGAGCATTAGAGAAGAAAAAGCTGCTTCTCCTCTTATTTCCAAACCCTGGCCTGAACTAGGCAACTGAATTGATAAAGTGAGAGATCCGTCAGGTTCATTTGGTAAGAAAGGAGGCTGTAGAGATTATTTACAAAGTCTTTGAGAAAAAGCCTCCTGATAGTGCCAAGTGTTTTCCTTGGAAAGCTGAAGTCACTTTGCATTCAGAAATTATCTTCCAGACAGCGTTGAGAATGTTCTTCTTCTTCCTATGTCTTTGGACTAGTGGGACTAGTAAGACTGGTCAGGTAGAGCAATGTTCTTACCCTGCAGGAACTCACACAGGCCTTGGTGTGTGCAGACTTTCTTTCAAGTTCTCATCCTCGCCATCTTTTTGTTGGTGTGTCCCCCTGTGCCTGGCAGGTGGCAGAACCCAAAATTCAGCACCACTAATAGCACGTATCACATATGATCGCCCAGGTCTGTCTTCTTTGATTCTACCTCGGCTCTGGTTCTGGTCTCCACTGTCATTTCATATCTTGGTATTATTTTCATGATGTGATCTTTCAGAGGTTCCACCCAGCTAAAATTGGGTAGTGGTAGAAGTGCCCATTATCCTGCTTTTATGTCACAATTTGAGCAATGTGCTGCTGTGTGGATGACAGTATTTCCTAAATGAATGGGACAGACACACGTCGGAATGGCTCACTGCTTTATCTGGACT
This sequence comes from Microtus agrestis, assembly GCA_902806775.1. Lineage (NCBI taxonomy): Eukaryota > Metazoa > Chordata > Mammalia > Rodentia > Cricetidae > Microtus > Microtus agrestis. The sequence goes on along the minus strand of CADCXT010002846.1, from coordinate 42,502 downwards.
ACCCAAAAATGCTCTCTTATTGGCAATTTCACTTCTGAACAAAAATGCATTTTAACTATGAAGCTACTTTGGTGGCATTAAATTCTATAAACCGATATTATGTAGTTTAGAACAAAATGAGAATAGAAATTGAAATAGGTTCTTAGTTAGAGACTTTCCTCATACATTTTTAATTACTCTAATCTGTACTTTATTAACCACGTGTGAGGGAGATTTAACTCTCTAGCAATATATTGATGTATTAGAGAGCAGATCGTTTTGTGGCTTTTGCAAGGCCCTGAGTCATGTAACTTTTCAGATGTCCAGTTAAATGCAGCAGAATGAATACAACACACTCTTCTATATTATGAGTTCTCACTTAAATAATAGTAAATGGATAAAGATGTAAACTCTCGAGGAAAGATGGAGATTCTCCTTCACTTGCAGGACACACAGAGTGGTTCAGTTGATACACACACTGCATTAAGCGTACATCTGTGCGCTTGTTACATTTTCACGTCTCCCATGGCCCATGGGAACGTCTTTCGCTAAGATGTGACCAATGACGTGGGGAGAAGTGATATAAACACAGTTAGGCTAATGTCCTGAGTCACCCTGAGACATAGTCCTACTCATTCCTCTTCTGGTTTGAATGTGAACTTGGAAGTCTCTGATGTATTTCAGATGGTGGATCTCTAAGACAGGCATAGTCTGAAAACTGAGGAAGGAAGGGCCTCCTCATGGTAGAATAACTGGCGATGAACTTTCATAATGGCAAACAACAGAATAAATAATCGAAACTGAGGTGACAGGAGATGGTTATTTTGATAAAACGTTGAGATGTGGGTTTCTTGGTCACTGCAGCATAACCTGTTCTGTCCTAACACAGTACTTTTGGAAGCATCAGGAATTATAGGCACTAAGCAGTAGAGCAGTGTTTCCGGTATACAAGGTACAGGGAACTATTGTCCTGCGGTCATCCAGGTCCAGTGGAGAGTCGCACAGTGTTGTTTTCTCCCCTAGTCAGTGTCTGAGTTGGAGCTGCATGGTAGAACTCCCAACTAATATTCATGAGGCTCTGGGTTGATTCTTCAGTACTGTAAAAAGAAAATAGTTGCCCTGGTCAGCATTTATGAGCTGACACACATCTCTACACATCAAGCTGGGCACTTGGCATTCTTCTCTCGACAAAGGCAAGCTGAAGAATAAGGACCGGGGAAGACTACTAGCTGAGGGACTCTGGTCAAATGATCTGGTCGTTGAATGATTAGTTGATGGTAATGGCTGTCCTTTTGATGAGCCCCACATGTAATCAAAGAGCTTTTAATTTGTGCTGGAGTCTCCCTCTGTAATTTCTAGTGGCAGTACTATGAGAAAGTTGACCTCAGTCCAACATGAAGAACTGAGACAAAAATAAACAGAAATCAGTACTTGAACTAAAACGAGACTATATAGGGAATAAGAATAAACATAGAAAAAGTTTACTCATATATATGATACAATAGTCCTGAAATTAAAAACAGACAATGATATATTTAAAAGGATAAATTAGAAATAAGGAAATCATGAACATTAAAAATCTGCTTACAGGGCTTTATTATTGTTGCTGCTTTGCTTTTTTTTTTTGCTTTGTTTTGTTTTCCAAATCAATAAAACCCTGAAATAACTCTTGCAACAAAGTAGGAAAGAAATTAACAAAGAAAATAAAAAAAATGATTGAATATATAAAGTATCGCTGAAAGTGATTTCAAAGAAGAAGATCTATACATTTATAAGCACGAAGTTAGATAGGAAACTGTGGTTGGAACAATGACAGAAACTCTAAGATTTTACAGAAGATAAATTGGGAAAATTTGGCAATGAGGTGAACGGGAAATACAAAATATTACACATACACACACCCTCAGAAGGTTCAAAATTATGATTTAATGTGATATTTTACAAAGTATCTACAGAGATATAGCATATACAATCATAGAAGTAAAATGGCATAAAGACCAACCGTGTAACTGAATGACTACGTATCTATTCCACCTTTATGAACATCGACGTGTGTGAATGCACTTTTTCACTTTAGTTGGCTTGGAAGCCATGTGCACCAGATCCTAAAGAGTTAAACATCTTAACACAAGGAAAGGAATTCTGTGTTTTTTGGGGAGTTCTCAGGGGGGTCACATGCTTTACCTGCATCGAAGTTTCCATGTTCCATGGCTTGTAGCTCTGTATCATCACAACCTTTGCCAATCTCAAATCCTATGTGACCTGCCTCTCTGTCTCTTCTTATTGATGGGGATTACCCCCTGACCACTGGGATTCTCTAAGGTCATCACCCCAACGGGACCCTTACATTAACTGTTTGCACTGTGCCTCTCTGGCCGTGTAAACTTGCATGCTCATAGACTCCAAGAAGCAGGACATGGGGACCAAGGGAGCTTTTCTTCCTCCTGCCACAGTACACTAGCCATATGGGACAGGTCACAGATTGGGAAGTCTGTATTTTCAGTAACTCCTTGGTCATACGGAAAGCACCAAACCTGGGGGCACACAAGAAAGGGGAAATGTGAGCAGCTCTAATTCAAATGTACAAGCTGTGTTGGTGCGAAAGCACAGCTCTCATTTCAGAGAGAAGTCCTGGTTTACTCTAGAGCCAAATGTGAGATACCACTGCCGGGCAGTACTGATTCAGGTTATACCAAGCACCATGCTCATGGGGAAGTTATCGCATGAGATATTAGCTGCAGAACAAGGAAAGGACATCTCTGTAAATAGGTTTCAGATGCTTCTGGGTGGCATTCTTGAGTTGTGGATTGGTGGGAAACAGTTGCTTCCTATGAACATGTTGCACAGTTTTGTTTTGCCTTGTTTTTTACTAGTTTTTGTTTTTGCTTCCCAGTCAAAGCTTTTCCCCTCCCACCCTTTCTTCCCAGCCCCACTCCCACCTATTCCTCCTCCACTGTTTCTCTTCATATAGAGCCAGGCCTCCCACGGATATCACAGCCAGCCATGGCATATCAAGTTGCAGTGAGATTAGACACCTCCTCTTTTATTAATCCAACAGCAGAAAGGGCCCTAAAAGCAGGCAACAGAGTTAGAGACAGCCCCTGCTCTCACTGTTAGGAGAGTCACAGAAAGACAAAGTTACACAACTGTGACATATTCACAGAGAACAGATAAACAATTTAAATAGATACATTGTCCAGTTTTTATAGTCACAGCAGTGGTTTAGACATAGGGGTAGGACTCAGCTCCAGTCTGCAACATCCTAAATCACCATAATCACTAAGTTCAGTCATTTGGCCTCATAGAATCTTTAACATAGTACAGCTTGACTTCTTTTCTCTTTTGCCTCTTCCCCCAAGCCCCTAGGAAGTTTTGCTCTCATCTTTCCAGCCCAACTCTACAATATCTGTCAAGTGCAAACATACACAGAGGTTGGATTCATTATCTGTGGAAACAGGCAAAATACGCAATGTGAATTATTGCTAAACAAAGCCTACATGTTAGAATAGTATTCAGAAATAGGATTTAACTGGACTATTCTGTGTCATCATCATGGATAGACAGAAATTGCAATGCTAATGAGAAACTATTTCCAGAGTAACTTTTATGTGTATATACACATAGCAATATTTAAGTAAAAACTTAAAAATCAATGGCACTGCTATATATTATTTATGAACACATAAATATTTAACTAAAGTATGAGACATAACCTGAAAAAGTGCAGTTCTGCAGACTGAAAATGCTAGTTACAACTAGAGAACAAAGAAGGAAGTAGGATTGCAGTGGACATAGGAGGTTTACAAGAAGTTGTGGATTTGCATCTATTTACGGGCACTGGATTATGTTAGCCATTACTAGGAAGGGAGAGGATTATCTTCTTCTCCACACTGTTTTAAATGTTTAGTGCTGCTTTCAAGCAGTCCTAAGTGCTGGGCTAATGACCTGGGGCACCTCAGTAATGACTTCTATTCTACAGCAGTCTCTGTTCATTTGTAAGCACAGCCACGTCCTTACGTTTCCAGGAGAGGTAAGAGCTAGAGCTGTTTCTAAGTTTCGAAGATTCCCTTTACAGCCGAGTACTTGTGAGGTAATTTACAGTTGACAGCATGATCTATAAATGTCAAGCAGGCATAATTATCACAGCATCTCCAGTTTGAAAGACAAATCCACAGCTTATGCCTGTTTCATCAAAAAGGCGCGCTGCCTTCCACAAAGGGATCGATTCTTATTTTGGTGTGGGCAGTATTGTTCGTTGTATATTGTTGTTTAGAGGGTGATTTCGCTCACACAAAAGGTCACCACAAATCTGGGGGCCGGGGGAGTTAGTAGACCACGCTGCATTGTTCTTCTTCTTCTCTGGTGGGGGAGGGACTCCATAGACGAGAAAGTAAGCTCATTCCTCGAAACCATGATGCAGAATACAAAGTCTAGCTATTTATGATGCACCACACAGGGCACTCAGAGTGCCATCATTACAAGGAATTCACAGGTTAAACTAGAAAGGGGGAAGATATGGTACTTTCAACTATTATTAGTTATTATTATTAATTTAACCTTGAGATATAGGCTTGTAAAAACAACACCTAAACCAGACCAACACGCCTTCAGGGAGAATTTTTTTTTCTGCTTGTCTTTCTTTCTTCTTCTTTCTTTCTTTCTTTCTTTCATTTATTAATTTATTAAAGATTTCTGCCTCCTCCCCGCCACCTAGTCAGTTTGGATGCTCACCTTCAGGGAGATTTATGCACTTTATTAAAATACAAAGGAAGCAAGAGATTAGGAATTCTTTACAAAATGATCCTGGGTTAATGCAGCCCTGCAATTCCAGGTTGCTTTACTTGGTGAGGTCAGCTGGCAGGTGAACTGCTGGGGTCCACCTGTCTCCCGGACCCTGCACTGAGATGATCAGCATGAACCATTATCCCCGAATCAAGCTGATAGATCACACTTGGGCCCTGGTGGTTGGTGGTTGTCCCTGCTAGTGCTTTCTTGACTAAGCTGCTTCCCCAGGCCCCAGAACTTCGTTTATGAAGGGAAAGGAAAGTCCAGCTTAGAGAAAGAAAACTATTTCCTAAAAACATACACGCAAGTTGAAAGAGTTGAATAGATTTTGAATTACTTTGCTTGGACTGCCGTGATAAATGTCACACACTTGGTTGATGCACAAAACAAATTGATTTTCTCAAATTCTGGAAACTGGGCACCCAAGACTATGGCAATTGCACGGTTTCTTTCTCTCCAAAGCATTCCTTTATAACTTGTGTTTACCCAGCCTTTGCCTGCATCTTCACTGGTGTGCATGCTCTCTCTCTCTCTCTCTCTCTCTCTCTCTCTCTCTCTCTCTCTCTCTCTCTCTCTCTCTCTCTCTCTCTCTGTCGTGTGTGTGTGTGTGATCTGTTTACAAGGAAGCCAGCCATATTGGATTTTGGCTCACCCTAACGTCTTGTTTTAAATTGGTTACCTCTTCCAAAGACTTCCATAAAGCTGCATTCTGACATCCTGGGACTTACTGCTTGGTACATAACAATTTCTGGACTCAAATCCTAGCAATGTTTTGTCGATCGATCAGCCGTATTCCATTTTGTCATACTGAAGAATGACAGCCCTTCCCAATAACTGCCTTCAACTGAGATTGACAGTATGTTCTCTGGTAGGTGCATCAGAGAGATTGACAGTGTGTTCTGGGGTAGGTGGATTAGAGAGATTGACAGTATGTTTTGCGGTAGGTGGATCAGAGGTTCTTCTTCATGCATTTTATCCCAGGTTCAGAACACATGACATTGAATTAATGAATTTACGAGATGTGCTGCCCTTTTCACTTTCTAAGAACTAACACGTTCCAAACAGAGCTTAAGAAATGTAACTCTGGATCACAGCTTTATCTGATATCCTCTAAGAATGTGTGCCATTAACCCTCAGTGGCTCAGCAAACATATGAATCTGAAAATCTCACTAGAACCTCCTCACTACTATGAGCAACCATGAGCATATTTTCTTCTGCTTTGTTCAAGTGGTATATCCCCTATTTATATTTTCCCAAGTTAAACACCTCAAAACATTATGCCTAGAGATGGAGGAATCACTATAAAAAACTTTGTCCAGCTCAGTATTTAGCCAAAGTATGTGGTTAATTTTGGGAGTCAAACATTGACATGCATACATTTCTAAGAAAATTATCCTTTCCTTCTCAAACTTTTGGGTGCTTTGGACTGGATAAGGTGAGTACTAATAATAAGAAAGTGACAAAAAATACATTTCTAAGAAAATTATCCTTTCCTTCTCAAACTTTTAGGTGCTTTGGACTGGGTAAGGTGAGTACTAATAATAAGAAAGTGACAAAAAAATAAAGAAATGCCAGTGAATATGTGAAATATTATCCTCTTGAGTATGATTTTTCCCCACTCAAAATTATTTAATGTCAATTAAAATAATGTTCCATCACCCATAACATGACATCTTTTCAGACCTACTTTAAAAAAAAAAGATTTATTTTGTTTCAGATTATGTGTCTCTGTGGGAGTATATGCATCTCTCTCACTTCTCAGGTCCACTTTTCATGCATCCTCTACTTCTTTCTCTTTCTCTACTTTCCTACTTGCTCTTTAATACTTCAGCAAAACTGAATGGCCTTTGACCTTTGCCCAATGGTGCTTGTAAAGCTATAGCAACCAGGCTTGTATGATTAGAGAGAGACTGATTTCTAACGTTTGCCAATTCCTATAGTGTAAATACACCCATTGCAGTCATTTTAAAAAGTTATTTACACAAAGTCAAGTGCTTTGAAAATTTGGGTTCAACTTTCCACAGGTTCACATCTCAACAGGGTAGTTCTATCTCAAGGCTCCAAGTGTACAGTTTCCCTGAATAGAGCAGTACTCCTCCTGGGTCTGCAGAACTCCCATCTGCCCTTTGAAACCTGGCACTGATGATGGCCTTGCCAGCCAACTTGTCTTGTGCTTCTCCTCAGCAGTACAAGTGCTGTAGTGTTGATGCCATCATCATAGCCTTTCATATATCCACTTCCCAGTCAGACTCAAATTTTGCATGTTAAAAAAAAATTGATGCTAAGAGCCAAATAGTGTGTAGGAACATAATCAGTACCGCATTTTACAAAGTATATCGGTAGTTCTAAGAATAGATAGCTTACTCTAAAGCTTTCATTTACCTTCATTAGATGGTACACAAATCATGTAGGCTCTATGAGCCCAAGTTCTTCTCTCTGCAAAGCGAATATAATAAAGTGTAACCTCCTAACATTGCTACAAGAGAGCACAGCCCAGACCCCGTCAGTGACTGATAAGAGTTAACAGCATGAGGGAGACACAGGGCAAGAGATAAGGTAGAGTGTTTATTCTGCAAGTGTCTCTCTAGAGTGAGGCTGTCTATTGCTGTGTGTGAAAGAGAGTCAACTCCGAGACTTAAAACATTCTCATGCCTCAATCTCCTGTGTAGGTGGAGCTGTAGGAATATTCCACTATTTGCAGTAAGTTTATGTTCTTAACATGTACTATGTTTTATCCTGAAGCCTGTTGCTTTAAAAGGGGATTCCTATTAAAATATCAAATTAAAGCAAGTGTGAAGTTTCAGCAAGTTTAAACACTGCTTCCAAGCCTGATGCACATGTTAGAAAGACAACTCCACAAAGTTGTCTTCTGACAGTCACATGTGTGCAAATTGGCAGGGCACAAACACACACACACACACACACATGCACACACACGCACGCACACAAAGCTCAAACTTGATTTTCAACATTTTTTTTCTCATAGTAAGAATTTCATTGTGATGGTTGTATCCATTTAATCTCTATATTTTAATTCTCTTTTCTGTTATTCTTTCAGTTTGTGTATGCAAGATTCCTTCCCACTAACCGTCCAACCCTGTGTGATGCCAAAGGACTGTGAGACTTCAGAGTGGTCCCCCTGGAGCCCCTGCTCCAAGACCTGCCGTTCTGGGAGTCTATCACCCGGAGTCAGGAGCAGGAGCCGCCATGTGAAGCACATTGCTATTGGAGGTGGCCAGGAATGCCCAGAACTTCTTGAGAAAGAGACCTGCATTGCTGAAGGGGAACTTCTGCAGCCGTGTCCCAGGTATTTCACCTTGGAATATTTTTAATAGCTATAACCTTTGAAGTGGCCATCGAAAAGTTAACATCAATAAACATGGCCAGGACTTGTTTCTGCTGAATCTTTCTCGAGGTAGGGCTCTGTTAGTTATTAACGCAGTGCTGTGGCTTAAGAGCAGGGTCTCGTGTGAAGGATCCCACCATTCCCCTTCTGTTTCTACAGCGTTGGTACCGTATGCTTTCCAAAAGTGCCTTCGTTTTCTTGCCTTCTGTTGCTATTTACTTCCTGTAGTGCTTTAAACAGAGTAAATAACAAAAGTACTTGTTACTTTCACCCAGTGTGACACTTGTAATTATTTGTAACTAGCCTGGAGCCCTTCATCACATGCTCATTGTACAATGAGGCCATCAGCAGTCAGAGACAAGAAATAGTCCCATGATGTTGCATTGCTAACGAGTTGCAGCACCCAAGTTCAGATTCTCTTTTGCCCCATGTAATATTGCCAGTCTGTGTCAAAATTTCTTTTTCCAGATTCCCCAGGAAGTCAGAGGATATTGGAAAGTGGCTCACTACCAATTTTAAGTACGATTTTTAACATCTTGGTATTCATTTAGGGGTAGCCTGGCTGTATTGTACTTGGTAAAGGCCTTCAGAGTATCTTTCTTTAGGTTGTGGGTTTGTGGTAGACTCCAAGCTCATGTGGTAGAAGTCCTCTAAGGCTTGTTGTCTATTAGGAAATCTATAGGAACAGAGAGATGTTCTGAACTCCCTACTAGAGGACATTTTCTAGAGATTTTGTAGTCTAGAAGACATGAGGATGAGCTTCCTCTTCCCACAAATAATATCAAACAAGGCAAAAATGGTTTCTTGTATGAATCCATTATTTGAAGACAAAACCAACTGATACACTTGTTTTTTTGAGTGTGGCTGGCTATAAAACCTAGAGGAAAACACTGGGGCTCATCAGGTAGGAGTTACAGTGGTTGTGTGCTACCTGGATCTTCCTTAACACTGAATTATGTGTACATTGTGGAATTCAAAGATATGTCTCTGTCGTAAGATTTCTAGTCCACGCCTCGCTTACCTTCTTGGTCAGTGTTGCTATTAATTTATTATTTATTTTGCTAAAATGATCCTTTATATTTTTTAATTATTATTTTTAAAAATTATGTCTGTGTTGGGATTTATACACATGAGTATCAGTTGTCCATGGAGGCTAAAAGAGGGCATTGGATCCTCTGGAATGGAACCACAGGTGGTTGTGAGCTGTGTGATGTGAGTTCTGGGAACTGGACTTGGGTCCTCTACATGAGCAGTCCACTCTTTTTTTTTTCATTTTATTTTATTTATTTATTTTTCTCCATTAACAGATTTAATTGGGTGTGGGGCAATAGAACTATTCTTAGCACAATTATGGGTGTGGGGTTCCCTGCAGATTCCCCAGGGTGATGGTTCCTGTAATGATTTTTAGGGGGAAACGGCTCCCAACAAATCCCCCTTTCTCTTATATAAAGGCAGGTAGTTATTACGTGGAGAGCACCAGTCAGAGTCAACCATGGTGTCAGATCTAAAGGAGAAGGGACTGAGATAAGGAGAGACCCTCCTCTCAAGTGGTGAAGCAATTTACCTCTCCTGGGAACAGAGGGGTGCCTGATGATTCTTAGGTCGAGTGGGGACCAGGCCTTTTTTCTTTCCCCCTTACCCATCCGAGGGTTCCCAGGGCCCTGTCTTAGGTTGGGGGATTATCCGGCCATAAGTCGCCCGTCCTTGGAGCTCCTCAAATAAAAGGCATCTAGCAGGATTAAAGTAAACAGATCACAGGGCACCCTGTCTTAGGCCATGTGGAGAGCGCCCTCATACCTGTACCATGCCATGTTGAGCCGGTTTCTACAACCTCTGTATGGTGTGCTATTCAGGCGAGGATCCACACTAACTCCCGTCATTGGGCCCCTGCGTCTATCATTAATGAAAAGACTGTGAGGAGCTCCTCAAACAAAAGATATAATGATATAATTTTGGCACCAATAACTCCATCTCCAGACAAGAAGAAAGGGCTTTTTCCCAACCCAGTATTCACCTTTTAGTCTGGCCTATGGTATGTCCTCCTTCCTAAGTGCCTACTCCACATAAAGTTACATGTGCTGCCTGCCAAAAATTAGGGCAGTGTAAAAGGGATCAAAATCTAAAATTTTTAACATATGCATTAAACCCAAACACTTTACAGCATGTGTCAAACTTTTCCCAACATCTATAAGCAGTTACAAATATCATTAGATGAATTTCAGTAGGAGTACAATGACATACATTGTTGTTATCAAATACCACCAGTTCCAGTCTCTGAGCAACAGTGACAGGAACCCCCAATTTTCCCCCTTCTTAAGCGAAGAGAGGTTAATATTTTAATTAAAATGAGTTCTGTGTCCCAAAGTTTAAAGCAGTCTGATGTTTAGTCTGCAACTCAGCTCCAAAGCAGACCAGAGTTCAAGCTGCAGGAGCAGTTTAGCATTTGTGCTCCAGGACAGGTGGGGGAACCTGGGTGAGGTGAGCTGGATTCAGCTACATGAAGCACATCCTGGTACTTATGTAAGCCGGTTCTCCCTGGACTCTGGAGGCAGGATGACACCCTGCAGAGTGGTGTAGCTGGTTTTGTCAGCAGGCACTCCTTTTCTTGGGGGCAGGGAAGACCGGACCAAGGACCTCTCCTCAATCATGTCTGTAAGTCTGGATCTCCTCTGTGTCTGCAGCCTCGACATCATGTCCAGAATTTATTTTCTTTCTGTGAAAAAAGCATAAACACATCCTCGACCCCAAATATATATACAGGTCGGGTTTAATCATGATGCATTGCAAGGGCTTTTTCACCTTGTCTTAGCAAAGGTCAGCTTGGTGTCATCAAGCCAGATCCATTTCCATCAGGATCTGCTGGCAACTTTTATGAGTTGCTTTGAAGGAGCCTTGTTATGCTCCATAATTATTATTATTATTAGCCATATATGCAGTTCCTCCATTGGAAGAGCCATTTGTAAAATTTAGCATAAAATACTTTAAGGGATTTTTTGCTATAACATTAGCAAAATACAGGTGCATAAATTGTAGCAATGATCTGGGAAAAGACCATTGTTTTTGGCCTTTGAATTTAGCAAAGGCAATTGTCCAGGAATCAATCTTAAAATTATCAATGAATCTACTGTTTAGTATAAGAAACATTGATCATAGTCAATATTTTGTTAAACCATTATCCAGATACTATCCTGTCCTTTTATATCAGACAGGCTACTGGTTTAAATTAAGAGTTTAATATCTTAACTAGCAAAATTGAGAAGATTTAGCCATAAGCAGCATGTTTTATAAAGCTGTTGTAGAATAAGTTTTACATCTAATATACATACTTGCCATAGCTGAATTATAATTAATATACTGTATTTGTTGATTATTGTATACTTTATCTGTTGATTTATACTTTACCTGCTTGAGTACCTGTTAGGCAGCTGTTTTAAGCTCTCTATTGGAAACTGTTTTTTGTAAGAATTTTACCTAGCAGCTCAAGGTCTCCCATTAGAATATTATAACTAGAGCTTTAACCATTGGACATCCAACCAAAAGTTTGTAAGCTATCCTCTTTTTTTATTTATTTTTTTTATATTGGAAAAAAAGAAATTTCTGCCTCCTCCCCGCCTCCCATTTCCCTCCCCCTCCTCCCACTCCTTCCCCTCCCCCTCCTCCCCCTCCATATCCAGACCAAAGAGCAATCAGGGTTCCCTACCCTGTGGAAAGTTCAAAGTCCTCCCCCCTCAATCATGGTCTAGGAAGGTGAATATCCAAACTGGCTAGGTTCCCACAAAGCCAGAACATGAAGTAGGATCAAAACCCGGTGCCATTGTCCTTGGCTTCTCAGCAGCCCTCATTGTCTGCCAAATTCAAGGAGTCCACGGTTTTATCCCATGCTTTTTCAGTCACAGTCCAGCTGGCCTTGGTGGACTCCCAATGGATCAGCCCCACTGTCTCCGTGGGTGGGTGCACCTCTTGTGGTCCTGACTTCTTTGCTCATATTCTCCCTCCTTCTGCTCCTCATTGGAACATTGGGAGCTCAGTCCGGTGCTCCAGTGTGGGTCTCTGTCTCTATCTCCATCCACCGTCAGATGAAGGTTCTTTATTTATCTCTAGAAACCAATTATGAGTGAGTACATCCCATGTTCATCTTTTTGGGTCTGTGTTACCTCACTCAGGATAGTGTTTTCTATTTCCATCCATTTGCATGCAAAATTCACGAAGTCATTGTTTTTTACCACTGAGTAGTATTCTAATGTGTATATATTCCACACTTTCTTCATCCATTCTTCCATTGAAGGGCATCTAGGTTGTTTCCAGGTTCTGGCTATTACAAATAATGCTGCTATGAACTTAGTTGAACAAATGTCCTTGTCATATGATCGGGCCTCTCGTGGGTATATTCCCAAGAGTGGCATTGCTGGGTCCATGGGTAGGTTGATCCCGAATTTCCTGAGAAACCGCCACACTGCTTTCCAAAGTGGTTGTACAAGTTTGCATTCCCACCAGCAATGGATGAGGGTACCCCTTTCTCCACAGCCTCTCCAGCAAAGGCTATCATTGGTGTTTTTGATTTTAGCCATTCTGACAGGTGTAAGATGATATCTCAATGTTGTTTTAATTTGCATTTCCCTGATCACTAAGGAGGCTGAGCATAACCTTAAGTGTCTTTTGGCCATTTGAACTTCTTCTGTTGAGAATTCTCTCTTCATATCAGTGCACCATTTTTTAATTGGGATAATTAGTATTTTAAAGTCTAGTTTCTTGAGTTCTTTATATATTTTGGAGATCAGACCTTGGTCTGTTGCGGGGTTGGTGAAGATCTTCTCCCAGTCAGTGGGTTGCCTTTTTGTCTTAGTGACAGTGTCCTTTGCTTTACAGAAGCTTCTCAGTTTCAGTAGGTCCCATTTATTCAATGTTGCCCTTAATGACTGTGCTGCTGGGGTTATACCTAGGAAGCGATCACCTGTGCCCATCTGTTGTAGGGTACTTCCCACTTTCTCTTCTATCAGGTTCAGTGTGTTCAGATTGATATTGAGGTCTTTGATCCATTTGGACTTGAGTTTTGTGCATGGTGATAGATATGGGTCTATTTTCATTCTTCTACAGGTTGACATCCAGTTGTACCAGCACCATTTGTTGAAGATGCTTTCTTTCTTCCATTATATACTTTTAGCACCTTTATTGAAAATGAGGTGTTCATAGGTTTGTGGGTTAAAATCCGGGTCTTCTACACGATTCCATTGGTCGACTTCTCTGCTTTTATGCCAATACCACATTGTTTTCATTACTGAAGCTCTGTAATAGAGTTTGAAATCAGGGATGGTAATGCCTCCAGAAGTTCCTTTATTGTATAAGATTGTTTTGGCTATCCTGGGTTTTTTGTTTTTCCATATAAAGTTGATTATTGTCCTCTCAAGATCAGTGAAGAATTTTGATGGGATCTTGATGGGGATTGCATTGAATCTATAGATTGCCTTTGGTAGGATTGCCATTTTTACTATGTTGATCCTCCCAATCCAAGAGCAAGGGAGATCCTTCCATTTTCTGGTATCCTCTTCAATTTCTTTCTTCAATGCCTTAAAGTTCTTGTCAAATAGATCTTTCACTTCTTTGGTTAGAGTTACCCCGAGATATTTTATGCTGTTTGTGGCTCTCGTGAAAGGAGATGCTTCTCTTATTTCCCTCTCTGCTTCCATATCCTTTGTGTATAGGAGGGCAACTGATTTTTTGGAGTTGATTTTGTATCCTGCCATGCTACTAAATGTGTTTATCAGCTATAGGAGTTCTTTGGTAGAGTTTTTGGGGTCGCTTATGTACACTATCATATCATCTGCAAAAAACGAAAGTTTAACTTCTTCCTTTCCAATTCGAATCCCCTTGATCCCCTTATGTTGTCTTATTGCTATTGCTAAAACTTCAAGCACTATATTGAAGAGGTATGGAGAGAGTGGACAGCCTTGTCGTGTTCCTGATTTTAGCGGGATGGCTTTGAGTTTCTCTCCGTTTAGTTTGATGTTAGCTGTCGGTTTGCTGTAAATTGCTTTTATTATATTTAGGTATGACCCTTGTATCCCTAATCTCTCCAAGACTTTTATCATAAAGGGATGTTGAATTTTGTCAAAAGCTTTTTCAGCATCTAAAGAAATGATCATATGGTTTTTTTCTTTCAGTTTATTTATATGGTGGATTACATTGATAGATTTTCGTATGTTGAACCAGCCTGGCACCTCTGGGATGAAGCATACTTGATCATAATGGATAATTTTTCTAATGTGTTCTTGGATACGGTTTGCCAGTATTTTGTTGAGGATTTTTGCGTCGATGTTCATGAGTGAGATTGGCCTGTAATTCTCTTTCTTGGTTGAGTCTTTGTGTGGTTTTGGTATCAGAGTGACTGTAGCTTCATAAAAGGAATTTGGCAATGACTCTTCTATTTCTATATTGTGAAATACATTAAGGAGTATAGATATTAGGTCTTCTTGGAAGTTCTGGTAGAATTCCGCATTGAAACCATCTGGTCCTGGACTTTTTTTGGTAGGGAGGTTTTTGATAACAGCTTCTAATTCTTCGCGACTCACAGGTCTATTTAGATTGTTCACCTGGTCCTGATTTAGCTTTGGTATATGGTATTTATCTAAAGAAAAGTGTCCATTTCTTTTACATTTTCCAGTTTTGTGGCATAGAGGCTTTTGTAGTAAGATCTAATGATTCTCTGAATTTCCTCTATGTCTGTGGTTATGTCCCCCTTTTCATTTCTGATCTTATTAATTTGCATATTCTCTCTGCCGTTTGATTAGTTTGGATAGGGGTTTATCAATTTTGTTGATTTTCTCCAGGAACCAGCTTTTTGTTTCATTGATTCTTTGGATTGTTTTCTGTGTTTCTATTTTGTTGATTTCTGCCCTCAGTTTGACTATTGCCAGTCTTCTACTCCTCCTAGGTGAGTCTGCTTTTTTTTTCTAGAGCTTTCAGGTGGGCTGTTATGTCTCCAATGTGTGCTTTCTCTGTTTTCTTTAAGTGGGCACTTAGGGCTATGAACTTTCCCCTTAGGACTGCTTTCATAGTGTCCCATAAGTTTGAGTAGGTTGTTTCTTTATTTTCATTGAATTAAAGGAAGACTTTAATTTCTTTCTTTATTTCTTCTTTGATCCAGATGTGGGTCAATAGTTGACTGTTCAGTTTCCATGACTTTGTAGGCTTTCTGGGGGTAGCATTGTTGTTGAGTTCTAACTTTAGTCCATGGTGATCTGATAAGACACAGGAGGTTACGAATATTTTTTTGTAACTGTGTAAGTTTGCTTTGTTACCGAGGATGTGGTCAATTTTTGAGAAGGTTACATGAGCTGCAGAGAAGAAGGTATATTCTTTCCTATTTGGGTGGAATGATCTATAGATGTCTGTTAAGTCCATTTGATTCATTACCTCCATTAATTCTCTTATTTCTCTGTTAGGTTTCTGTCTGATTGACCTGTCCATTGGTGAAAGAGGAGTGTTGAAATCTCCTACTATTAGTGTGTGAGGTTTGATGGCAGCCTTGAATTTTAGTAATGTTTCTTTTACGTATGTGGGTGCTTTTATATTAGGGGCATAGATATTCAGGATTGAGACTTCATCCTGATGAATTTTTCCTGTTATGAGTATAAAATGTCCCTCTCCATCTCTTCTGATTGATTTAAGTTTGAAGTCAACTTTGTTAGAAATTAATATGGCCACACCTGCTTGTTTCTTAGGACCATTTGCTTGATAAACCTTTTCCCATCCCTTTACTCTAAGTAGGTGCCTGTCTTTGTGGTTGAGGTGTGTTTCTTGTAAACAGCAGAATGTTGGATCCTGTTTGTGTATCCAATCTCTTAGCCTGTGCCTTTTTATAGGTGAGTTGAGTCCATTGACATTAAGGGATATTAATGACCAGTGGTTGTTAACTCCGGTCACTTTTTTAGTCATAGAGTTTGTTTGCCTTCTTTGAGTTGCACTGGTGAAGGGACTCTAGATGTTTGAGTTATTGTGGTCATTGTTGGGCTCCTTGGTTTGTGATTTTCCTTCTAATACTTTCTGTAAGGCTGGATTTGTGGCTACATATTGTTTAAATTTGTTTTTATCCTGGAAAATTTTGTTTTCTCCATTTATAGTGAATGAAAGCTTGGCTGGGTATAGTAGTCTGGGCTTGCATCCATTATCTCTTAGCTTCTGCAGTGCATCTATCCAGGACCTTCTGGCTTTCATGGTTTCCATAGAGTATGTAAGTCTGATAGGTTTACCTTTATAAGTAACTTGACCTTTTTCCTTTGCAGCTCTTAATATTCTTTCTTTATTCTGTATGTTTTGTGTTTTGATTATTATATGGCGAGGAGATTTTTTTTTTTGGTCCAGTCTATTCGGTGTTCTGTATGCTTCTTGTACTTTCAAAGGAATATCTTTCTTTAGGTTGGGAAAGTTTTATTCTATAATTTTATTAAATATATTTTCTGGAGCGTTGAGCTGTACTTCTTCTCCTTCTTCTATCCCAGTTATTCTTAGGTTTGGTCTTTTTATTGTGTCCCATATTTCCTGAATATTTTGTGATGAGAATTTGTTCTTTGATCAGTGTGTTTATTTTCTCTATGGTATCTTCAGTGTCTGACAATCTTTTCTTCTATCTCTTATAATCTGTTGGTAGTACTTGTCTCTGTAGCTCCTGTTCATTTACCCAGATTTTCCATCTCCATCCTTCCCTCGGTTTGTGTTTTCTTCATTACTTCCATTTCATTCTTCAAGTCTTGAACCGCTTCCCTTACCTGTTTGATTGCTTTTTCTTGTTTCTCTTGGTTCTCTTGGGTATCTTTGAGCGATTTATTCATTTCCTCTACCTTTTTGTTTGTCATCTCTAATTGTTTATGGCAGTTTTTCACCTCCTGTTTAAGGTCTTCTATTATTTTCATAAAATTCACTTTTGAGTCGATTTCTTCTAATTCTTCTGGAGTAGTGTGTACAATTCTTCTTATTTTGGGATCCCTGGATTCTGGTGATGTCATGTTGCCTTTCAGGTTGTTGGAGGAATTCTTGCATTGGCGCCTTCCCATCTCTTCCTTCAAATGAAGCCAGGAGAGGCCTGGTGTCTTGGTCTAGTCTTTGCTGTGACTGAGTCTCTGGGGGTATCTCTTCAGTGTAGAAGCAGGAACCGACCTGTCCAGGTGGAACTCCTCAGCACCACAACTCAGGACGCCACTCTGGGTGGGTAGCCTTAGTGTAGGAGCAGAAAACTGTTCCAGAGCAAATGACCTTGCAGAAAACGCAGGCCGTCCAGATGGAACTCGTCAGCACCTGAACAGGGCCGCCTCTGGCTAGCAGACACTCACCCGTCCAGATGGAACTTCTCAGCACCTAGACAGGGCCGCCTGGTAGTCCAAAGATCCAGGGACAAGAGGGAGGACATGGGAGGCAGCGCGGGGTCCAGGAGACCCCTGGAGACCCTGGAGCACAAGGTGTAGGTGCCTGAGCTCCCTTACAGGGAAACTTGAGACCTGCCTGAATGGCAGGCACTCCCCGGTCTGGGTGGGTTGTCTTAGTGTAGGAGCTTAAAACCGGTCTTGAGCACTGGTCAGAACACACAGCGAAGCAGGGTTGGGGGTGGGGTGCTGGGGAGTTGGTTTGTGCCTAAGAAAGACAGCCCTGCAGAAGGAGCTGGGGTAGGGGGGTTTGTGCTCGCTTCTGGGACACACCGCCCCTGGTTAGCAGAAACTCACCCGTCCAGATGGAACATCTCAGCACCTAAACAGGGCTGCCTGGTAGCCCAAAGATGCAGGGAGAAGAGGGAGGATGTGGGAGGCAGCGTGGGGTCCAGGGGACCCCTGGAGACCCTGGAGCACAAGCTGTAGGTGCCCGAGCTCCCTTACAGGGAACCTTGAGACCTGCCTGAATGGCAGGCACTCCCCGGTGTGAGCAGTCCACTCTTAATCACCTCTCAATCACTGACCCATCTCTGCAGCTCCAGATACAGAAGATTATCACCCCTAACATCAGTAGCTCAGTAGGGTTCAGCTCGCTGTCCTTCACACATCAGCACAATCGTATAGAATCTATCTCAGATTGTTTATTGTACAACCATGTCGCAAAATACTCATTTCAAGTAAATTGGGGGCTTGCAGATGATATAACTAGAATCTCTTTCTATTTCAAAGCTGGAGATGTTTGTATTAGACTTTATGTCCATCATTTACTTGATGTGGCATCTCAACAAAGCTACATATCTTCTCTAGGACACTTTCCTTCATAGTGGGATTATTAGTTTTATACCACTTACATTATAGGTGTGTAAAATCCCAGGCCCAATGCTTAGGATATAAAGAGAGTACTGAAGGGCTGCCATTGCTGGTGTGGTATAATTTTGACCCTTGCATAAAGAAAATCCTCTCTTTCCTTGAACAACAGATTATAGTAGTCACAGGATGAATAAAACTATGGTTTCTGTGTATTTTGGAAATCTTCCTCATGGGTGTGTAATTCAGATTTTTTAATAGTGTGCCTGTAGGAATAGAACCTTGATCTATCAGCATATACTATTTTGGGCCAGTATTATAACAGGGCCTTAAGTGAACTTAATATGAAGGCTATACGGAAGATGAGAGTTTCTCATATGTTGGGACTCTCTGAAGACTCACTCCCCGTCTCTCCCCATCACTTTGAGAATCATGATGTTTTCCCTGGTGATAGACACCCAGTTGAGATACATATAGTTGGATGCATGTAACCCTCTGTGCTATTCTTTAACAGCAAAATAAATCAGGACTGTGATAATTATGCACCCCAAGTGAGGTCCTTTAATGGTCTTCATTCATTTATAATTCATGGTACTTAATATCTGGAAGCAGAGACTAGCAGGTTTTCTGATGACAAGCAGGCCTAGATCTGTTGTTTGAACATGTGGATGAGTTTGGCATTTATTTAAAAACAAAATCAAACCCTTTCAAACGATGAACCTTTTGGAAATGAGCTTCTTGGAGAAATCTCCGAAGTACCAACCAGTGTTGCCTGCAGAGATGCTATGTTAACTAGTGTTTCTCCTTAGTTATGGGCAGAAAAATGAATGAATAACAACAGAGACATCAGCATCAGCCACCCTTCTTATTTATCTGGTTTCTGAGCTGTGGCTCCTACCACAGGGAAGATGGACCACACAGCATAAAGGCTGTGGATCTGCTTTTGTTTCTCATTGGACATTGGTGATTAAAATTCATTGTGAGCAATGGAAATGAAAACAAAAATCTATTAAGAAATACAAATGCCCACAACTCCATCCCAGAATTCATGAGTGTCCACATACATCAAGCAATTTTATTCACTCTGTTTCTCTGTAGCAGGAAAATGCATGGTTCTGAGTCTTCACATTGTTTTGATTAAACCCTCCCATTGTGATTTGGCTTTATTCTTTCTCTGTCTTTTCTATTGAAAACATGGCTGATCATTAAATAAATACACAAACACAGAGTTCTTGTTCTTTGCCAAGCATGGGGTTAAATGCCAGGGTGACTTCAGAGAGCACAATAGAAACATGCCCCTCCCTTCATGGAAACAGACTTCAGTAACAAGGAAGAACAAACAATAACATACATAAAATTTATTTTTGGTGCCCGAGTTGTTAAAAAACAAAATACTAATATTAGGTACAGAGGGAAACTTCTGGAATGCTGTGGTGGTCTTGGTCAGCACTGTTTACAGAATTAAATTGTGTTAGTAGAGAAAGTTTATTTGAACAAGGGCTATGTCAGTTAGGGATATTATTTAAAGAATGAGAATAACTGCTTGGGAAATTAGGGGGCAAATACTCCCAGAAAAGCATGTGATGGAGAAGAGATTTAGTCCCTGCAAACAAGTGTTTTTCCCTATCGCAGTGTTGAGGATGCTGGGCTCCACTGACTCACTACAGCCATGACCAACGAGTCAGTCCTTGATTCGGGTGTGCCGAAAGAAGCAGAAATAAGAGGGGCCAGTTTCAAGGCACTCTTGAGAATGAGAACGTGTTGGAACTTGCTTGACTTAATCTGAAGGGAGATAAGGTCTAGCCATGTTTTGCTTGTAAGGACATTTGGGACTGAATAAGAATTAGCATTGTACACCCCTAAGCTTGTCTCAGGGGTGTTCTTTCGACACTGACTCAAGATCAGCCCAAGAAACTCCCTTCTCCAATATCACTCAGTCTAAAGTAATTGTGTGCTCCTCTCTCAGCTCCAGCATAGCCCTAAACACTTACTGTGGGTGATAAGCATGGGAGAGAAATCGGTCTCCTTTTCACCTGTGACCTTGAGTTCTTTGGCATTTTCCTTTACCATCGGGTATTGCTTTCTGTCCTCAGACACTAAAAGATATGCAATTTATAATAACTCCTAGCACCATGGCAGAGGGGTCATTGGAACAACGCTGTGCTGAGCCAGCCCTGCCCTTCACTGGCCCTGGTATGCCTGGTCCTGACCTTAGCTGAATTTTATATCAGGAGAGCTGGCCCTACTCCTCAGGGGAGAGCCACTCCCAGACTTGAGAAAGAGGGCCTCACCCCTCACCATAGGTATGCACCTCATCTGGGAAGCACACACTAGAGATGACCTTGTTGTTGGGGTTACAGGTGAGTCAACCCTCAGGGTAAGAGAACAGAAAAGTTGACCTCCCTGTCATATGCCCCCTACAGCAGTTGGGAGAGAGGACCCCGTGCCTTACCATAGTAGTTGGCCCTGGTGACATGAATGAGGGAGACCTGGATCTGAGGGCCCAAGAGCAAGCTGACTGCCTTGCTCCTCATTGTGGGCTCTATGGGTGAGCTAGCCTAGGCAGTGCCGGAGAGCTCAGCTGGGTAGTGATATTGAGGACCAGGGAGGGAGCTAAGCAACTCAGCTACTACCCAGGCCTGGACACAGGGCTATCACTTGGCCCACCCCAACATCTACCAAATCTATGAACAGTTGGAGCACGTGAAGGGGACAAACCTACAGTTCCAAAACAGTGTGATATCCATGACAAAGGACAACAACAGGATATGCAAGAGGAGCCCCAGTGAGAGGCCATTATAGGTGATATAGCAGAAGCCAGAGGCCTGGAGCCAGAGTAATGACTAGCAGTAAATAACACTTGCAGGATGAAGAGACTAAAGGGTAAACGGTGTGTCTCAACAGGCCACAGTGCAACTTCCATGACCAGATTCTTCTTTTTTGTTTGTTTTTGGTTTTGTTTTTATTTTTGCTTGGTTTGGTTTTTAGTTTTTCTTTTAAATTTAGCTTTGTTTTAGGGGGCAGATTACAAGGACAGAGGGCAGATTCGAGGGGACAGGGAGGTATGGGGGATCAGAATGCATGATATGGAATCCACAAAAAAACATTAAAAGGAAAACAAATGTCTAGGAGCATGGTCATTTCTGTGTCCCAGGTAACATCCAAAGGATTTGATCCACAAGCCCAAGCTCTCAAGGACTTGTGCAGGATGAGGCAGCCTTGTTTACTAGAGTCTTAATAAAGCAAAGGCCGGGGCCCAGTCATACTCCAAGCCCCTCAGGGAAGAATTACAACAGAACCCCGTTCTAGTGGAAAAACTTGTAATAATCACACAAGAATGTTGATTGAGTCACCTGCAGACATCTTTGTTAGAAATGACACCTCCTACCAGCTACTTGTAAGAGACAAGTTTTCATACGAAAATGGCTGTTCAACCCCTTACATAATCATTTAAAGTTTGGAATTGAGTAGCAGGCAGCACTACCAGATGGTGACAGTGACCATTGCAGAGTACACCTCGTCAGAAAATTTCCAGGCAGAAGCTGCATGGCTAATGGTGTCACGTAGACTATGCAGCATTACCACAGAGAAAAGCCAATTTATTAAATGTGGTTTCAATACTTCACGCTGGCACAGAATAGATGGGTCCTGTTAACCCCCCTTCCTTTCTTGTTACTGACGCGTGTAAATTTATCTGTATTATGGGTAGGGTAGAAACCCTTGGCATAAAGTCTGTATATGGAAAGTTATGCTGAGAGACATTTCCAGGCCCCTACATTGCCTTCTGATTTGCTGGTTACACAACCCCAGATATCAGCCTTTCTTTCTCTCTCTTTTTTCTTTGCCTATTGAAAAATAAGAAAGTGTTTTGGGGCAGTTTCCCTTCAAAATCTGTTTCAGTCTGTCATGAAGCTAATTGTTGGATAAATCAGACAGGAAGAAATGGAAAGCATTGGTTTATTTATCCTGTGAATTTTGCATACTATGTTCTTCCAAATAGAGTAGTATCTGCATGTTGTTTAGCAAGGGAGTTCTCACACATGCCTAGGGCTTGCCTTTCTTTCTCCTTCCCTCCCTCCCTTCCTCCTTCCCTCCCTTGCTCTCTCCCTTATTTCCCTCCCAGAGCAAGTCACCTAGAATAGCATTTGACTCATATTCAGTGTTCAGCAAACACTGGGTGAATTAATGTCTGCTCAAGCACCAGAAAGACAGAGAACAATAACTTGCATGTATCCTTTATTGCGTGCATACGGTTATTGTATAATGTGTGCGAAGCAATGAAAGGCAGTTTGTAAAAAGCATCTGAAATTAGCCCAATCAAAACGATCAGGTAGAAACTACCCCAGACAGGGGTGACTACAGAGAGCTTGCACGGGTCTCAGACGTTCCCTGTGTATAGCAGGTCTGATTTGCCAGATCGTAACGACTGTAAGTAAATGTTACCCCAGATAAGGCAAGGAGTGAAACCACAGCCTGGATTTGGTCACAAGCTGGCTTCTAACACTCATCCCCACTCACATCTTTTAGATCTTCTCCCCATTGATTTCTCTCATTGCACCCAATACCCCACACATAGTACAAGCTCAATAAAGAGTTGTCAGATAGATTAATGGATTCTTTAAGGAGGCATGGTTTCCATTGTTGTTTAAATTAAACAGATTTCTGCAGCAATTGAGAAGTAAAGGAGCCATACCCCGGAACACTACGGAGAATCTGTTTCAGAAACGAAACAAGTTTTCTAAGAATTTGAAATTATTTCCTCAGGACATTGGCACCTTTTTTATTGGATCTATCTATTACCGGTAAATGTGGTTTCATGAGTCCTGCTGGACGGAAGATTTGTTCCCCGGTTAGCATAAGGAAGTTAACGTACTGTTAAGTGCTCTGCATAGCGATGGAAGTCTATTAATAATACATCTGTGGAGGTTGGCTAGCAAAGCCATCTGCTGAGGAACCGAGAGCCTTGCTTTTCAAAGTAGCTTTCCATAATCAATAGCCCACTCTATCCAATAAAAAATTACTAGAGCATAAAATGTATAAAGGCTTGACCAGTTCCCTTATGCTGATGGTCTGTTTACAAAAAAAAAAAAAAAAAAGACAAGTTAATTCTTTTCCAAATGCATTTACAACTTTCAAAGGACAACACACATTATCATAAATTAGTCACGCTGTAGAGCACTGATTTTTAATACACGCACACATTTAATTGGAATACCTTGCACTGGGGTTTCAATTCCAGGAGTGTTTGCAAATCGATATGTGCTCAATCAAAACATGACTGTTAACTAATGCAATTGTTTTGTCAATCTGTCATCATCAATTCACTTAAGATTCTACCCCGTATTCCTGGCTTCACATCTTAGCTGTCCGACGAGGGAGAGAGGAAGTCCACCCTTTGAGCAGTCCCGAGCCTTGTGAAAGTGTCAAAGCCTAGATTGGAAGGGCAGAGGCGGCCGTGGAGCTGGTGTCTTAGGTGACACATTGGCAGGATGGAGATCTTTTAAAGTATTGTCACTGAACACTTCTTCATTTCTAATTTTAGCTTTGCTCATTTAGGAGAGCTGTACTCATTGCCAAAAGAAAGAGAATTTTAAACTTCCCCTTCCTTTGTCTCTCAATGTAGGGGATAGGTTTAGTTACAGAATTCCTTAAATTGGATGTTACTCTGAAAGTCAAGCTGCCAGCGTTATTTATTATTTAACTCCAGGACTTCAAGTTGCCCTGTCCTAACCTAGATTTTTGTCATTTGCATTTGCATGAGAAATGTGTTTCCACACTTAGAAGATTGCTCTTAGAGTAGTTACATTAGTATTTTTTACAATGGTTAATATTTTGACTATTTGAAATTTATACAATTTTTATGAATGATAGCCATCCATCATGACTCCCCCCAGCTCCCCCAGTACCCTCACCCCTTCTCAGCTTTCCAGATTCATGGTCTCTTTTTATTTTTAACTTTAGGATATATTTTTATTTTAATTATGTATATACATGTGTATGTGCAGGTGCATATGTGTGCTATATGCAGGTGCTCATGGAGTCCAGAAGAGGATGTTGGCTCTCTTGATGCTATAGACTACAGGTGGTTGTGAGCTACCTAACGTGGGTGCTGAACTTGGATCATCTGCAAAAGCAGCAAGTGCTTTTAACCACTGAACCAGGTCCCAAGCCTCATAATGTTGATTTTACTTTGTCGTTATTGTTATTATTATGTTATTATTATTTAGGCTGTGGATAGCACCTGAGAATGATAGGGTATCAAATCTTAACATTTATATAGAATGTAGATGTACTGATTGACTACCTATGAGTTTTAGGCATGAGTACATGTTTCAGAAAATAGATTCTAGAATGTAAACAGACAGAAAAGGGCTGAATTGCTCAGCATTTAATCTATTAGAAAGTTGTTTCCACCTTCAACATGTATCTAGAATGCAATTGCTTCTCTACGCACCCACCACCATGACTTCTGCACTTTAGCTACCCTGGGCTTACAAAGATTTCTCCCTCATCTTTCCTTTCCCTACCTACTCCCACTCTTCATTCCTCTCCTGGGTGATTCTTTTAGCACTGAAATTACATTGTCCTGTTGTCACCCACCCCACTCCATCCCCGCCCGACAAACTTCCCGTAATTTCCTCTTGCCTTTGGGAAATAATTGCCCTTACACCAACCTGCAAGGCTCTCTGTGTAACCTGCTTCCAGGTCTCTGCCCTTAGACTCTAAGGCTTAGAGCATCTCTCCCACCACAGTGGACTCTGTATGTTTCTTAGGAGTCAAGCATTCTCAGCTTGACGTTTGAACCTGTTCACTGACCTGCTAAAACCCTGACAGCTACTTGGTCCTCTGTTCTCTGCCTCTTTTCACTCAGGACTCTGGTCTTCCTTGGTGAGGCTCTCTTTCTGTCTGTCTCTTTCCTGTTGGTCCAGTGCCATGTTAGATACTGAAACTCTGATGTCTTCCCTGAATCTTGGAATCTGTCAGGCTCCCTGTTGTCTGAAGTCACTCATGATGTGCACAGAGCTGGAAGTCAGAATGCCGCTGCAGAGAAAAGGGTGGGTAAACACAACATGACCTAGAGATGAACGGCCTCTCTGAGCAGGCCTTTCTATTTTCCCAGTAGAGCTGCTTGGCAGATCTTCTCTGGCTTCAATCTCCGGTCCCTGACTGTCCATTCACTCAGCTCTGCCTGAGTGTAACTTACATTTGGAGTGCTAGCATCACCCCCCCACACACACACACCTTGTTAGTGCATGGGTTTTTAGAGTGACTGGCTGTGTACTTGCTCACTAACATCAGGGTCCCCGAGTTCTGACCACCTGAGTAGATGGTTGATTTGCCCCAAAAGAACTGACATGGGAACAGGGTGGGGGATTTGATTTCAGGGCTTTCTGGAAAAAGAACTCCCTCCCCTTTCAGAAACTTGTTTTGGCAACTGTTAGTGCTGATGTGAATTTTCACAGTTAGATTGTCTGCTGCTCGACTTTCATCTCCTCCCCCCTGTGAATCTTTCATCGCTCCGAAGTGTTGAAATTTAACCTTGTGAAACTATAGTAGTGTAATGATAAAACAACCGGTTGGTAAATATCTTGATATTGAGAAGTGTTATTGGACAGGCACCACTGACAATATCACCAGGACCTCTGGAAGATCTATGTTTTTATTTCAGCCCGGGATCCAGTTCCTCCACCCAGTACCAGTGCTTGCTGGTTCTTGCATTACTCAAGTTGGGCAGAGCACCTGTTTTCATTGAGCTTGCATTCAGTTTCACCAGAGTCGACTTTGTGACTCTTCTATTCACAGTAACAACCGAGCCAAACCAAATTCACTTTGGATCCTACCCGACACCATAACAGCCCAAATAAACTGTCATGTTTATTCTCTTGAGTCAGACTGTTAGGAAAACACAAATTGATCTTATACCCATGCCAGGGTAGGAGGCACGGAAACTTACTCCTTTCTTTCCTTTGGTATTCATCTACTCCGCTGGAGGCATTCCCACAGCTACCTCCAGGATGTTGCTTCCCCAGAGGACATGGGACTCTGGTTTCTAAGGCTCCATATTCCCCTCCTAAGCAGGAGAGCAGTGTGATGATGTGCTGCAAGGTGCTGGAGTTAGAAAGCAGGGTTTGTAAAACCTGGTCATCGACACAGACTCATCCACTAAAGAGAACATCCTAGGCTAAGGAGCCCGCATTTGCAAAGGACTGCCACCACAAGCATGCCGGAAGATGGGAGAGTGTGGCGTTTAGCTGAGCGCACTCCTTTGATTTCTTATTCTGTCAGATCCTAGAGACACTCTCTCTCAGGCTGGTGGAGTTCAGGGCACTTGGTTCTCATGGTTGCTGGGTGATTTTTGACTAAACATAACTGAGGTTTTTGGAAAACAAAAAGTGAAAAGAGATGAGCCAAGACTATGAAATAATCTGTATTTAAAAAGGAGCATATGCCTTTTACTGCTCTGTTGTTTCCTTTGCCTCTTTCCGAGTTGGTGTTTTCTCAGGGATGGGAAACAATGGTGATAGTAACAAATGCCCCATTTTTCTTTAGAGAATTTTGTCACTTGCCAGTGAACGGAAGTTGGGTCTCCCTGGTTAATAAGCTACCAACAGAGATCTTATTGCTTTGTGTAAAATCACCATCATTAAACTATTCCATTTCATTTTTCTTCATAATGACTTCCAAAAATCTATCCATTACTAATTATTACAGAGTTGTGAAAAATTAATTGGAAAAGTGGTTTGTACAAGGTAACCTATTCCTCATTGGACTTGCAATGATGCTAAACTGTTTTCCATGCTCTTTTCAACATTTTGTTTGCTAGAATAGGAATGTGGCATTAAAAAAGTAGAGAATATAGGATGTTTAGAATTTAAACACATTTTAAAATTATTCTTTGATAATTTTAAATGTGTATAGAATGTATCTTGATCATTTCCACCTCACACTTCTCTTCCAGCTCCTCTTAAGCCTCCCCAACACAACTCCCTCCATCTCCATGTTCTGTCTTTCTTTCTGTGAAATAAACCCAGTAAGTTCTGTATGTATGCCCATGAATGTGCACCAAGCATAGGAGCATTATGATACCAGTGGCTGCAGCCCTGAGGAAAGGACACTCTTCCTTTCTCAGCAGCCATCAACTACCAATGACTCCTCAGTGTGGAGGAGAACCCTGGGAGTCTCTTCCTGATCGGCACTGGAATTCTAGCTAGCTCAGTCTTGCATAGGTCTAGGGTCACAGTGACTTTGAGTTAGGTGTGAAACCACCCTGTCACATCCAGAGGAAAGCACTCTTCCCCAGCCTCTGTTCTTCCCTCTATTCCCCAGTTTTCTTGAACTTTAGGTTTGAAGTGGTTGATATAGATGATCAACCTATGGCTGAACACCCACAGCCTCTTATTCTTATTACTCTGCCTTCACTACTGCCCACTGTAAAATAAGCTTCTTTCATCAGTAGCACAGGTCTACAGCTATTAACACAACTCTTTTTCAGGCAGTTGGATAGCATGAACATTTAGTAAAACAATCGCAGTAAGTTCCCCCAGGGCTCATGACCACCTGAGCCATGCATTCTTCACCAGATTTATAGTGCCAGACATGAATTCACTCCTGTGGTAGGCTTCAAATCCAGCCAGACAGTGTTGGATTACCCTAAAACAGTCGGTCCACTATTGCCCCAGAGGGAACATCTTATCTGTCAGGACAATGTTCAAGCATACGGGGTGCTAGATAAGACTAAATATATAACTATTGAGGAAACCAACGAAACCCTCATGAATAAGTGTGTGTGTGTGTGTAGACTGTTCATTCTCTCCTGGGACACACAGACCCGAATAATCACACAGAAACTATATTAATTGCAACAGGGTTTGGCCAATAGCTTAGGTGTATTTATATCTAGGTCTCACATCTTAAATTAACTCATTTCTATTAATCTATGTATCACAAAAAGGTTGTGGCCTGCTGGTAAGTTTTCCATGTCTGTCTCCTTCAGCAGCTACATGGCATCTTTTCGACTCTGCCTTCTCTCTCTATATTTATCTCTGTTTGGATTTCCTGCCTGCTAAGTCATTGACTGAAACAGTTTATTCATTAGCCAAGAAAATCAATATATATATGTGTGTATATATATACATATATATATATAGTATGTATATATATACACACACAGAAGGACATCACACATTGTGTGTGTGTGTCTGTGTGTGTGTCTGTGTGTGTATGTTTGTAGGTGCATGTGTAGTGAGGCAGCAATGGACAAATACACAGAGAATGATATAAGGAGACAAGGATGGGGATGTAACTCAGTTGGTAAAGTGTTTGCCTATCAAGTGTTCAATTACCAGCACTACATAGATTACATGTAATGGTAGTTAGCTATAATTGGGGTACTCAGGAAACAGAGACAGGAGGATCAGAAACTCAATATTATATTCAGCTATACAGCAAGTATAAGTTTCAAAGCAAGTTTGAAATAAATTTGCCCCTGTCTCAAGTAAAAGGAGAAGTGTGTGTGTGTGTGTGTGTGTGTGTGTGTGTGGGTTATAGAACAGAAAGAGGATTAACTTTCATTATATGACAAGTTCAGTGTTTGGTGTGATTACCTGCATCTTAAGAATGAGAAAGTAGAACTGGAGATCAAGCTGATCAAGCTGAAGAACTAATAATTAGCAATTAGCTCCTATTCAGGTAATATTGGTGAGTTTCTTAAGGCAGTGCATTTGCGGTGGTATACACCACAGAGTATACTGCACGCAGCGCATTTGCCAGTCTTACAGGGCTGGAGTCAGTTGCTGTAGCTACCTCCTTATTAGATGGAAACACTTCTTTAAGAGAGTCAAAATGAAGAACTCTTGAAGGCGAAGAGTAGAATAACCATCCAGTCCTACAGCCAGTCACCAACCTCACTGTACTTTTCTGTACAATGCAGCTACCTGTGTTCCACAGCTCAGAGCCAAGTCCTTCACTCATGCGACCCTAGGAAGTGGAGTGAGAAGTTAGGAATGGGTGGCTTTGTAGTTATTCCTTTGGAGAAGTGCTGCCTCATGCTCAGACTGCTCGCCATCTTTCTGCCATCCAGGAATTAGAAGAGGGTTGTTTATGTTCACCTATAAGGAGGATGATTTGACCTTGGGGCTCCAAATTCCTTCTTTATCACAAATCCCTACTCCTGTGTGTGTGTATGTGTATTCATATATTTGTATGTACTGTTATGTACTGCTTTGTGCTGTATGTATGTGTTCATATAAGTTTGTGTGTGTGTGTGTGTGTGTGTGTGTGTGTGTGTGTGGCATAAATGTGAAGACCAGAGGTTGGCAGCAGATATTTTTCTTAGTTACTCTCTACCTTATTTTTTTTTTTGAGACAAAGTCCTTTGCTAATTCTGAAGTTCATGTATTCACCTAGACTGGCTGGCCAGAAGACTCCAGGGACCTCATTTCTCCATACCTAGCCGGGGTGTGCACCTGAGAGCTGGACATCTGAACTCACGTTCTCACACCTGCACAGCTGAACTGTCTTTCCAATCATCCTTTGTCCACAAATCTTTGAGCCTGGGGACATCGTGTGGAAATGAAATAATAAGGGTGGGGGAGAAAAATCGAGTTACAACAAACCTGGACGGATTGTCTGAATCTTCATCTGTGGAATAAACTTTGCACCGAGTAATGATTCCAGGCTTCTAAGCTTTTGAGAATGATAATATCCACTGCAAAGTGTTTGATCGTTATCAAGATTTTTAGATATTTTCGTATTTGCTGCTTGATTTTCAATCTCACTCTTGTTTCTGAAAAACTATGATCTTAGTGACAAGTAATAATTACTATATTTTACTTTTATTATAAGCAATCACATTGCTGAGAAATCTTTCCTCGCATCAGAGAATGTTCTTAGGTTTTCTTTGTTATTCCAGAAGATAATGAGTCTGTGTGTATGTATGAGGGTGCTGTGGGTTATTTTAATGATTTGAACTTGAGGAATGCAGTGATAACCCACAAAAGGAAATAATGTTGGAAGATGGGAACCCAGGTATGATGGTGGTAGATTTGCTTTCTGTAAATTGTCTATAAACTCTATTGCATTTGACTACTTTAGTTTTATCTGTTTTAAAATCTTTCTTCACCAATTAATTAGAAGCCAGGAAGACTCATTTCTATGTCAGTTTAAATAAATGCATGCTGCTTGTGTTGAAAAATATTCGTTGACTAAACATAGTGACATACGCAGTGTTAACACATTTTAATAAACATTTAATGCACATTTTAATGAATTCATCTTAATTGGCTTATCCCGGTGTCAAGGTGTTAAATGGGGAGAAAGTGATTTCTACATCATGATTGAGATGTTAGAGACCAATTTGCCTATTTGGAAAGAAAATGTCTTCAAGAATATTCATTCTAATTGAAAAAGAAAACTAACTTCCGTGTAGTCGTCTGGAAGTCTGATTGGTAACTCTTGTGGACAGTTTCAGCTGCCATATTGTGCTTCCAGATCCTTCCTCTAATTCTTCTCTCTCTTCCACTTCATACTGAGACACACCCACCGCTTGCCTTACTTCCCTTCCCTCAGTCCAGTCACTGTGCTATCGGTTGCCACCATGGACAGGTGTGATTGGCTCTAGGAAATAACAGGGATTTAGTAATCCAAAGTCAGGAGATTTCTTTCTCCACAGTGAGAAAGAGATTTTCATGTGCGTTTGATGTCATTTCCTGATTTCTTTTGAGCTGTATACTTTTCCTCATTATCTCTTCTTCTTTTAAACAAACCAAACAGGTATTCCTGGAGAACCTCTGAATGGAAGGAATGCCAAGTCTCTCTTCTCCTGGAGCAACAGGACCCACTTTGGCATGACACAGGACCAGTCTGTGGTGGTGGGATTCAGACCCGAGAGGTGTACTGTGCCCAAAGTCTACCAGCAGCTGTCTCATCAAGGGCCAAGGAAGGTAGGCAGCCCTCTCCTGGTAGAGGGTGTGACTGGCTGGAAGGAGAACCCACCCGTGTACCTCTCCTAGTATTTTTCTTAACTTGAGAATAAATATTTATTTATTCTTTGAAATTTTCGTACATTTTATTTCAATCATATCCATTCAGTATTACCTACCTTCAGCTACCCTGAGGACCCTGCATTCTCTTGCTCTCCCAACTTCATGCCCTGCTTTTTGGATAATAACTCTCTATGTTTAACTAGTGATTCTCATATGCACATAGGTGAGGGTCCAACCACTGGGGCATGCAGTCCAATGTCCACTCAAAGGACACTCCCTCAGCATCAATGGCTCAGATCTTAGCTAACTTACTGACTGAATAAACAAGAGTGGAGGACAATGCTAGCACTCTACAGGAAGCTGTGACTTCTACCAGCTGCTTAGAAAATTGAGGCTGGACAAATCTTCAGCGGGTGTGATAGACTTGAACTGTGGAACTTTTGGGGACTTTGGTTGGGAAGACGGTAACATATGACCTTTATTCTGTGAAGCTCTTTTATTTTTTTATTTTATTTTATTTTTTTGGTTTTTCGAGACAGGGTTTCTCTGTGGCTTTGGAGCCTGTCCTGGAACTAGCTCCGTAGACCAGGCTGGACTCGAACTCACAGAGATCCGCCTGTCTCTGCCTCCTGAGTGCTGGGATTAAAGGCGTGTGTCACCATCGCCTGGCTGTGAAGCTCTTCCTACTAGCTTTACCTTTGTGGCAAATCCCAGAGTTCTAGAAGCATCTACGGCTTTGAGTTTAAATGATCGCCTTTTGCAGATTGTGCTGCTTAAAACCAGTAATTGGTGCTTTCTTCTCTGATGACACCGATGAAAATAGACAGCTTACATACCCGGTGTTTCAGAGAAAACAAGACTGCAGTAACTCTTCTGAACTCACAAGGCACAGCATTTAGACGGAAGGCTCCAGGTTATCCTTTCAAATGTTGAGGCTGCTTGTGTCTCATCCCCTCTCTTCTTCCCTTTCCCTCATGACTGCAGTTCAAGGAGCTTCGGAGGCAAAGGCTTGAATATCTATTTTCTGCTTTGACTCTGTGTCTTCTATTGAAATTTCATCTTTCTAAAGTTTCTTCTACAAATGATCTTATTTTTAATAAATCTATTTCCAAAATTTCTTCAATCACATTGCCAGCTTTGTTTATGAAAACGTGCATAGCAGGCAGTGTCCTAGACATTTTTTATTCTCAACTTCAGGTACTGAATGGCCTTGATTGGGTTACCTTGTGGGCACATCTAAAAGAGGGTGTCTGGACTGATGATCGATGTAGAAGGGTCAGCCTAATGTGGATAGCATTAGGCAGGTAGTCCTTGGCTAGCGAGCAGTGCCCTCCATTATTTTTCTTTCAGTTCCTGCTTGAGTTCCTGGCCTGCCTTCATTTCCTTATCAGTGGATTATGGCCTGGAAATATAAGTCCACTAAGTACTTTCCAAGCTGCTTTTGCTCAATATTTTTATCCCAGCAACAGAAAGCAAACTAGATCAGGCAGAGGAGATGGCGTTTTAGTACAGAAGAACAGACACTGCACAATGAAAGAGCAATTCATTACAGACTGAGTACCATCTGAATAAAGCATGGGAAAATGAAGATACTGTTCTAGACCCCGGGCACATGTCAGAATTAACACTTGGGTTCATGTGGAAACACTGAGCCCTCTAGAATCCCTGGGTTCTGGGGGATGGGATGTCTGGGGTTACGAATACACTCATGTGTGACTCAACCATGTCTTTTTGTTCAAAGCTGAATATGGCAAGAAAAGCTCTTTTCTAACAGAGCACAACCACAAGGAAGGCACGAGATAGTGTTCCACTTACTTTGTAGTAGTTATCAAAGGTTTTATTTCACTCTCTAGTGTAAGTGATCATTTACATTTGTCCATTACATTCCTTCCCTGTAAATTCTCTCATTCTTACTATCTTTCACAAGGAATCTTTGACAATCCCAGAGGTTTACAAATTTCTTCTCCACTCAAATTAAATACAAGATAACATTTGAGTTTCTATAGTGTATAGGACAGTGATGTCTTGTCAAGTTAGATGGGTAGGACATAACTGTTTCCAACTCTGTTGCTAAGGTAGTAATAAATGACCAAACTAAGGTCATTTCATTTTTAAAAAGTTAAGATAAATTAATTAACTTATTTATGTGTGTATACATGCATATGTGCCACATTTGTGTGTAAGTCAGAGGACACAGCCTGGGAGTCAGTTCCGCCTTTATACTACCTGGATTTGGGGGATCAAATAGAAGTTATTAGACTTGGATAGAAGCCATCTCTCTTGACCTATTAAAAAAATTTAAGCATTCTATCCTGGGCCAGCTTTACTTTAGTCTATGTCCCAGGTGTTGTAATTATAAAGCTATCCCTCCAACAATCTCCTGTATTTGCATTAACAAAGAAAGTTAGCAATTGTGCTTTGGTTTCTTCAAGTCTTGTGATCATTGCAGGTCCTACATGGTCAAAATAATTTAAAAAAAAACCTCTGAAGGTAATCCTCATGGAGGAGCCAACGCTTGTCAGAGGTCCGTGTTCATTATAAGTGGAGAGAACATAGGAACTGAATGTAGGGACTGAGGCTTATGTATCGAGGTGATTCTGTAAACTGTCGTGAGGAGAACTAAATGAGTATGGGAATTTACAGGTGTTAGGGAAAGCAGGCTTTCTGTACTACTCCAGAGTTAAGGCTTTAGTTTTGATAATAGGATTAGGCTTTGAAAGCAGAGAATGAATTCTTCATGCTCAGCTCTTTGTAAGAATATTAAAATGTCAATATGCCAAGGAAACTCTCATAGTGGTCAAGTCCTATTTGCAAACTTACTTGGCTGTGCAGGAAGAAGATATTCCCCAGTCTTGGCAAGGACTAGAGATGCCCTTTACTTGTCTATAGAAATTGGCCCTGAAGTCAATAAGCACATTTGAGTGTGAGAATGAAGTTTCATGAGGAGAGTACTAGTAACTGCCCTTTACCGTCACCCTGAGAAGAAGAGCCAACCAAACTGTGTAAACAAGGTGGTAGCATTTCATCTTGTTTGTGTTAAGGAAGAAACAGACAACTGAATGAGAAAACCCTTGCTAACTTACAACAGAACACTTGAAAAGACTCCTATTGGAGCCTAAAGAAACAAGTGCATTGGACCATGGTACTTCCACCTTGGAAATTTCCTGCTCATGGCATGATGGCTGCAGGGGAAAGTTGGCAGGGAAGAACAGACATATAATAGCAACAGGCTCACCTCCATACCCCTCAGTTAGCCAAACAGTGAAGGAAGGACAAGAGTGAACGTTGGGGGACACGTCTTATTAGTAAGCAAAAGAATGAGGCAGAGAAAGAAGGAGAACAAGAGAGAGAGAGAGGAAAGGAGCTGGGGAAGGGAAGGATGACATCCTAAGTAAAGCTTCAGGAACCTATTCGATCTATTCTATTAGACTGTGTTCTCTCTCTGCTTGTATCTCAAATACTTAAACTGTGAGATGATGTTTGGGAATTCAAAGTCATTTTGTCATTGTAATGGATGCCAAAGTCCACAAGAAGTTCAGGGTTGAGTTTGACTCCATCTTTCTTGTCTAAGGAGAAATTTATAAAGCTACCCACCCATAATCTTAATAAAAACAACTATGCAGCATAGGCAAATTTTCTAGAAATAACAGGAAGAAAGCTAGTAAAAATTATATACATATAAACTTTACTTTATTATAGAGGCAAACATAGGCCATATGATTGATTGTTTAACTGAATGATTGGTAGACAGATGATCATTTGACAAATAGAACTAGATAAAGACATAAGTGAGAATATAGCTTAAATATTCTCTCTAAAATATAAAGCATTTTGTAGCGGAAAAAGGTTTTATTTAATATTGAGAGACAACTTTGTCACTGGAAGTCTAAATTAAGGTTGATTTTTATTGACTGTGCTTGCTTGCTTCTTAAAAATCTATGTTCAGTGATTTTCTAAACCAACTGTACCAAACTTATGTTAGTGTGATGTGGGCATGTTTATTATATTACTATGATTAGCAACAGTACCGGAGAGCTCCTGTTTTATCACTAATAAAATTTTCAGGTGCTTCTTGTCATTATATACTTCTCAATTTATTTAGCTCATGAAATACTTTATATGATTTAACTGAGAGTATGACAGAGCTGGAAAACAAGACACAGGGTAGCAGAAGGAGGTACTTGACATTGTTCATGGGGAAAATGACTTGTATATAAATAGATATGTTTGCTGACGCATGGGTCCAGCTTAATCTGATTTTGTAAAGAAGAAAAACAGGTGTTTTTCCTCAGTGTGTGTGTGTGTGTGTGTGTGATGTATGTGTAGTGACAATTTTTTCAACATTAGCTCAACTAAGTTAATAATTCTATGTTATATGTTACTGGAACCAAAGCTTGTAGCATCGCAAAAGGGAGAAATTGTCAAGGATCCAGAATGGATATGAGTATAGATTTTTCAATGACATCTCACTGCCCACATAAAGCACTGACACCAGTTCTCACATAGGCTCTGTTCTCTAAAGGGTGTCAGCCATTAGACTTGATGGCTATGTTCTGAAAGAAAGAATGAGACAAATCAACTATTAATCACTATAGGTGAAGTGTAATATGGGTGTGATGGAAGGTGGGGACCAAGGGGCATCCCTTCATTTTTCTCCACATTTATTATTGTTCTTTCCATTTATAATCTTATTTTCCCCCTGATCCTTTTTCATCATCCAGTTCTTACAATGTTCACTCTCCTATTTCCACCTTGCATAAATCTTAAGAACAAGCACCCTTTCTGTGATCACAGCAGACATCCCAGCATCTTCTGGGAAAATGTAGATAAAAACTCAGTAGGTACGTTTTGAGCAAATGCATGCAAACACCTGCCTGTGTCCTTAGGTTTCCTTGGAGGCAATTCCTCTGACTTTGAGATACATTCCTCTTCATTTCTCTCATTCACACACCCTGCACTCCATTAATGAGTAGTCAAATGTTCCTTTTCAGAGTCAGAAAAAAAAATACTAAGCCTAATATGTTGACAATCTTTAGTTAAATATCTCACTTGACTTCATTTTGTCTGCTAGACTGGATTTGTTTTGAGGGCCAAGCCATGAGTTAATGAGGTTCCTTTTGGCAGCAGAGTTTCTGACACGAAGTTATTGCTTCCAAATCCATTTCTTAAGTCTTTTAAAACGTGTAAATGCCCAGAAAGTGGGATGGGGTGAAAATATCCCTTTACTAAACCCACCTTCGTCCGGGAAAGTTTTAGTATTCTTTCCCAACTCTCTTTGGGCATTTCCCCATGCTCCGGTTTTAATTCCGCATTAGATCCTTCTCGCAGGAGGCAGATTCACTTACCTGTCGTCTTCATTTTTAATTGCTGCCTTTTAAGCCACAGCTGTCCAAATCAGCAACTGCATCTCTGCCCTGATCAGCAGTGGTTAGGCTGCAAGAGTTGTAGCCTGAAGGAATTCTGTTCCCTCAGGCACCTACAAAGAAAGCCACAAGGGAACTTAACTAAATCTCTGTCTCTCTAAAGAACTCAAGATTCAAAGGTTGAGGTGGAATTCTGCTCCTCAGAGAGGCTGAAGAGCAAACAGCTCACCTAGCTCACCCCCTCTACTGCTGGTGTGTCTCCAGAAGCCCTTGTGTTTCTCCTTGTCCCTCCTTATAAACCCTTCTCCACCTGCTCCTTACTACC
Organism: Microtus agrestis; assembly: GCA_902806775.1. NCBI lineage: Eukaryota > Metazoa > Chordata > Mammalia > Rodentia > Cricetidae > Microtus > Microtus agrestis. The sequence continues at coordinate 5,497 of CADCXT010002846.1, read as the reverse complement.
ACTTCCTGTCAGCTAATTGCTGATGTAGCCTCCTGGCCACAAGTGAATTTTATTTAACCAAACATAGCTTTACATCATTAAACAAATGTTTCAGAGCATAGACAAAAGTAACACACCTTAAAATAATATTCTATAACACTTTTATCGGATCCCTATTGGCTCAGGCAGATTTAAAGGTTCTTCGCATTTTCTAGACATTTTCTTGGATTCTCTTGAGAAAAATGCTACCAACATCAAGAGAAAAGCTGGGGGAAAAACAGTTGTGTTTGGGTGTTTTTTCTAATTCGAAGACCTCTATGTCTCTATATAGAATGCATGACTCTATCCCTGATGGTCTTTTTATTTTATTTTATTTTGGCTTTTTGAGACAGTTTCTCTGTAGCTTTAGAGCCTGTCCTGGAACTAGCTCTTGTAGACCAGGCTGGCCTTGAACTCACAGAGATCTGCCTGCCTCTGCCTCCTGAGTGTTGGGATTAAAGGCCTGTGCCACGTCTGCCTGGCTGATGGACATTTTTAGATTCTGTTTTTTCTTCTTTATTAATAAACAACTTTGACCACCTGGTATACCAATGAAATGCTTTGATACGTGAAGACTGAGAGATGATTGACTCAAAATATTTAGGCTCTATGTCATCTTCTTTGATGGTGAGACTCCCTGATATATACTATTAGCCATTGTAAGCCTGTGACTACTAACTGTAGGCACCATGTTGTATGGTAGAGCTTTTGAGCTTCTCTCTCCAAAGATGGACTGTTCTTTAGAATTTCATCATATTTATGACCCTGGACAAATTTTGCCCATGTTGCCCCAATGCTTTATAGATATGGTATGTAGACCTAGATGACATATGTTTCAGTTTGAATATCTACAGATACTTTAAATGTGGTGTTGCCCACATTGTGTTTTTTACTGTATTCCCAGATCCTTAGGGATTTTCTTACTGTGCCCAGAGACCTACAGTTATCTCTTTCTCCCAAGGACTCACAAGAGAGAAGTAGTACATGTCTTGATACTTCACTACCAATGGCCTTTAGCTCCTGCTCAATCTATTGGAAAATTTATCTATACCTGTAAATACAATCTGCCTGTTCTAGCTATCATTCTCTTTCACCGTTTCTTGCATTATTACATAGATTAATGGTCAATGAGAATTTTTTTTAAATAAAATTCCCCCCTTTTTTATCCTTATCCAGAAAAGGCACATGTTCCATGCATAGCACTGCTGATGGGATTTGTCTGCCTATATTTTCCCTCTTTCATAGACTGAATAACCTATCAGATTCCACAACATAGTCACAGACTCTAGGGAATAAGATACGGACACCACTGAGTGGTTAAGACCCCACATGCACAAGCTTCCTCCATTGATACTGAGAAACAAATTTTTTTTTTTTTTTTTTTTTTATAAAAAAAAAAAAAAAAAAAACCACCCCCCCCCCCCCCCCCCCCCCCCCCCCCCCCCCCCCCCCCCCCCCCCTCCCCAGTCCGAAGAGGAGTTGTGGTTCCCTGCCCTGTGGAAAGTCCCAGGTACTTGCCCCTCCATCCAGGTCTAGGAAGGTGAACATCCAAACGGGGTTTTGATCCTACTTCATGTTTTGGTATTTCTTTTAAATGTAAGTGGCAGAACACTTCTCTTGGCTCAGTGGGTTATGCGGTGCATTCTGGATGCACTGAGGTCTAAATGCTTAGTAATTAAGATCTTAAGCTTGGGGTGGGGATTGCAGGGTTTGGGATGAACTGTCCCATTCCTTAGGTATATGATGACGGGGATGTTGCTCAGCCTCTGTAAGACTCTAGCTCTTTCATCTGTAAAACTGAAATAATATTAGAGTTCTCGTAAAGATCTGCTTTTAAAGAAGAGAAAAATCAAATCACAGCACCTCACCCATGGAAGATTCCAAAAGTCCAAATTATTCATATTTTAAAATTAATTATTTATACATTTATTAAGGCAGCTCTACAGGCTAAGCATCATGTCATCCATGTATTTGGAATGGGGCTGAATATATTAACCCACAATGTGAGAAAACCAAACCCGATTTGGAGGAAGAAAGATGAAATCAGATTACATGGCTCTATTACCATGCATCTTACAGTTCAGGTGTATAAAAAGCATATTTCAAATGCAAGATTAAATTAACATCCTAGAAGAGCAAAGGGCTTTGCCTTTAAATTTCCTTTTCAAATGAAAATGCCTCAGCTTCCTCATCTGTAAAATTAGAGTTGGAATCTGGTCTAACAGGAAAGTTTCTTTCAACAATAGAGTTATATAACTTGTTCTCCCTGCAGAAAGATGCAGTTGTAAGCATTTAGGAGCTAGCAGTGGCTGGCCCAATCATTGGACACATTACTGACAGCCTTTCTGTTAGGGTAGGTGAGTGTGAGTAGCCATTCCTTATCTCTAACACAGGCCCACTACTTTGAGTTCTCACGTGATGGAGGGAATTCTGAAATGATTGCTAACAAATTGGGCACCGCACTGGGGTTCCTGATAATAGGCATCCCATTCAAAGCCAACCAGACTTCAAGAAGCCTATAGGCTGCAGTGTGTGCAGGAAAGTGCAACAGATTGCATGAAAGACGGGAAGATGAGTTTGGAGGTGGCATGTTGCTATCCAAAACATACAGTCATAAAATATCTCCAGGATTTCTTAGAACATAAATGAAAAACCCAGCAAGGAATAAAATTATTGAGCATGGTCATTGGAGGACGTGTGTTGTAAGAAGGCCACTTGTTCCATTCCCGACTGCTCAGCCCCGAACTAATCACACAGAAACTATATTATTTGCAATACTGTTTGGCTAATAGCTTAAGCATATTTATGGCTAACCCTTACATCTTAATTTAGCCTATCTCTATTAATCTATTCATCACCATGAGGTCATGGCCTACCAGTAAAGTATCAGCATGGCTGTCTCTGGCAGAGACTCCATGGTTTCTCTTTGACTCTGCCTCCTTTCTCCCAGCATTCAGTTTAGTTCCCATACACACACAGCTCTGTTCCTCTGTAGCTCTGTTATAGGCCCAAAGCAGTCTTTTATTAACCAATGGTATGCACAGCATACAGAAGGGAATCCCACATCAGAAGTGCTGATTTTGAGTTTAGATTTGAGTAAGTAGCACACCCATGTATCAAGCTTCTGTAAGAGTTTAATGTATCACCTACCCAAGAACACTATGTTAACCTGTAATGATTCCATAGATACTGATAGAAGCTATCAGACTCCTAGACCTGAGACAAATGGTGGCTCATTTACCCACAGCAATGTACCTAATAAAATATCATCATTAGGTCAGTATAATGCACCCCAGTTATAGAAGGGAAGCACATTTAGGGCATGTAACACCTGCACACATAGTGGCTAAAGAGGACAGCTCCTGAAGAAGCCCTGGTCTCTTACAGAGGGGCTTAAAGAAATACTGCCTAACTTCAGCCCAAAAGTTGGCATTAGTAGTGCTACCTGCTAATAGTTTTTAAAATAAAGTCCAGGAAGCAAGCTGTCGGTATCTCCGATCAAAACAAATGCTGACCTATATATGACATACCTAATGGACTTTGTTTTCTCATAATACATAAAATATACACACTTGCATATATACACACATAGACATTAATATTACTCTGTATGAAAATGGAACTGTTAATTGCATATCATAACTAATACTGTTGTTTTCAAATTATGATAAGGAAGGGCTGTCTCTACTATATGAAACAACACAGTTTCTATATCTCCCAAAACCTTAGATTGACTGAAAGCAACCTTGGGTATGAAACATTTTAGCAGATATATTACTCTGTAGTGTTCACATGTGTAATTAATATAGTTGAACTATACAGTTAAAACTATTAATTTGGAAAATTATAGTATCCTGCTTTGTATATTGCTATATTTTTCTGAATCAAATGGATATTATAAGGTATTGATGTACAGTTCATAAGTATGAGAAAATTTTATGTGAGATAAATGTTTAGTAGAGTTCTGCTGCAGAAACTCTTAAGATATTATGCAAAATGATCCCAGCATCGTTACTGACCTGTGTGGCTAATGTACTGGAATCTACTTCACACAAACTCGGATCTGCAGCGATGGGTGAATAACTTCATTCTGAGACCACAGCATCAAAACATTCTTCCTTAGGTATTTCATAGAAGGAGATAAATTGGAAAAGATGACCTAGGGAATTATAAATTTTTATTTCATAATATTTAAGGTAAATATGTTGAGCATTTTTTTTAATTTTTAGAGTATGTATGCTACACTATTAAGATAAAAAATTTTTTAAAAAAACTGGAATCTGAATCACTTCCAATTCTAAGAAAGTTAGATAATTGGATATTTTGTCTCTTAAAAGTTGTTTCTATGAAATTGATTTATTATTATATTTATTAATTTTTGAAGTGACAAAAACTGATCCAGGCTCTGACATGTGCTTAGCAAGTGTTCTACTACTGAGTGGTGTTCCTAGCCCAGGGATTTTTTTTCTTTTTATTAAATAGTGATGAACTTCTGGTTTTTACCCTGAAGAACAGTTACCCGAAATATTGCTTCCTACAGCAATATCATCTGTTATATCTCCCCTCTTCTGGCATTTATTTTCTGTATCACTTATGGATATTTAGTGTCAGCTGTGTTGAGGGGTGTGCTTTCTGATGTACCAACTGCAACCTGAAGTCATTTCTGGTCATCTGAGGCAGCGTGTGCTTCCTGGCAACCTTGAGTGACACCAACTCCCTACAGCTCTAAGTACGTCTGGGCACTAGAGACTTCCTGTGTCCAAAAAAAAAGAGATAATGGGATCAGAACTCCAAGGAAGCAAATAGGAAGACACACTACACTGGGGGTCAGAAGGACAGAACTCTGACTTTGTTGTGTATTGTCCGCAATGACTCTTAAACCTTGAGCAGGTGAGTTGTTACCTGACTGACTTCAGCCCTGCCCCTTTTAAGGTCACGGATGGAGGAATGTACTTATTCCCATCCTATTGGAGAAGGCAATGTATGGAGTATGGAGATGAAATTCTGCTATTAAGATCATTTTTGTAGGTATCATACTCTCCTTGTTTTTTTTAACGGAGCTTCTTTCATTGAAGGTGAGGGCTTGGGAATGCTGCAGGGTTTTCCCAGATGTTACATATGAAATTCTTCTCCCTGCTGGGTAGGATGCACTGAGGCGTTGATACGCTTCTGTAAGTCTACTCTTAACTGTGTGTAGCTGCGGCCACATCCATCATTTTTAAGATTGAGAGTATCATTAAAATAAACTTTAATCATTTATGGATTTAATAATAATTTTCATATATCTACTTATGTTAAGGCAAAGTACTAAATAAAATAAGCTTTAAGGAGATGGTTTAAGGAAATGGGATTTGGGGAGAGAGGCAATTTAATCATCCATTTATCAAGAATTACAAGGAATCATTTTTTAAATATTTTTTGCATTTTGCATACCATTCCCTCTCCCTCTTCTTCTCCCATCCTTTACCTCCCCACATCA
>CADCXT010002842.1:120000-129597 GCA_902806775.1 Microtus agrestis | reverse complement strand
TCTTGTACCCAGCAGACCAGCCTTTGGGTTTGGCAAAGACACCCACACACCAAAAAGCGGCATTTTACCTCTACAGCTTCCTGGTTGCCACCCAGGGACTCGATCTTCTCATCCTGCCAAGACAGGTGGACTAAATCTTCCCCCCACAGGAAAAGCTTGGGACCTCTTGTACCCAGCAGCTAACGGCAATCACTGCCTCCAGGCTGATGTTCTCTCAAGGACTATGTTTGCCTGCGTAGCTAAAAAAGGTGTCTCGCTCTCTCCCTGCCATCTCTGGGCAAATAACATCACCCAGCTCAGCCTGTCTGGGCGCTGGGGCCGATTCCGGAGGGCAGCTGGGCGGGTGCGAATTCCTTTGTCCTCAGTAGCCTGCCTGCAGCAAGCAGGATAGGCGCTTTGTTTACAAGCTACCCAATCAGCAAGGAGAGCTGATCTCAGCACCAGAAGAACCTTCTCGGGGTGAGTGAGTTTCTGACCTGCGGCTGCAGCCCGGGTCAGGAAGTATTTCCTGCAGGGCCTATACCCCTGCATACCGCCTCTCTCTTCATACCTCACCCAGCGTGCACCCAGAACCCTCCCTCACTTCTCTCTCCCTGCCATCTCTGGGCAAATAACATCACCCAGCTCAGCCTGTCTGGGTTCTGGGGCCGATTCTGGAGGGCAGCTGGGCGGGCGCGAATTCCTTTGTCCTCAGTAGCCTGCCTGCAGCAAGCAGGATAGGCGCTTTGTTTACAAGCTACCCAACCTGCTGATACCCTAGGAAACCAAGGAAAAACAATCAAACAGATAATGGAAACAGTTCAAGACCTGAAAACTGAAATGGAGACAAGGAAGAAAACACAAACAGAGGGCCGACTGGACATAGAGCATCTAGGTAAACGAATAGAAACTACAGAAACAAGTATAACCAACAGAATACAAGAGACTGAAGAAAGAATCTCAGACGCTGAAGATACTATAGAGAAAATAAACTCACTGATCAAAGAAAACAGCAAATCCAACAAGCTCTCATCACAAAACATTCAGGAAATCTGGGACACAATAAAAAGACCAAACCTAAGAATAATTGGAGTTGAAGAAGGAGAAGAAGTGCAGCTCAACGGTCCAGAAAATATATTTAATAAAATTATAGAAGAAAACTTTCTCAACCTAAAGAAAGATATACCTATGAAGATTCAAGAAGCATACAGAACACCAAATAGGCTGGATCAAAAAAGAACATCCCCTCGCCATATAATAATCAAAACACAAAGCATACAGAATAAAGAAAGAATATTAAGAGCTGCAAAGGAAAAAGGCCAAGTTACTTATAAAGGTAAACCTATCAGACTTACACCTGACTTCTCTTTGGAAACCATGAAAGCCAGAAGGTCCTGGATAGATGTACTGCAGAAACTAAGAGACCATGGATGCAAGCCCAGACTACTATACCCAGCCAAACTTTAATTCACTATAAATGGAGAAAACAGAATTTTTCAAGATAAAAAGAAATTTAAACAATACGTAGCCACAAATCTAGCCTTACAGAAAGTAATAGAAGGAAAATCACAAACCAAGGAGTCCAACAAGGCCCAAAATAACTCAGACATCTAGAGTCCCTTCACGAGCACATATCAAAGAAGGGAAACACACAAACTCTACTACTAGAAAAATGACCGGAATGAACAAGCACTGGACATTAATATCACTTAATGTCAATGGACTCAACTCATCTATAAAAAGGCACAGGCTAAGAGATTGGATTCAAAAACAGGATCCAACATTCTGCTCTCTACAAGAAACACACCTCAAACACAAAGACAGGCAACTACTCAGAGTGAAGGGCTGGGAAAAGGCTTATCAAGCAAATGGACCTAAGAAACAAGCAGGTGTGGCCATACTAATTTCTAACAAAGTTGATTTCAAACTTAAAGCAATCAGAAGAGATGGAGAGGGAAATTTTATACTCATAACAGGAACAATTCATCAGGAGGAAGTCTCAATCCTGAATATCTATGCCCCTAATACAAAAGCACCCATGTAAGTAAAAGAAACATTACTAAAACTCAAGGCTGCCATCAAACCGCACACACTAATAGTAGGAGATTTCAGCACTCCTCTTTCACCAATGGACAGGTCAATCAGACAGAAACCTAACAGAGAAATAAGAGAACTAATGGAGGTAATGAATCAAATGGACTTGACAGACATCTATAGAACATTCCACCCAAATAGAAAAGAATATACCTTCTTCTCTGCAGCTCATGGAACCTTCTCGAAAATTGACCACATACTCGGTAACAAAGCAAACTTCCACAGTTACAAAAAATATGCATAACCTCCTGCATCTTATCAGAATACCATGTATTAAAGTTAGAATTCAACAACCAAGCTACCCCCAGAAAGCTTACAAACTCATGGAAACTGAACAGTCAACTACTGAACCACACATGGATCAAGGAAGAAATAAAGAAAGAAATTAAAGTCTTCCTTGAATTCAATGAAAATAAAGAAACAACCTACTCAAACTTATGGGACACTATGAAAGCAGTCCTAAGGGGAAAGCTCATAGCCCTAAGTGCCCACATAAAGAAAACAGAGAAAGCACACATTGGAGACTAAACAGCCCACCTGAAAGCTCTAGAAAAAAAAGAAGCGGACTCACTTAGGAGGAGTGGAAGACTGGAAATAGTCAAACTGAGGGCAGAAATCAACAAAATAGAAACACAGAAAACAATCCAAAGAATCAATGAAACAAAAAGCTGGTTCCTGGAGAAAATCAACAATATTGATAAACCCCCATCCAAACTAATCAAACGGCAGAGAGAATATGCAAATTAAGAAGATCAGAAATGAAAAGGGGGCCATAACCACAGACATAGAGGAAATTCAGAGAATCATTAGATCTTACTACAAAAGCCTGTATGCCACAAAACTGGAAAATGTAAAAGAAATGGACACTTTTTTAGATAAATACCATATGCCAAAGCTAAATCAGGACCAGGTGAACCATCTAAATAGACCTGTCAGTCGCGAAGAATTAGAAGCTGTTATCAAAAACCTCCCTACCAAAAAAACTCCAGGACCAGATGGTTTCAATGCGGAATTCTACCAGAACTTCCAAGAAGACATAATACCTATAATCCTTAATGTATTTCACAATATAGAAACAGAAGAGTCATTGCCAAATTCCTTTTATGAAGCTATAGTCACTCTGATACCAAAACTACACAAAGACTCAACAAAGAAAGAGAATTACAGGCCAATCTCACTCATGAACATCGACGCAAAAATCCTCAACAAAATACTGGCAAACCGTATCCAAGAACACATTAGAAAAATTATCCATTATGATCAAGAAGGCTTCATCGCAGAGATGCAAGGCTGGTTCAACATATGAAAATCTATCAATGTAATCCACCATATAAATAAACTGAAATAAAAAAAACCATATAATGATTTCATTAGATGCTGAAAAACTTTTGACAAAATTCAACATCCCTTTATGATAAAAGTCTTGGAGAGATTAGGGATACAAGGGTCATACCTAAATATAATAAAAGCTATTTACAGCAAACCGACAGCTAACATCAAACTAAATGGAGAGAAACTCAAAGCCATCCCACTAAAATCAGGAACACGACAAGGCTGTCCAGTCTTTCCATACCTCTTCAATATTGTGCGTGAAGTTTTAGCAATAGCAATAAGACAACATAAGGGGATTAAGGGGATTCGAATTGGAAAGGAAGAAGTTAAACTTTCGTTATTTGCAGATGATATGATAGTGTACATAAGCGACCCCAAAAACTCCACCAAAGAACACCTACAGCTGATAAACACCTTTAGTAATGTGGCCGGATACAAGATCAACTCCAAAAAATCAGTCGCCCTCCTATACACAAAGGATATGGAAGCAGAGAGGGAAATAAGAGAAGCTTCTCCTTTCACGATAGCCACAAACAGCATAAAATATCTCGGGGTAACTCTAACCAAAGAAGTGAAAGATCTATTTGACAAGAACTTTAAGGCATTGAAGAAAGAAATTGAAGAGGATACCAGAAAATGGAAGGATCTCCCTTGCTCTTGGATTGGGAGGATCAACATAGTAAAAATGGCAATCCTACCAAAGGCAATCTATAGATTCAATGCAATCCCCATCAAGATCCCATCAAAATTCTTCACTGATCTTGAGAGGACAATAATCAACTTTATATGGAAAAACAAAAAACCCAGGATAGCCAAAACAATCTTATACAATAAAGGAACTTCTGGAGGCATTACCATCCCTGACTTCAAACTCTACTACAGAGCTTCAGTAATGAAAACAGTGTGGTATTGGCATAAAAACAGAGAAGTCGACCAATGGAATCATATAGAAGACCCGGATTTTAACCCACAAACCTATGAACACCTCATTTTCGATAAAGGTGCTAAAAGTATACAATGGAAGAAAGAAAGCATCTTCAACAAATGGTGCTGGCACAACTGGATGTCAACCTGTAGAAGAATGAAAATAGACCCATATCTATCACCATGCACAAAACTCAAGTCAAAATGGATCAAAGACCTCAATATCAATCTGAACACACTGAACCTGATAGAAGAGAAAGTGGGAAGTACCCTACAACAGATGGGCACAGGCGATCGCTTCCTAGGTATAACCCCAGCAGCACAGTCATTAAGGGCAACATTGAATAAATGGGACCTACTGAAACTGAGAAGCTTCTGTAAAGCAAAGGACACTGTCACTAAGACAAAAAGACAACCCACTGACTGGGAGAAGATCTTCACGAACCCCGCAACAGACAAAGGTCTGATCTTCAAAATATATAAAGAACTCAAGAAACTAGACTTTAAAATGCTAATTAACCCAGGTAAAAAATGGGGCACTGATCTGAAGAGAGATTTCTCAACAGAAGAAGTTCAAATGGCCAAAAGACACTTAAGGTCATGCTCAGCCTCCTTAGCGATCAGGGAAATGCAAATCAAAACAACATTGAGCTATCATCTTACACCTGTCAGAATGGCTAAAATCAAAAACACCAATGATAGCCTTTGCTGGAGAGGCTGTGGAGAAAGGGGTACCCTCATCCATTGCTGGTGGGAATGCAAACTTGTACAATTTGGAAAGCAGTGTGGTGATTTCTCAGGAAATTCGGGATCAACCTACCCATGGACATATGCCCAAAAGAGGCCCACATATGACAAGGACATGTTCAAACCCCTCATAGAATGGAGAAGAAAGGAATAATACACATTAGAAACTACCCAGCGGAAAAAACAATACTTCCGAATAAGAAAACACTACCTGAGTGAGGTAAAAGACCCAATAAGATAACATGGACATAATTGTTCTAAATAAAAAAGAACCCACTGACGATAGGAATAGAGAAGAGACCCACACTGGAGCAAATGAGCCCCAAAATAAAGAAAGAACCCAAACAGGGGCGATCCATGGAGCCCACCAAGGCCAACGACTGACTAAAACCATGGAAAAACCGAAGTCTCCTTAATTTGGCAGACAAAGGGCGAAAGGCAAGGACAAAGGCACCTTTATCCTACTCTATCTCTTTGTGGGGGCCTAGCTAATTTGGATGTTCCCCTTCCTAGACCAGGTTTGAGGGAGGACTTTGAACTTTCCACAGGGCAGAGAACCCTGACTGCTCTTCAGTCTGGATATGGAGGGGGAGGGAAATGGGAGGCGGGGAGGAGGCAGACATTTCTTTTTTTCCAATTTAAAAAAAAACTAAAAAAAGAGGATAGCTTACAAACTTTTGGCTGGATGTCCAATGGTTAAAGCTCTAGTGATAATATTCTCATGGGAGACCTTGAGCTGCTAGGTAAAATTCTTACAAAAAACAGTTTCCAACAGAGAGCTTAAAACAGCTGCCTCACAGGTACTCAAGCAGGTAAAGTATAAATCAACAGATAAAGTATACAATAATCAACAAATACAGTTTATTAATTATAATTCAGCTATGGCAAGTGTGTATATTAAATGTAAAACTTATTCTACAACAGTTTTATAAAAATGCTGCTAATGGCTAAATCTTCTCTGTTTTGCTAGTTAAGATATTAAACTCTTATTTTAAACCAGTAGCCTGTCTGATATAAAAGGACAGGATAGAATCTGGATAATAGTTTAACAAAATATTGACTATGATCAATGTTTCTTATACTAAACAGTAGATTCATTGATAATTTTAAGATTGATTCCTGGACAATTGCCTTTGGTAAATTCAAAGGCCAAAAACAATGGTCTTTTCCCAGATCCTTGCTACAATTTATGCACCTGTATTTTGCTAATGTTATAGCAAAAAATCCCTTAAAGGATTTTATGCTAAATTTTACAAATGGCTCTTCCAATGGAGGAACTGCATATAAGGCTAATAATAATAAAAATTATGGAGCATAACAACGCTCCTTCAAAGCAACTCATAAAAGTTGCCAGCAGATCCTGATGCAAACGGATCTTGCTTGATGACACCAAGCTGACCTTTGCTAAGACAAGGTGATTAAGCCCTTGCAATGCATTATGAAAAAACCTGACCAGTCCATATATTTGGGGTCGAGGATGTGTTTGTGCTATTTTTTCACAGAAAGAAAATAAAATCTGGACGTGATGTCGAGGCTGTGGACACAGAGGAGTTCCAGACTTCCAGAGGTGATTGAGGAGAGGTCCTTGGTCCGGTCTTCCCTGCGCCCAAGGAAAGGAGTGCCTGCTGACAAAACCAGCTACACCACTCAGCAGGGTGTCATCCTGCCTCCATAGTCCAGGGAGACCCGGCTGACATAAGTGCCAGGATGTGATTCATGTAGCTGAATCCAGCTTGCCTCACCCAGGTTCCCCCACCTGTCCTGGAGCACAAATGCTAAACTGCTTCTGCAGCTTGAACTCTGGTCTGCTTTGGAGCTGAGATGCAGACTAAACATCAGACTGCTTTAAACTTTGGGACACAGAACTCATTTTAATTAAAATATTAACCTCTCTTCACTAAAGAAGGGGGAAATTTGGGGGTTCCTGTCACTGTTGCTCAGAGACTGGAACTGGTGGTATTTGATAACAACAATGTATGTCATTGTACTCCTACTGAAATTGATCTAATGATATTTGTAACTGATTATAGATGTTGGGAAAAGTTTGACACATGCTGTAAAGTGTTTGGGTTTAATGCATATGTTAACAATTTTAGATTTTAATCCCTTTTACACTGCCCTAACTTTTGGCAGGCAGCACACATAACTTTATGTGGAGTAGGCACTTAGGAAGGAGGACATACCATAGGCCAGACTAAAAGATGAATACTGGATTGGGACAAAGCCCTTTCTTCTTGTCTGGAGATGGAGTTATTGGTGCCAAAATTATATCATTATATCTTTTGTTTGAGGAGCTCCTTACAGTCTTTTCATTCATGATAGACGCAGGCGCCCAATGACGGGAGTTAGTGTGGATCCTCGCCTGAAGAGCACACCATACAGAGGTTGTAGAAACCAGCTCAACATGGCATAGTACAGGTATGAGGGCGATCTCCACATGGCCTAAGACAGGGTGCCCTGTGATCTGCTTACTTTAATCCTGCTAGATGCCTTTTATTTGAGGAGCTCCAAGGACGGGCGACTTATGGCAGGATAATCCCCCTACCTAAGACAGGGCCCTGGGAACCCCAGGATGGGTAGGGGGAAAGAAAAAAGGCCTGTTCCCCACTCAACCTAAGAATCATCAGGCACCCCTCTGTTCCCAGGAGAGGTAAATTGCTTCACCACTGGAGAGGAGGGTCTCTCCTTATCTCAGTCCCTTCTCCTTTAGATCTGACATCATGGTTGACTCTGACTGGTGCTCTCCACGTAATAACTACCTGCCTTTATATAAGAGAAAGGGGGATCTGTTGGGAGCCGTTTCCCCCTAAAAATCATTACAGGAACTAGCACCCTGGGGAGTCTGCAGGGAACCCCACACCCATAATTGTGCTAAGAATAGTTCTATTGCCCCACACCCAATTAAAGCTGTTAATGGAAGAAAAAAATAAATAAAAGGTGTCTCATTTTTGCCCATTTATCCCCTTAGATCTGTCTAATGTCATTTGGTGACTTAGGGTACTGTTAACTTATTACTTCATCCATGGCATTTGACAACTTAAGGTACTGGTAGCTCATTACTTCATTTGAAGTTTCCTGCTAAAATACAAACAGGTGTGCCTCTCAAGGCTTCATAGTTCAGATTAACAGGTGTATCTTAAAAATCCAGAGTTCCCAATTCCCTTTAATTGTCTTCTAAAATGTGCAAACCTTTTAACCTAAAGCAATAGCCTTTTGCTATGACACCAAGATGTAAATCTGTTCCAGTTCTCTTACAGATACCTACAGGTTTCTGGAAAAAGTTCTACTGCTGTATCAAAAATCAGGTCTGGTATAAATAATAATAATTAAAAAACCCCAAACAAACAACTAACAGTCTTCTAGAGCCTGTTTTTTTTTTAATTTTTAGATTTATTTATTAGGTATACAACAGTCCTTCCATGTATGCCAGCAGACCAGAAGAGGGCACCAGATCTCATTATAGATGGCTGTGAGCCACCATGTGGTTGCTGGGAATTGAACTCAGGACCTCTGGAGGAGCAGTCAGTACTCTTAACCTCTGAGCCATCTCTCCAGCCCTCCAGAGCCTGTTTTAACCCCACCCATTTTCACACATATTTCACAGATCACTCTGGCCATCTGGGCCAAGACCAACTTACAAAGCGCTCTCCAGAAAATGCCAACACCTGCACCAGCTCCTGGGACTTCACCACTGGTACCAACTCTCCTGGATCAAGGACACCTAACAACTAAAATCTGGTTTCATCTGCTAGTGTGTCCCACTTGTACACCCGAGCCTCACCTGTACAACTAGGGTACTTCTCTGTCCCATTCTTTCTGGCAGTTAATTACTTCCCATGGCTAGCCCCATTCATCGGGGTAATGATAACAAATGCCACCTGCCTTCTCATCTCCCTCAACCAACAGCTGTCTGAGGTCTCCAGGATGACAGTAAACGGGAAGCCGCTCCAGCCACGCCTCTCATGAGCCCACCAACTCCCCCCTTGCCAATGTCACTCCATGCTCGCAGGAAGTGGCCAGACCTGAGTCGGGTCCCTATATGCAAGAGTCTGGGATGTTTGGGTGAAAGTGTCACCCCAGCCCCTGGCATCCATTTCAAGTCCCCTCCCCTGGGAAAGCCCACCAAGCCTCCCCAGGAAGGGGCAGGACCACTCCCACAGTGTTTTTAGGCTGTCCCCCAAAATATGAACATGTGGTCTCCCCTTCTCTCTCTTCCCCTCACCATGCTTTTCTGGTGCCACCCAGGAGTGCTGCATCAAACATGGGCATCTTTTATTCGGTCTAATTTGGTCTAATTGGAATTATTTGTGTTGGTAGAGAGGCTCGTCTAAGAAATATTCCTAACAAAAACAAAAGCTGGCCAGGTGGTAGTGGCGGCACACCCATTCAATCCTAGCACTAGGGAGGCAGAGGCAGGTGGATTGCAGTGAGTTCGATGCCAGCCTGGTCTACAAGTGCTAGTTCCAGGACAGGCTTTAAAACTACAGAGAAACCCTGTCTCGAAAACAAAAACAACAACAA
>CADCXT010002842.1:0-115000 GCA_902806775.1 Microtus agrestis | reverse complement strand
TCCAAATATCTTTTAAATTCTTTTAAAGTTTTCTTACAGTTAAAACCATAAATAAGAGAAATTATACCACTAAAATAATACGTGCCAAGACCTTAATTCAGCCAGACTTGGTCAATTCTATCAAAACTAGACAGTTAAATAAGAACCACATTATAAAAATATTAGCCAAAAAAAGACTATTAGATAATTCTTCAAACTCAAAATGAAACTGTACTCAACAAAATGTGCAAATGTACACAAGCACAGAGCCACGGGGCAGGGCTGTGCTCTGGTCAGCTTAAAGCCCCACACTAGTGTTTATCTTAGACTCCCTTAGTCTAAGGAAAAGTAAAATATGCAGAACCACTTTCCAACAGTCAGTGTGGAGTGGGGCCAGAGCTTCACCTTGTCCACACCCTGAGGACCGCTGGGGTGTGGGGCACACAATGTAACTGTCCCAAGTCCTGGGCTAGACAGCATCCCAGAATCTTGGGCAACACTGATAACACCTCTTTGTTCAAGACTTCAGTGGAGCACAGTCAGAGCTGAGAACTTTGGAAGAGACACAGGGGCCCAGCTAGGACAGGGAGGCCATCCCACCCGTACTCCAGCCTTGAAAGTCTGGACTGTAATAACCACCCTTTCACCAGGAAGCTGGACCTGAAGCTCTAATACCCCTACCACCATATTCTCGACCATTACACAAATCAGAGTGAGTTCCCACTTGACCTCCTTGGGCTCGGCACTCTGGGTGTTCACTCAGGCAAGTACCGGCCTGGGCACTAGAGAAGGAAAGGGTTGGTTGTGCCCATGGCCTGAGTTGCTGATGGGGGAATGCCCACACTGCCTACCATGTTCATTGCTGTAGGGCCTAGTGGTGTTAACGAAGAGCCACTGGCCCCCAATGTTGAGTGTGGGGCTACTGAGGTCACAGGAGCCACAGGTTCCATCCCTGGACCAGACCCAAAGGATGCACTGCTCCCAAGGACAGGGCTCCCCCGAAGCTGATTCAGTGTCAGTGGCTGGGGCTGGTTGACCTGGAAGGGGTTGACAGGGGTTGAGGTGGCAGCACCTGGTGCCAGAAACGGATTGAGGGACTGGGCTGGTGGTGCAGGTTTGGTCACCAGGGAGTCCAGGTTCACCAGGGCTGCATTAGGGCCCAGGAAGGACTCAGGTGTTTTCCAGGCACTGCTAGGCTTGCTGGAGGCAGAAGTCAGGGGTTGAGACTCAAAGAGGTGGAAGACAATTCAGTAAGAACGATCAGAACGGTAGGTTATCCTTGGGAAAAGAGTAAGACATCACAGTGACTTTCCCTTCTGAGAGGGAGCTTTCTGGTACTGAGGCCCCTGATCCAGCTGGCTTTTTTGAAGTTTGAAGGTTGTCAAATTCAGAAAAGTCATCTTTAGCTGTACCATTGAAATTATTGAAGAGTTCAAAGGACCCTGAGGCAGAGCCAGGCTTGGCAGGTCCCCAGGCATCTGTCGTTTTCCCAGCACTGGAGGCAGGCTGCTGTGAGGATGCCCAGGGGTCTGAGTTCTTAGGGACAGACTGTGTGCTGACTGTGGTAGGCACTCACCATGGGTCCACAGAGGCAGCTGGCTTAGTACCAAATGATGGCCAGGGTGCGGAAATGTTTGCAGGAGCTGCTGTTCCACCCCAGGGGTTGGTTTGGTTAGCAGAGGCCACTGGGCCCCAGGGTTCAGTTTTCTGGGTAACAGGGCATGAGCTGGGGAGGGCATCCATTAAATCCAACAAAGTAGTCTGCTGTGAGTGGGATCCCGCCTTGCAGCAAGCTTTCATCTCTTTCTTTTTTGGAACTTTAACTGTGTCTCTCTGGCTTTCTTCCAGAGCCATCTGCAATCTGAGGTCATCACCCCGCCTGAGGTGTTCTTCCTGGAGTGGGACAATGGAGTTTGAGGCTGAGGGTAATGTTGACAACAACACAGCAGGGCACAGGGCCACACTGGACAGCAACAGGAAAGGCCCTGTTCTGCCACCTCTCTGCTCACGGCAAGTGCCAGCTGCAGCTGCAGCTCCTCTTCTCCACTCGTCTGTGGCCGGGCCTGCTCCAGCTCTGAAGACAATCGTGGGGAAGTAGCTCCGTTTCTGGCCTGTGCTAGTGCAAGGCTGCAGCCGCCTGCAACGCTGGAGAGTCAGAAGAGACCGGAGCCCGTGCAGCGTTTGACACCCACACGCCAGCCAACATGGTGGCCGAGAGGGGGCGCCCTTTGTCTATTTTTTAATTAATTTATTTATTTATTAAAGATTTCTGTCTCTTCCCCACAGCCGCCTCCCATTTCCCTCCCCCTCCCCCAATCAAGTCCCCCTCCCTCATCTGCCCAAAGAGCAATCAGGGTTCCCTGCCCTGTGGGAAGTCCAAGGACCACCCACCTCCATCCAGGTCCAGTAAGGTGAGCATCCAAATTGCCTAGGCTCCCACAAAGCCAATACATGCAGTAGGATCTTTGTCTATTTTTATGTATGTATTTACTTACTTTCTTAATTTTTTTTTACTTTTTAAATTTTACTTATTTTTTTTCTTTCTTTGGAAATGTGGATCCTTCCTTCCTTTCTTTCTTTCTTTCTTTCTTTCTTTCTTTCTTTCTTTCTTTCTTTCTTTCTTTCTGTCTCCTGACTGTCACTCTCTATCTCACTGGTTCTGGGTGAGTGTCAGCAAAGCAGCTCCAGAAATGGAATTTGATGAAGGGATAGATAGATAGATAGATAGATAGATAGATAGATAGATGGGATGCGCATGCGCTTGCACATACACACACACACACACACACACACATATATGCACGCACATGCATGACATGTACAGATGGGGGGTTCCAATGTTTTCAGAGGAAGGTGCTCGCTGGTAATAATAAATGTGCTGATAAATAAGGCTGGAAATAGCTGAATATTAAATCATTAAAACTCTTCAAATAAATAAAAAGCAATTCCATTTCTCTCTCTCTCTCTCTCTCTCTCTCTCTCTCTCTCTCTCCTCTTTCATTATATACTAGCACATCTGAACTGACTGCAACATACAAAAGAAGAAGAAACACAGAAAGAAGATATCCCTGCTGGACAGGATCTGATCTGAGATATCCCTGCTGGACAGGATCTGATCTGAGATGAGAATAAATTCATTGGCTGCCAACAGCATTTCACTGAGAAGAGATTCCACATTTTATGCTGTACAGTTAGTTAGTTAGTTAAATAGATTAAAGGGGGCCTCCTGTGAACTGGGGTGGGGTGTGGCTTCTCAGGTCAGGTCAGATCAGGGAGGGGCTGAGGAGTGTCCCATTGGCCTTGACAATAGGCACCAGTCAGACCTTAATGTCAGGGCCTGAGAGTTCCTCAAAGGAATCAATGGAGACCCTTGCTTACCTAAAAAAAAACACCTGACCTTGGAAAAGGACTTGTGGAAAGCAGGCACTTGAAATTGCGGTTTCACATCTTACCAGAAAGCTTCCTCTCAGAAGGGAAAGTCACCATGATATCTTACTCTTTTCCCAAGGATAACCTATCATTCCGATTGTTCTTACTGAATTAAGTCTTCCACTGTAAATAAATGAATAAATAAATAAATAGAGTGAGTAAGTAAGCAAATATGTGGATGGATGAACAAACAAATAAATACAAAGTTCGCTGACTTTTGGTTTCATAATGAAACTCTCTCTCTCTCTCTCTCTCTCTCACACACACACACACACACACACACACACACACAAACAAAAAAAACTAAATATACAATAAAAGGAAGCATAACACCTTTACTCAGGGGGCAGAGTGAACTCTGAAAGTTTT
The DNA here is from genome assembly GCA_902806775.1 of Microtus agrestis. NCBI lineage: Eukaryota > Metazoa > Chordata > Mammalia > Rodentia > Cricetidae > Microtus > Microtus agrestis. The sequence goes on along the minus strand of CADCXT010002842.1, from coordinate 111,223 downwards.
CCAGGCAGGGCTATATAGAGAGATGCTCCATGTCGGGCTGAAGAGATAGTTAAGGTTCAATTCCCAGCATCTACATCCAGGAGCCTGAGAGCCATGGCAAAAACACAAATGCAAGTAAGATAAAAATAAATAAATTTTTTAAAAGAAGAGATGGGGGGGAGGGAGAGACAGAATATAAGAACAAACTGAGAAACAAGGAAAGATAGTGCTGGCTGGCTGGCTTTCAGTTCCCTGACAGAAATAAGCATAATGGAGGAACCACAAAGTTGTTACACTATGTGGGTGTAATGAGGAGAGATTGTGAGTGAGTGTCCTGTCAGAACAAAGTTAGTCCCATAGTTGATGAAATTCATTATCCCTAAACTTCAGCAGAATATATCCCAAGCTTGCAAATGTGTGGTCAGCATGTGACAGGTTGGGCTGGAGATTCTGAGAACTGGGGTTCACCCAGGGGAGCCCTCAATGCAAGAGCAGACACTCATTCCTGTGAAGGGTGAGGGAGGGAGGGAGGGATCATTCATTCCTATACTCAAGTTTAAGGAAAGATGAATGGCTATGGAGAGACCACTCACAGATATGAAAAATCATTTCCTAAAAATCAAATTTCTCAGTCAGTATGCAACTGCTGTGGTGCTTCTCCTAGATAGAGCAACGCACACACACACAAACACACACACACACACACACACACAACTGATTCCTTGATCTAGAGCCACAGGAAGGGGACACAGCCAACTTGAATCACAATATTCATCAGAGCATGAGAAGAGTGCAAAAAGGACACAAAAGGAGAGATAATTGTGGTCCTTTCTTTCTTCCTTCCTTCCCTCAGAAAGTGACTGACAGATGAGACTTTGCCCAAGCAGGTTATGAAATACCAGACTTGAGTTTCCCCCTCTGTGGGTATTAGTTAGTCAGTCAGTCCTCCCTTCTTTCTGTAGGAAGGTGATGCATGTCTCTCAGAAGTTACCTGGTTTCCTCTGCACAAGGTGACCCAGGGGAAAGCTTTCTAAGCCTTATTTAGAGCTATAGAGGATGCACCATGACTTTAGAGACCTCAGGGAGTATAGGGGTGGGTGCTTGATGCTTCAGACTCATGTCATTGAAGGGGAGAACATAGTCTGGATTCACAAAGATTCACAACACAGAGCCATTGTCACTTACTAACAGCCCAGGACACCCAGAGATAACAAGAAATTGCAGTCTGGGCCGGGCTGTGGTGTGTGGGGGTCGGTGCATGCCTTTAATCTCTGCTCACACACAGATCTCTGTGAGCTCAAGGATGGCCTGATTTACAGAGTGAGTTTTAGGACAGCCCAAGATACACAAAGAAACCCTTTCTTGAAAAACAAAACAGCAAAAGAAAGAAAGAAAAGAAAGGAAAAAGACAAAAGAAGAAGAAAAAAAGAAAAAATTGCAGTCTCTTCCTACTCTCATCCATTGGCTCTTAAAGAGCTCTCAGGCTGAACTGGAGACCAGGGTGTCATTTATAACTGGGAAGCCAGAAACCTTAGGGGGGTCACAGGAGGACTGACTGCAGCACTTGATGCCTCAACCCTGCTAATGGCTGTAATAGGGCTTTGGCAGAGCACTACTCCCCTTTCTCTATTATTACTGCTACACAACGAAAAGGACTTGGGGGGGTGATGTGTAGTGCTGGTATTGAAATCTCACTGACACCTTCCGCACTCCTTGTCAATTCCCGACTTTGTCAAATCAACTATCGTGAATCTTTGGTGTGAGTTGGCCCTTTAGGAACTCAGAGAAACAAGACAGGCCTATTGCATCCCAGAAACCTCCCAGTTCCTGAGCCCTAGCCCTGGAAGTCTCAAAGCCATCACATCCAGAAATCTCTCTAGTCCCTGCTAGTGGTGAACTCACTTCGTCTACCCCGGGATCTCTAATTATCTCTCCATGCTTTCCTGTGAGATCTGGGGCCAGCTTTCTTCTTCCTCCCTCTGGCCTCTCCACGATCTCCATTCTCTAGACAACATGTCTAGAAGCGAGTCTTATAGGCACCGCGAGACTGTGTCTTGAGGGCAGTTGGCGTTTCTAGGACACGAGTGACATCACAAAATTCCGAGAGCTCTCCGGGATACCGTAGAATTTCCAGAGAAGGGACTGCTGATGTCGTGAGGCATGGCCTTTACCTCCTTGTTAATATTTCTCCCCAAACTGACTGACCTACCGACCGACCGGAACCTGAGGTTTCCTTTCCAGGAGTCTCTCCTGCGACACAGAGGGAGCCATTCAGGATCTCCTCCTTCCAAAACCAGAAATTTCTCTCTGCTTCATTAAAATCTTTTCACTACTTCCTTCACCGAATGACCCTTCTTCCCTCTCCTGAACAGATATTCATCCTCAGTAATATGAGAAATTAGGCCAGGAGGACACGGAGGATGAGGGTTGAGACCTCTGAAGTGAACGAGCACTTAGGGAAGGCTAAACTTAAGGGAACTTGACTCTGAGTGGCAAGAGATGAATAGCTGCTGCCAAGGCACAGATACAGGCATCGAGCTGAGGCACCAACTGGGCGGCTCTCGGTATCCTCCTGCATCATCAGAGCTGTGTGGGAAACTCAGCCCAAAGGAGGGGCCGTGTTCAAAGGGAGAGGGAATTTTCTAGGACAGCACTGTTTTTTTTTCATTTTTTTTAACTCAGACAAAACTTCACCCAAAGTATCTTACAGGGTTGGAGGTCATTAAGTTACTTAGTTAGTCTAATTCTGTTGGGCTGAGATAGAGTATAAGGTTGATGGGGAGTTATTTTTGAGAAGATTGTGTGCTAGCTTCTCATTAAGTCTCATTCTAAAACGGTCAACTTTAAAATAAAATCCTTAAGATGCAATCTCTATGGCTAGGAATACATAGTGCGTCATTCGTTGCCATATGTAAGAGCGCAGCAGCTCTGGAGATGTCACTCTGGGGATGCAGCACTTCTGAATTAACTTTCCCCAGTCTACTTTCTTAGGATGCAGTCTCATTTTTTATATTTATTTATTTATTTAATTATTATGTATACAATATTTTGTCTGTATGTATGTCTACAGGCCAGAAGAGGGCACCAGACCTCATTCCAGCTGGTTGTGAGCCACCAGGAATTGAACTCAGGACCTTTAGAAGAGCAGACAATGCTCTTAACCACTGAGCCATCTCTCCAGCCCCCTGCAGTTTAATTTTTAATCAACATTTAGAGCGACCTCAGATTGGAGCAGAGTATTTTGATTTTAAAAACACATTCTAAAACCTTAAAACTATGACTCTTATGTTCCTGGGTCGTTGTTGTTGTTGTTTCTACAGTGGTGATTTTACTTAAATTATTTAATGGGTGAAGAGTCTTATTTTTTTAAGTATTTATTTATTTATTTATTATGTATACAATATTCTTTCTGTGTGTATGACTGCAGGCCAGAAGAGGACACCAGACCTCATTACAGATGGTTGTGAGCCACCATGTGGTTGCCAGGAATTGAACTCAGGACCTTTAGAAGAGCAGGCAGTGCTCTTAACCACTGAGCCATCTCTCCAGCCCCAAGTCTTGTTATTTTAGTATAAGAGTGTGTCTATGAAATTTGTGGTATTTGTGTACATGTTCTGAGGAGGACAGATCCCCTGTAGCTAGAGTTACAGGCAGCTGTGATCTACCGGATGTAGCTATCTACTGCTAGGGAGTGAAGGAAGGAACAAGAACCCTGGTTTACTGAGGTGTGTCTGTCACACAGACACATACATCAGAACATACATCTGTTTCCTGTGTTGAAGCTTTAGCTGCTTTTTGTCTGAGGAGAGTGCCAGGCTCTGTTTGAAGCTGAGCTTTTTTCTTACTGGGCCGGGCTGGGCCACACCTGCTTCCAAGAATTTTGCTTATTTTATGTAGCCTGTGGTGGGATAACTCTTTCCTCAAACGGGAGGAACTGGGATGACTTCTGTTTGGTCATTGTGAATGGCAGCATCTAGATTCATCCTTTTGCTTTCAAAGAAAGAGGGTTTATTGGATGTTTCTCTGGGGGTCAGAGAGGCAGGATTTCATGCAACAGAACCAAGAAACAAATCATACTCCAAAGTCGAATTGTACTCCAGAGATGAGATGACACCACTGACATGTTTGCTAATCGATTTAGGAGGTCTCAGTCCTCTATAAGGTAGTATTGCAATCCCTAGGTGTGTGACCTTGGGCCATGCCTCTCTTTGTGGTTGCAAACCCTTCCCTAGGGATTTTGCTTCCCTAGGGTTTTCCTTGATAATGGATTCTCAGACCCCAAGTAGGTGGGGGAACTGTTATTCTTTTTTTAAAAAATGCTGCAAGATCCCCGCAGCAGTAGGCAGCAGAAATGCTGTAGGTCCCAAATGGTGGTAGCGGGCTATGTGGTGGCAAGCCGCAGGCTCTGGGAGCAGCCAGTCCCAGGCAGAGACAGCTGCTGGTCTCAGAGCAGTGGTGGCGAGCCATGTGGCAGCAGGCAGTGGGCCCCAGACAGAGACGGCTGCTGGTCCCTGAGCAATGGCTGGTCTCAGACAGGGAGACACATGGCCGGTGGGCAGAAGACAGAAACATGGATAGACACAACATGCAGGATGAGGTTTAATGTTTATTCAGGGAGTTATGGAGGAGGAAGGGTGAAGGGGGGACAGAGAGAGAGGGAGAGAGAGAGAGAGAGAGAGAGAGAGAGAGAGAGAGAGAGAGAGAGAGAGAGAGAGAGAGAGAGAGAAAGACAGAGAAGGGGGAAGCAGAGAAGTGGGGAAAGAGGCAGAAGTGAAGCTGCCTCTCTGAGAGGAAGATGGAAAAAGAGAGAGAGTGTGAGCTCAGACCGGAAGCTGAAGATCAGCCTGCCTCAGTGGATGGGGAGGGAGTGGGCATGGCTTGTCTCTTAAAGGGACCAAAACCATAACAGGAACCAACCTACCGACCTACCTACCTACCTACCTACCTACCTACCTACCTACCTACCTACCTACCTACCTACTTTAAGGGATGTATGTGGCTCAAATGTGTGAGATTATCTGTTAAGGTTTCTGGTGCCCAAATGAGTCTTCAGTGTACCCAAGAATCCCAAACTTTTAATCAACTCCAACTCCTTCTTGCTGACTCCCATCATGCCAACATTATTGCCTAGAATTGCAGTCTGGTCGTCAGGAAACACTGGCCTACACCAGTAGGAAAGATCCAAATTGGGTTTTATTGAATCTGTAGTCACCTCATACAACAATTGAAAAGCTAGAAAGTTAAGTTGTAAATCATAGCCCCACACAGATGATATGAGCACATCAGTTCTAACAGCATCTTGTTGCAGGAAGTCTATATAGCTACAGACTACAGAGTATTCGCTTTTTTAATTTTTTTAATTTATTGAGCTCTACATTTTCTCTTTGCTCCATTCCTGGCATCTCCTCTCCCCCCACCCTCCCCCAAGGTCCCCATGCTCCCAATTTACTCAGGAGATCTTGTCTTTTTCTGCCTTCTACTTCCCATGTAGATTAGATCTGTGTAAGTCTCTCTTGGTGTCCACATTTTTGTCTAAATTCTGGGATTGTGGTTTGTAGGCTGGTTTTCTTTGCTTTATTTTTTAAATACCACGTATAAGTGAGTACATGGGTGATACTTGTCTTTCTGGGTCTGTCTGGGTTACCTCACTCAAAATAATGTTTTCTAGCTCCATCTATTTTTATACAAAATTCAAGATGTGTGCTTTCTTTGGTTTGTTTGTTTGTTTTTTTCTGCTGTGTAGTAATCCATTGTGTACCACATTTTTTCTTATCCATTCTTCGATCGAGGGGCATTTAGGTTGTTTCTTGGTTCTGGCTATGACAAAAAAAGCTGCTGTGAACATAGTTGAGCATGTGTCCTTGTGGCACAATTGAGCATCCTATGGACATATACCCAAAAGTGGTATGACTGGGTCTCGAGGAAGGTTGTTTCCTACTTTTCTGAGAAATCACCACACTGATGTCCAAAGGGGATGTAGTCTTGCATTCCCACCAGCAATGCAGGAGTGCTCTCTCTTCCCCACCACCTCTCCAGCATAAGTGGTCATCGGTGTTTTTGATCTTGGCCATTCTTAGCGGTGTAAGATGGAATCTCAGAGTTGTTTTGATTTGCATTTCTCTGATGGCTAAGGATGTTGAATATTTCTTTAAGTGTCTTTCAGCCATTTTAGATTCCTCTGTTGAGAGTTCTCTGTTTAGGTCTGTACTCCATTTTGTGAATTAGATTATTTGTTCTTGAGATGACCAATGTCTTGAGTTCTTTGTATATTTTGGAGATCAGACCTCTGTCTGATGTGGGGTTAGTGAAAATATTTTCCCATTCTGTAAGGCTGTCGTTTTGTATTGTTGACCGAGTCCTTTGCTTTTCATAAGCTTTTCAGGTTTAGGAGGTCCCATTCTTCTCAGTGTCCATGCTGCTGGGGTTCTATTTAGGAAGTGGTTCCCTGTGGCAATGTGTTCAAGTGTACTTCCCACTTTCTCTTTTATGAGGTTCAATGTGGCTGGCTTTATGTTGAGGTCTTTGATCCATTTGGACTCGAGTTTTGTGTGTGGAGATAGATATGGGTCTATTTTCATTTTTCTACATGTTGATATCCAGTTACACCAACACCACTTGTTAAATATGCTTTCTTTTTTCTATTGGATATTTTTGGCCTCTTTATCAAAGATCAGGTGTTCGAAGATGTGTGGATCGATATCCGGGTCTTCTGTTCAGTTCCGTTGGTCCTCCTTTCTGTTCTTATGCCAGAACCAGGCTGTTTTCAGAACTGTAGCTTACAGCGTGTTCTTTCAGGTGGGGCACAGAAGAGGTTAACTATGGTACCTTAGTTCTTCTGCTTTTCTAGCAGATCGGAGCTCAGCTGACAAGAATCCAGTAGAGATGGTGTCAAGGTTCGCACTGACACTAACAGCTGTAACTTGAGCAAGATTTGTGATCCACATAAAATTTGCAATGAAGTGCAGCAAATCTGTGACACTCAAACTGGCTCAGGCTCAGTATCTGAACATACAGATGTTTGCAATGATCACTGGCTTCAGGATTTTTTGTTTGTTTGTTTTGTTTTTCCACGAGACAGGGTTTCCCTGTAGCTGAAGTTTAATGGCCTGGTATTTTGTGACTTACTGCTTCAAAGAACTTCTCCATTTCCTTATCCCTAAGGGAAAAGAAATATAATCGCTAAATACTTCTTAAAAAGCATTCTTCCTTGAAATATATAGACCACTGAGAATAATCCTTGACAGAATGGGAATACAAAATCCTTATCAAACCACATTAAGATTCAATTGAGCAGAAAATATGTTGTTCTGTACTGAAGTTCTGAGGTCCCATCTTATGAATAGGCTGCTTAGGACCAACTTGAAGACATCTGGAAAGAAGCTGTGTAATGACATTCGTCCTAAGACTCACTTCCAAGTTTTAGCACTTTGTAGATAATACACATTTAAGCATAAGGGTATCTACCCATTTTCTCATTCAAGTAATGTTCTCATAATTCAGTGATTTCTCCTCCCTTTTTCTTTTGGGGAGTGGCATGATTAGATCAGGAAAAGAAGGATGTGTGTGGCAAGTCAGTGCCTGCTCAGATTCCCCCACACATTTGAGGACAAGATCGGTTGGAAGGGGGGAATTCTGCTGAATGAAATGAGAGTTATGAATGGCTGCCAGCTGTTTCTTGGCTTCTGTGAGGACAGGAACTCAACAAACACAGAGACATGCCAGACAGGAGGTTTTGGTAAAAATCTGAACTGAACTGAATAGAAACTGGCTATTATGTATTAGTGTTTTCAGAGTTATGTCTGAGGAACCTTCTACTTAAGTGAAATAAAACCAAATCCTTTCAAACATCCAAGTGTCCTCTGAGGGGGCACGGAAAACAAAACAAACAAACAAAAAAGATAAGAGGGATTTTAGTTGTTCCAAAAACCCTCAGGAGCAAAACTTCCCCAGGAGAATAGCAAGAGTTCATTGGGCAACTGTCTGTCTCCTGTTGCATCATTTCAAGTTTTTCTCACTTGAGACTGGATGGTGTCAGCCATAAGATTTTCATCTTTTATGCTCACATGAGATGAGATTCTAGCCTTTTTTTTATTGAGAGATGGACACATGTTCCCTCCCTCTAGTTCTATTGGCTGTACAGCTTTGACCAAGAAAGTGTGTTGGATTTCATCAAAGAATTTCTCTCCATTTTATATTTCACCCACCTTTGATTGCTATTAAGTGCCATCTAGTTCGTTTGTGGTGTTTCAGGAACACTTTCCTAATTCTTCCGGGTTTTTTTTTTGTTTGTTTGTTTGGTTGGTTGGTTTTGTGAGCTAGGGAACAGTCCTGGAATGTCCTGGGTAGGTGAGGCTGGCCTTGAACTCACTGACATCCTCTTGCCTCTCTGTCATTTCTTCCTACTTGGTTTGTGTTTGGTTGTTGTTTTGAGTTTTCAGATCTCCTGAAAAAAAGATCAAGATCATTTCTCTCCTAACTCTGTGCCCTTGTGATACAAACATTAAAGGGTGTGGCTACAGCTCCACTGGACCTCTTTGATATGGACATCTGCAGCCTTTCCTGTTGGTGTTGGGAAATTGAAAGTTGTTGACTTGAATTCACTCATTGCAAAAAAAAATCCTTATTTATTTTATTATTTCACATTTTAACTTGATTTTTTTCTTTTTTTGAGACAGGAATTGGCTTTTTATTTATGCTCCAGACAATCTATCTCACTACATGGCCCAGGACTTCTTTGTGAACACTTCCATAGAAGTAGTCAACTGCCCAAAATATACTGCTGTTGCTGCAATTTTAGAAAAAATTAAATAAAAATAAATAACCTGAGATAAACAAAGAAAGAAAGGAAAGCACCTGTTTTTTCCTTCCTTCCTTTCTGTTTTCTTCTTTTATTATTTTTTATTTTTGGTGCAGGGTTTCTCTGTATAATAACTTTAACTCATTCTATAAACCAGGCTGTCATCTTGGTGACATTATGGTTTTGTTTTTTTTTTATTTCCCGTCTGAAAATTGACAAATTGACATTTCTTCTTCCCCTCTCTCTCTCATTTAATTCATGTTTTATTTTATTTATTTATTTATTTATTTATTCATTCATTCATTCATTCATTTATTTTTTTTTTTTTTGAGGCAGGGTTTCTCTGTGGTTTTGGAGCCTGTCCTGAAACTAGCTCTTGTAGACCAGGCTGGCCTCAAACTCCCAGAGATCCACATGCCTCTCTGCCAGACATGGAACCAGTCATCTTGGTTAGTTCAAAAGCCACCCCATAAACACATGTGTGTGCACGCACACACACACACACACACACACACAGGCAAACCCAGAGAAACATAATTTTTTAAACTAATGGCTTGGAGAGATGGCTCTGTGGTTTTGAGGAAGTGGTTTGCATTCCCAGCATCTGTATGGCAGCTCATACGTGATTGTAAATCCAGTTCCTGGGTGATCTGCCACCTTCACACCATTGCACATATAAAGTTAAAGAAATCATAAAATATTCTTCTCTCTGACTGGGCGGTGGTGGCACATTTTAACATTTAATTGAACAGAAATCTTAGATATATACCCAAAAGTGGTATTGCTGGGTATTGAGGAAGGTTGTTTCCTACTTCTCTGAGAAATCACCACACTGACATCCCAAGGGGTTGGAGCAGTGTGCAGTCCCACCAGCAATGCAGGAGCATAAATAAATTGTCATCAGCTGGGCAGGACTGACTGTATATTGACCTTCCCTTCACACCTTCCCCATGGGTTCCTGAGAGGTGGTGAGGCCCCCTGCAGGGAATCCTCTGCCCAAGGCTCCCCTGCGGACCCACTCTCCCTTCCCCCAGTCCCAGGCTACATCTCAGGCATAGGTGGCAGGCCCTCTGGTTACCCAGGATGTGACAGACACAAACACGTGAGAAACAGGAAGGAATGAGGAATGGTGTCCACTCTCTCACTAAATGCAGGCCTGCCTGCAGTGATTGAAAGAATCAGAACTGGAGAGATGGAATTTTTGGACTTTCCAGAAACCACATGGTGGGAATCTAGTGCTCTCTTCTGGTGACCGGGCCTAGATATGCATATTTGCTGCTTTCTAGTTGAAGCTTGGAAACACTACCTTCTTGCTGAAGTTGGATAATTCTTGAATTCAGCCATTTTCAGGTTTCTTAGAAAACAAAACAAAACAAAAAGTCCCTTCTTTGTTTTTTTTTCACATTTTAATTTGATTTTTTTTTTAAGACAGGAGGACCTGTCTTTTTATTTGTGTTTCAGACTAACTATTTCACTACATGGCCCAGGACTTCTTTCTGAACACTTCTGCTGCAAATACAATCTTTTAAAAAATATTTATTTATTTATTATATATACAGCATTCCTTCCATGTATGTTTGAAGGCCAGAAGAGGGCACCAGTCCCCATTACAGATGGTTGTGAGCCACCATATGGTTGCTAGGGATTAAACTCAGGACCTTTGTAAGAACAGTCAGTGCTCTTAACCTCTGAGCCATCTCTCCAGCCCCTGAAAATACAATCTTAAAAGAAAAACTAAAATTAAAATAAATGTCCTGGAATTAACAAAGACAAAAAAAGAAAAAAAAAGCCTGCATTTGTTTGCTTGCTTTTTTATCTCTTCTTTTATTATTTTTTGAGGCACGGTTTCTCTGTGTAACAACCCTAGCTGTCCTGGAACTCAGTTTATAGAGCAGGCTGTCTTTTTGGTAAGGTTCTGTTTTTTTTTTCTTATTTCCTCTCTGTAAATTCACATTTCTTCTTCTTCTTCTTCTTCTTCTTCTTCTTCTTCTTCTTCTTCTTCTTCTTCTTCTTCTTCTTCTTCTTCTTCTTCTTCTTCTTCTTCTTCTTCTTCTTCTTCTTCTTCTTCTTCTTCTTCTTCTTCTTCTTCTTCTTCTTCTTCTTCTTCTTCTTCTTCTTCTTCTTCTTCTTCTTCTTCTTCTTCTTCTTCCTCTCTCTCTCCTCTTCCTCTTCTCTCTTCTCTCTCTCTCTCTCTCTCTCTCTCTCTCTCTCCTCAATTTATTTATTTTTTGTTTGGTTTTGTGTTTTGCTTTTTGAGACAGGGTTTCTCTGTTGCTTTGGAGACTGTTCTTGGAACTAGCTCCTTTCTTGTAGACCAGGCTGGCCTAAAACTCCCAGAGATCCTGCCTCTGCCAGATATGGGCCAGTGCTCTTGAATGCCTTTGTCTGGTGAGGTCAAAAGCTCCCCCCCACACGTGCACACCAAACACAAACACGGGCACAGGCACACCCAGAGACACATAAATAAACTTTTAAATTAAGAGCCTGGAGAGCTAGTGTGGCGGCTCTTCCTGAGAAACTGGGTTCAATTCCCAGCACCTGCATGGCAGCTCATAGTGATTGTAAATCCAATTTCTGGGTGATCTTTCATACCACTGCACATAAAATAAAGTTAAATAAATCATAAAAAATTCTTTAAGAAATTGAAATTAAACTATACAACTGGAAACACTGTTTCAAATAAAAGTAAAATAAAATGTAAAAGAGTGCAGTGCTAAGTGCAGTTATGAAAATGTTTGGAAATATGGCACCTTCCCTGTCTCCCCCACATACACAGGCACACCGAGAGAGAGGTTTAAATAAAATTTGAAATTGGCCGGGCAGTGGTGGCACATGCCTTTATTCCCAGCACACAGGGGGCAGAGACAGGTGAATTTCTTGGGAGTTCAAAGCCAGACTGGTCTACAAGAGCTAGTTCCAGATCAGCTAGGACTGTTATGTAGGGAAACCCTGTCTCAAAAAAAATTGGAATCAGTATTAAATTAAATGTACAAGAAATTAATTGAACAACATACTAAAAGCAAAGCTGGGTTGTTGTGATACACATCTTTTATTCTGTCATCCAAGAGAAGGAAAAGAAAGACAGGTAAAAAGAAAGAAAATGAAGAAACAAAAGAACAAAGGAAGGCAGAGCTGGGGGCCTGGCTGAGAAGGGAGCCATGGCCTAGTTGCATCCTCTGCCATGTCTGCTGTAACCCCAGTACCCCATTACTCAGGAGTGGTAAAGGGTCTGATGTTGAAATAGCAGCCGCGCCCAACACCCACCGCTTCCACGTGTCTAGCTTATGCCGAAATAACAACACAAACGTATTCATTTAAGCACTGCTTGGCCCATTTCTATCATGACTCTTCTAGGCTAACCCACCTGGACTAACCCATTTCTAATCATGTTAGTAGCACCAGAGGTGCGCTACCAGGAAGATTCTAGCCTACATCATCTTGAGTCGGAGTTCATCCTGGGCCTCAGAGGCAGAGCTATCCCGCGCCCGCTAGACAGGAGCAGGTGTCTCTCTCTGAGACGTCTGGCTCTGAGCAGAGCTGCATGCTTTCTGACCTCACTTCCTCTTCCTCCTCGCATTTTCTTCTGTTTACTCCACCCACCTATGTTCTAACCAACCGGGACCAAGCAGTTTATTTATTGCTTATCCAATGAAATCAACAGATTGATAGACACCCCACATCACTTCCCGTTTTCTGTTTAAACAAAAAGGAAAGGCTTAACTGTAACATAGCAAATAAAAAGTGAACAATTTTCAAAACTCTAGAAATGACAGAGACATCCGCTGCCTGGACAGTCACCCAAAGTTCCTCTGTACCGTTGGGGCATCCATCTTGGCCTACAGGCCCATAGTTTTACAGACATTCCACAAAGCAGGAAATTTCAAAGGCAGTCACTATCTGCTTGTCCGAAGAATGTCTTGCAGACTCCTCAGAATCAGGAACCCAAGATCATCTCACCTTAGGCAAGTTCAGTAGTCCTCTCTGCAGGTTCTCTGTGTCCAGTTTATGCAATAGTTCAGGCAAGAGCAGTTTCTGCCCAAATGGCTATCAAACCCATTAGAATCCTCTTGATGCCCATCTCCTCTCAAAGCAGATTGGTGCTGCCAGGACAGAGTGTCTCATTGTCATGAAAAGTCCTAAGTTATTAAAACATTTAAAATGCCGTATTCTATAATCTTGAAAGATATGAAGAATGTCTATCTAAAATTTATCTATGCACATCTAGAAAATCTTAACTAACATGACTACAAACTTGACTATTATGATTATCTATTAACAACCTATATACATTACATTTTTAAAGAACTACACAATCACAATACCTAATCAATATCAGAAATTCCTATACATATAACAAAATTGACCTTAAATTTAAATCACTAAAGCAAAATCCATATCAATGCAAATTATTCATACATATATCATATCCCCCTTTAAATGTAAAAGAACATTTATAAACCGGAAGAAAAAGAACAGGGTCTCATCCTCTGGAAAACAAAACAAGAAACTCCTTCCAAAGTATCATGTCCTAGATCCAAATTTCAAAGTAAAGGCATTCCAAAATATCTATGTTCAGCACATTTATAAACAAATATCTTTTAGCAGCTTTTGCTCCTTCCTCAGCATTTAAACAATTCAAAGAGAGCATAATAGCATACAGTATCAAGATTATCTGTATTTTCCATCTTGTACGCTTTATTTTAACCTCTATTTCATTTATTTTACTTTATTTTATATTCTCTGTATCTTTGTCCTGGAATAACCGTAGACCAGGCGCTTGAACTCTCAGAGATCGCCTGTTTCTGCCTCCCAGGCACTGGGATTAAAGGTGGGGTACTACACCTGAACTCACAGAGATCTGTTTGTCCGCCTTCAGGCACTGGGATTAAAGGCGGTGCACCACACCTGAAGTCACAGAGGTCAATCCCCTGTCTCCCAAGCCTGGGATTAAAGGCGGACACATCACACAACTTCTCTTTTCTTACTTTTTTTACTTTAAGAATTTTAACTTTTAGTCTGCATATTATTTTCAACACACTGTAAATCATTTAGAAATTTTCTTGTCTTTGAATCTCTTTACTGTAAATCTCTTTTCGACCACACGAGCCTTTAAATTACGAGCAATATGTGAGGATTAAAGCCTGGCTTTGCCACCAGATCCAGTCCATTCCTTAGCTTTCTGCCATCCAATCTTGTGACTGAGGTCGGCCAGAGCCGCCTCAGTGCCACAGCCTACAGTGTTTCAAGGTCCCTGCCAGCAAGCAGCGCAACAGACAACACTCAAGTCTGCCCTATAGTGGCCCTCCTGCCTCAGTCAGAGTTTACCTGGCAGGACGACCCAGAAAACCCATTTAAAACACACAACTTTTCCTGCTACTGCTGAAAAGACACAAGCATTCAGTCAGCTTTTATCAACACCATTTAAATATTTCCGGCAGGACCCTTAAGAGCTGCAGGGTTTGCGCGAAGCTGAGTCAGGAAGCCTCTCCAGAGAGAACGCTCTTGACCTAGCAAGAAAGTAGAACCGAAAACGCCTACCAAAAACCAGCTTACCTTCCCAAGCTTTTTCAGGCTTTTAGTGGATTCAGTTAACCTCACGTTGGGCAGCCATCTGTTGAAATAGCAGCGGCGGGGCTGCGTCCCCAACACCCCAGCCGCTTCCACGTGTCTAGCTTATGCCCGAAATAACAACACACATACTGTATTCATTTAAGCACTGCTTGGCCCATTTCTATCATGACTCTTCTAGGCTAACTCTCGCACCTGGACTAACCCATTTCTAATCATGTTAGTAGCACCATGAGGTGCGCTTACCAGGAAGATTCTAGCCTACATCATCTTGAGTCGGAGTTTCATCCCTGGGCCTCAGAGAGCAGAGCTATCCCGTCTGCCCGCTAGACAGGAGCATGGTGTCTCTCTCTGAGACGTCTGGCTCTGAGCAGAGCTGCATGCTTTCTGACCTCACTTCCTCTTCCTCCTCGCATTTTCTTCTGTTTACTCCACCCACCTATGTTCTAACCAACCGGGACCAAGCAGTTTATTTATTGCTTATCCAATGAAATCAACAGATTGATATGACACTCCCACATCAGTCTGAGAAGCTCATTCCATGCTTCTGCTGCTGGGTAATCATTTATGTATCTGGCTTATGTCAGAGGGGCAGGGGAAGCTGAAGCCTTGTCCTTTGGGCTCCAGGCTCTCAGTACTGCATCAAAAACTCGAGTGTATGGTGAGCCCATGTCCGGTCCTGCCGGCAGCACTCAGGAACTGGAAATACAAGGATCAGGAGATCATCTTCAACAACCCAGCAAGTGCAAACCATCCTGGTGGGAAACAGACCCTCTAAAAGAAATCAATAAAATGACATATTTATTTTTTTCTGTCTGAAGTAAAAACTTTCCAAATAATTCACTACGTCAGTATTCCTGGAAATGATATCAAAGTCAGAATTTTTCATATTACTCCATGGCTGTTGTAATTTCTCTGTGGCAGGCAGTGGCAGGCAGATCTCTGTGAGTTTGAGGCCAGCCTGGTCATCTACAGTTCCAGGGCAGATGCCAAGCTACAGAGAATTTTTGTCTCAGAAAACCAAAAAAAAAAAAAAAATTTGTTTTCCTCTGTCTCTCAAGTCTCCTGTCTTTCTCTAAGCAGGCCCAGGAATCCTAAGTGCCTGTAGGTGATCTAGGAAATCTCCTGTTGCAGGGGCCCTGGCCTCCACTCCTGGCCTCCGTGGGCACCTGGTAAAAGTGAGAAGGCAGATTTCAGAGACTAGTAAAGTTCAAGGTCACCAGCCCTTCCTAACAGATAGAACTCCTTGCTGAACCTTTAAACTGTGAGGCTAAGCTTGGGAGTGTTTTTGCACACCTTTAGCAGAGGCAGGTGGATCTCTGGGAGTTCAAGGCCAGCCTGGTCTACAAGAGTTAGTTTGAGGACAGGTGATGTGGGAAAAATGATGTGGGAATGATTTCTTATTAATAAAGAAACTGCCTAAGCCTATTGATAGGCCCACCCTTAGGTGGGTGGAGAAAACAGAACAGGATTCTGGGAGAAGGAAGCTGAGTAGGAGTCGCCATGATGTTCCCATGCCAGGCAGACGCAGGCTAGAATCTCCCCGGTAAGCACACCTTGGGGTGCTACACACCTTATAAGAAATAAGCTAGTCCAGGTGTGAGAGTTAGCCGAGAAGAGCTAGCCAATAATGGGCCAGACAGTCTTTAAAAGAATACAGTTTCCGTGTAATCATTTCAGGTAAAGCTAGCCACACGGGCGGCTGGATGCTGGGGTTGCAGGAGCCCTGCTGCTTAGTATTACTACAGACAGGCACCAAAGCTACAGAGAAACCCTGTCTCAAAAAACCAAAAATAAATAAATAAGGCTACAACTTGATTGGTCTGCTTAGGTATTCATATTTTTGTTATAGTTGTTTTTGTCTAACTGGGCAGGAAAAGATATTCAAGTGGGAATTTTTCCACGGCTGTTTTAATTTTCTCATACTCGGTATTTAGTATGAGAAGTGGGGTGTGGGGTTGTACAAACACAACTACTGAAGAAAAGGAACCCCAAGAAAGCAAGCGAGTGATTGCCATGGTGAAATGTCTTTGAAAGGCATTTAGGTGACTGGGAACTGCCCTTGCTGTCTCCCTCCTTTCCTCCCTCTCACCAAGCCATAATTGTGGCAGCCCCTTGGCCCACATAGTCCTTTCACTGACCGGTCAGACACACTCTTTGTTTTATTTTTTAATTTTTGAATTGGGGGTGAAGTCAATTAATTGAGCTCTTAGATTATTATTATTATTTGTTTATTTGTGGTTTTTCTACATAGGGATTCCGTGTATGCCTGTTTGCGCTGGAAGTCAGTTTGTAGACAAGGCTGGCCTCAGACTCACAGAGATCTAGCTGCCCCTGCCTCTACCTCTGCCTCCTAGTGCTGGAATTAAAGGCCTGTACTAAGCACACTTTTAGTTTCTCTGTGTCTGTCACTTTGCCTGTCCTGAAACTCACACTGCAGAACAAGGTAGCCTCAAACTCACAGCAATCTGCCTGCCTCTGCCTCTCCTGATCTCTGAGGGCTGAGAACTGAGAATAAAGAAATGTGCTGCCACCATTACCCAGCTATGCAGCAGCCCAAAATATACTGCTGCTCCTGCTGCAATTAAAAAAAGTAAAATAAAATAACCTGAGATAAATAAAGAAAAAAGAAAAACACCTGTTTTTCTTCCTTCCTTTTTTTCTGTTTTCTTCTTTTATTATTTTTTTGGTGCAGGGTTTCTCTGTATAATACTGTTAACTCACTATATAAACCAGGCTGTCATCTTGGTGACATGATGGTTTTGTTTTTTTTTCTTATTTCCTGTTTGATCATTTCTTCTCTCTCTCTCTCTCTCTCTCTCTCTCTCACACACACACACACACACACACACACACAAACACAATGAAATAAAACCATGCTACAACATGGTCTCTTACAGGACTCTCATGCATTTGGTGAAGAAATCTACTTTGAAACATATTTCATGATAGTTGCCTAGTTAAAACTCACTCCCCTCCTTAGGGTCTAATGTTGACTGACCCATGGGTCAGGGCTAATGCTTGGTGCTCCTACTACAAAAATTGGTTTCAGAATCTGGCCTTTTGCCACAGTGTCAGAAACCCAAACTATGCCTGTGGTCTCGGAGAGCTAATAATATTCTGTTCCCCGTGGTGATTCTTATTTATTTATTTTTAAGTTTGCTTCTGGTTTTCCTAGGATCTGGTTTCTGAGATAAAGTTTGCTTCTGGTTTATTAGACTTGGTGGTGTTCTCATCTTTGCATGACCCAGCCCCCACTTTACTCACCATTTAAGTGTCTTTCAACCATTTTAGATTCCTCTGTTGAGAGTTCTCTGTTTAGGTCTGTACTCCATTTTTTTTTTTGTTTTTCGAGACAGGGTTTCTCTGTAGCTTTGGTGCCTGTCCCGGAACTAGCTCTTGTAGACCAGGCTGGCCTTGAACTCCCAGAGATCAGCCTGCCTCTGCCTCTGGAGTGCTCGGATTAAAGGCATACGCCACCACCACCCGGCGCCATTTTTTTAATTGGATTATTTGTTCTTTTGATGACCAATTTTTTGAGTTCTTTGTGTATTTTGGAGATCAGACCTCTGTCTGATGTGGGGTTAGTGAAGATCTTTTCCCATTCTGTAGGCCATTATTTTGTCTTGTTGGCTGTGTCTTTTGCTTTACAGAAGCTTTTCAATTTTAGGAGGTCTCCTTCAATTGTTTCTCTCAGTGTCTGTGCTACTGGGGTTCTATTTAGAAAGTGGTCTCCTGTGCCAATGTGTTCAAGTGCATTTGATTATTTAAATTTTTATTTTACAATTTTAAATTGTGAGTGAAGTGAATTAATTTGAGCTCTCAGATATTTTTGTTGCTGTTTTTATTATTATTACCTGTTTGTTTTTTATCTATGGTTTTTCTTCATAGGGGTTCCCTATGTATCCTTGCTTGCCCTGGATTTCACTTTATAGACAAGGCTGGCCTCAGACTCACAGAGATTCAGCTGCCTCTGCCTTGTAGTGCCAGAATAAAAGGCCTATACTAATCACACTTTTTTTTTTCAAGACTGGGCTTCTCTGTGTCTCTTTGCCTGTCCTGAAACTCACACTGCAGAACAAGGTAGCCTCTAACTCACAGCTATTTGCCTCCCTCTGCCTCCCTGATCTCTGAGAGCTGAGAACTGGGAATAAAGAAATGTGTTGTCGCCATTACCCAGCTATATTTCTTTTCCAATGGTGGGCAATAAGATCTATATATTTCCTCAAAGGACTGAGTTCACTGTGTGCCAGGTGTTTGTTCTGTAAGGGTATGTTTTCATTTGCCTGAGGATATTCTCTTTCTCTCCTTCTTGTTGGAGTTGAGAGATTGCTGATATGAATTCAATCAATTTGAGGTAATAGCCCTGGCTGTCCTGGAACTCACTTTTAAAGACTAGGCTATCATTTTGATGACATTCTGGGTTTTTGTTTGTTTTTCTTTTTTTCTATCTGTAAATCCCCATTTCTTTTCTTTCTCTCTTTTGTTTAATTAATTAATTTTTTATTTGTTTGTCGAGACAGGGTTTCTCTGTTGCTTTGGAGCCTGCTATTGGAACTAACTCTTGTAAACCAGTCTGGCCTGGAACTCCCAGAGATCCACCTGCCTCTGCCAGATACGGAACCAGTGCTCTTAAATGTGAAGTCAAAGGATGCCCCATAGACACACAGACACAAACAAACATGTATGCATGCATGCACGCACGTGTGTACACACACACACATACACACCCAGAGACACATAAATAAATTGGTGAAATTAAAGGCCTGGCGAGATGGCTCGGTGGCTCTTCCTGAAAAATTAGTTTCAATTCCCAGGACCCACATGGCAGCAGTTCATAAGTGACTGTAAATCCAATTTCTAAATAAATTTAAATAAGTCATAAAAAATTCTTTAAAAATTTGAAATGAAACTAAGTTCTACACAACTGGAAAGACTGTCTCAAATAAAAGTTAAATAAAATGTTCTGAAATAGGACACCTTCTCTGCCCCCCCCCACAAGGACACACTTAGTGCAGAACAAGAGATACAAACAAAATTTGAAATTAAACTAAATGCACATGAAATTAACAGAATGAGATACTAAAAACTTAGTTGGGTTGTTGTGGTGCACACCTTTTATTCTATCATCCAAGAGACAGAGACAGGTGTACCTCTTTGAATTTCCAGGCTTTGGAGAGAGGCCCCCGTCCCCCAACAAAAAACATAAATAAAAGTTCAACCAAAAAAAAAGAAGGAAGAAAAGAAGAAAGAGATGTTATGAACTGTCTCCTTCGTCCTAGAAACTTGTTTTGATTTTCATTTCTCTGATGACTAAGGATGTTGAACATTTTCTTAAGAGTCTTTCAGCCATTTTAGATTCCTCTGTTTAGAGTTCTCTGTTTAAGTCTGTACTCCATTTTGTGAATTGGATTATTTGTTCTTGAGATGACCAATGTCTTGAGTTCTTTGTATGTTTTGGAGATCAGACCTCTGTCAGGTGTGGGGTTAGTGAAGATCTTCTCCCATTCTGTAAGGCCGTCGTTTTGTCTTGTTGGCAATTTCCTTTGCTTTACAGAAGAAGCTTTTCAGTTTCTGGAGGTCCCGTTGATTAATTTTGTTTCTCTCAGAGTTTGTGTTAGTGGAGTTAGATTTTGGAAGCGGTCTCCCGTGCCGATGCATTCAAATGCATTTGGTATTTTTATATTCTTTTATTGTGGATGAAGTCAATTATTTGAACTTTCAAATATTTTCATTGTTATTATCTCTTTATTTGTTTGTTTATTTGTGTTTTGTCAACATAGGGTTTCATTGAGTACCCTTGTATGCCCTGGGACTCACTTTGTATACAAGACTGGTCTCAGACTCACAGAGATCCATCTGCCTCTGCCTCCTAATGCTGGGATTAAAGGCATACACCAAACAGCCTTTTTTATATATTTATTTTCCTAATAATTTATTTATTTTTATTTTATTGGCATTGGTGTTTTGCCTGCATGTATGTCTATCTGAGGGTGTCAGATCTTGGAGTTACCAACAGCTGTTGACTGCCATGTGGGTGGTAGGGATTGAACCTGGGTCCTCTGGAAGAGCAGTCAGCACTCTTAACCACAGAGCCATCTCTCCAGCCCCCACCTTTTTTTTGAAAACAGGGTTTCCCTGTGTCACTTTCCCTGTCCTGAATCTCAATCTGCAGAACAAGGTACCCTTAAACTCAGTGATCAGCCTACCTTGGTCTCTCTGATCTTGGAGGTGTTTTATCATCTCTCGGTCTCTGTCTCTCTCTGTCTGGCTATCTATCTATCTATCTATCTATCTATCTATCTATCTACCCATTCATTTATTAGTTTATTTATTTATTTATTGTTTTCTGAGACAGGATTTCTCTCTAGCTTTGGCGTCTGTCCTGGATTCAGACCTGTACCTGAAAATAAAATAAAACAAACAAAGAAACAAACAAAAACAAAAGCAAAGCAAAGCAAAAGCCAGGCAGGACTGTATGGTTGACCTTCCCTTTCCCCCTCCCCCACGGGCTCCTCAGAGGCAGTGAGGCCTTCTGTAGGGAATCCACAGAGCCTCTGCCCAACGCTCTCCAGGGACCCACTCTCTCCCTTTCCCCCAGCCCCAGGGCTGCTGGCCACATCTCTCTCAGGCATAGGTGGCAGGCACTCTGGCCATCCAGGATGTGACACAGAAGCAGCGTGGAATGGTGCCCACTCTCTCACTAGATGCAGGCATGCAGGAGGAACAATGAAAGAATGAGAACTGGAGAGATGGAATTTCTGGAATGTCCAGAAACCACATGGTTGGGATCTAGTGCCCTCTTCTGGTGACAGGGAGTACAGCAGAGATTTGGGTTCTTGTGCTCCTGAGACCTACCCCAATTTAATAGTGACATTATCCTATCATATCCTATATATCACATACAGGTTTGCTTGATATCACACACATACTCTGCCTGCGTTTCTTCCTGCCCTCCTTCTTCTGTGACTCCCGTGAGAGAGCCTGGTACCTTCAGAAGACAGAAGATGGGGTGTAGGTCTGTCTGTCTGTCTATCCATTTATTCTTCCATCTATGTATGCATCTGTTGATTTATGTAATACTTTATTCTTTTATTTGTTTGTTTTATTTTGTGACAGGGTTTCTCTTTAGTTGTCTCTAATTGAGTCAGTCCTGGAACTAGCTCTTGGAGACTAGACCGAGTGCAGGAATTAAAGGCGTGTACCACCATTACCTGGTTAGAAGTCTTTTTAAAAAGTAGGCAATTAGAGCTACAAATTTCCTCATAGGACTGATTTTATTGCGTGTCAGGGTTTGTGTAGGGTTTTGCTTTCATTTTCTTGAGTGAATTCCCACCCCACCCGTCTCTCTTAGTCCAGAGCTTTGTTTTGTCTTCTGAGCTCTGAGGGGCACTTGGCTTGAGTGTGATACACACGCAGACTTACTATTAAGGAAAGTTCAAGATCAAGATCCTTTCCTAACTCTGCGACCTTGCAACAAAGAAGTTTCAAAGAGTGTGAAGGGTGTGCCTACAGCTCCACTGGCCTTCCTTGATGTGCATATCTGTTGCCTTTCCTGCAAACATTCTTGTTGGAGTTGGGAAATTGCTGATCTGAACTCTGGAAATTTCAGGTAATAACCCTGGATGTCCTGGAAGTCACTTTTATAGACCAGGCTGTCCTTTTGGTGACATTCTGTTTTTTTTTCTTCCTCTTATTTTCTATCTGCAGTCAACATTGGTGTAAGGACTGTGCACCTGTATATTCACTGCTCTGATCCTTCTCTCCTTCCTTCCTTCCTTCCTTCCTTCCTTCCTTCCTTCCTTCCTTCCTTCCTTCCTTCCTTTCATATGTCTGCCCACTTACGAAAACCCAAACATTTCTAGCCTCCCAATGCAATTAAAAATAACTAAAATTTTAGTAAACTGGCATTTATAAAAGGAAGGCAGGCAGGCAGGCCTGGATGGTGGTTGTGAAGGGAGCCATGGCCTAGTCGTATCCTCTGCCATGACTGTAACCCCAGTACTCAGGAGCTGTAAAGGGTCTGAGAAGCTGCTTTCATGCTTCTGCTGCTGGGCATTTATTTATTTATTTATTTATTTATTTATTTATTTATTATTTATCTGGCTTATGTGGGAGGGGTAGGGGAAGCCAAAGCCTTGTCCTATGGGCTCCATGCTCTCGGTAGTTTCTTATAAATTCGAGTGTGAGGGTCCATGTCTGTCATGCCAGCAGCACTCAGAAACTGACAACACGAGGATCAGGAAATCATCTTCAGCAACTCAGCAAATGCGAACAATCGTGGTGGGGAAACAGACCCTCTCCAAGAAATGAATAAAGTGACATTTTTATTTTATTTTATTTTATTTTATTTTTTCTGTCCTATTTTTCTGGCCAGGAGGAGGCTGGGAACCAGCTTTCTGGCATGTCCACCTCTCTCTCTCGGTCATTTCATGGTTATGAGGTCAACCAGTTGTTCCTTTCAGGGTCGGTTCTCTTGTTCATGGGTACATTTTGGGGGCATTTCACCCAGCCTCACTTTTAGGAGCTCTCTGTGGTCTGTGAATGACTCCCCGTACCTGATGTGGGAGTGTCATATATCAATCTGTTGATTTTATTGGTTAAGCAATAAAGAAACTGCTTGGCCCTGATTGATTAGAACATAGGTGGGTGGAGTAAACAGAATAGAATGCTGGGAGGAAGAGGAAGTGAGCTCAGACTTGACAGCTCTGCTCTCTGGAGCAGAGACGCCAGGCTCCGCTCTCCCAGGCAGCTCCGACCCAGGATGGACATAGGCTAGAATCTTCCCGGTAAGTGCACCTTGGGGTGCTACAAACAATTATTAGAAATGGGCTAGTCCAGGTGCGAGAGTTAGCCTAGAAGAGGCTAGATAGAAATGGGCCAAACAGTGCTTAAATGAATACAGTTTGTGTGTTGTTATTTCAGGCATGAGCTATCAGGTGGCCAGGGTGCTGGGGATGCAGCCCCACCGCTGCAATTACTACACGTACCTATTCATTCGTCTAGTGGTTGCTATCTGTCCTTATTGTACCTGCAGATAGGTGCTGACACGCTGTCCTTCAATTGGGTGACATTAAAGGATGCTAGGTGGTGGTCTCTCTTCTGAGCCTCGCTGGGTGTTTTTTCCCATCTAGCCCAGCCTGCGTCCCTGGGTTTCTCACTGCTCTTTGGGGCTGGGTCCGTGTGTGCTTTCCCGAGGGGCATTTGAGATGACTGGCTTCCTTGCTTTTGCTTGTGGTGAAGCGTGTCAGGCATCCCCACTTCATGGTTTGTTGCCTGTGCCATTTGGATGGTGGGACCTGTCTTTCCATGCTTCTCCCTTACCGTCCCGGTGCTTTTTTTTGGGGAGGGGGTCAGGTTGTGGAGCTCCCGTGTCTCCATGGTCCTCTGCTCCCATGTGCTTCCCAAATGCACTGTTTTTTTCACTCCCCCCCTCCCAGATTGTAGAGCTCCCGAGTCTGCATGAGTCCTTGTGGGGGAGGGTGACCCAGCCCAGCCCTTCTGCTGCCTTATGTGCCTCCCGAGTGCACACCTTTTATTGGATTCCCCATTGACTCCTCTGCTGTTTTTGGTGTGGAGGTGTGAAGGCTTTTCTTTTTTTCTTGTTTCTTTTCTTTTTTTGTGGCATGTGTTGGGTCTGTGGTGCTCTCTCGCTTCTCCTGGTTTTCCTTTGTCGATCCATGTGGGGCCCTCACCCTGTGTTCATTCTGGCCCGGCGAGGTCTCTGCCCGTATACCAATGGCGCACTCCTCTGTTATTTCTTCTGCTCCTCAAGAGAGTGCCTCGGCTCCTCGGCGGCACCATCTGCCCTCCAGCCCCATTTGCTCTCTGTCACGCCCCCATCCCGGCCTTGGCCAAGCTGGTTGGGTACGGTGGGGGTGTGGCGTTGCAGTCGGCAGCGGTGGCATCCGTGTGCAATGGCAGGTCTCGAGCGCGTGCTGATGCGCGTACCTGTCTCATCATCAGGGCCCGAGGTGCTTTCCCTGGAGAGGGGTGGGGGGATGTGAGAAGATGAAGGAACCCTTTCTTTCGTCTCGGACGCCTCACTCGGGCACACATGCCCTTCTCTCGCTCTATGTCTCTTCCTGGTGGAGAATGGAGGATGGAGAAGGGTATTGCTGCACCCTGGGCCCCCGGCTCTCCACTGACCTCCGTTTGCGCTCTGTGGCACCTTGGCATGCCTGTCAGGTAAGGCGGAGGAGGGTAGGTGCACTTTTTTTTCTTCTTCCCCACTCCACCTCATTCTCCAAAGGACCCGGGTAGACCAGTAGTCTCTCCCCCTGGGCATCCATTTTTTTTTCCCGGAGATGTGGTGGGTCAACCAGATGTCCTGCTGGACTCTTTTTAAATATATATAAACATAATATAATATAATATAAATTTTATATATATACATATACATATATATATATATTAATATTCCTAGATCTGACAGGTCGACCAGTTGGCTCTCTATGCACTCTTATTTATTTCTTTGCACAAACTAGAAGCGGATTGACCAGTTGTCTGGTAAAGTGTTTCCTTTTGAAGGACAAAATACTGAGGTCTACCAGTTGGCCAAGTGAACGTGGGTCAAACACTTGTCCTTTTCTACGTCTTGATTGACTAAGGTCCTTTTTAAAACTGTTGGTGGTTCGTTTATCTGCTCAAGCCCACCTTGTCTCTTTCTTTCTTTCTTTCTTTCTTTCTTTCTTTCTTTCTTTCTTTCTTTCTTTCTTTCTTTCTTTCTTAACACTAACCCTAAACCTAGCCCTACATCAAATCCTAAACATAGCCATAACCCAAGACCTAACCTTAAACCTAGACCTAACCCTAACCCTAGCCTTAAATGTAAATAAAGCTGTAGCCCTAACCCTAGCGCTAAATCAAACCCTGACCCTAACCCTAAACCTAAATCTAGCCGTAGCCCTATCTGAGCCCTAACACTAAACCTAGCACTAACCCTAACCATAACATTAGCCTTAATCCTAACCCTAACCCTAAAACCAACCTTAGCCTTAAAATTAACCCTAGCCCAAACTCTAACCATAGATCTAAAGATAATACAGGCCCTAGCCCTAACATAACATTAGACCTAATAATTACCCTAGCCCTAACCTAAACCTATCCCATCCCGTAGCTAACCCTAATCCTAACCTTAGCACTAGCACTAAACATAAGCCTAGCCCTAACCCTAGCCCTACCTCTAACCCTAAGACTAGCAATAACACTAATCCAAGCCCTAGCCCTGACCCTAGCCCTAACATTAACCCTAGTGCTATCCCTAACACGAAAACTAGCCCTAATCCTAACACTAGCTCTAGTCTTATCTGTAAGCCAGCCCTAACCCTAACTCTAGACCTACATCAAACCCAAAACATAGCCCTAACCCAAGATCTAACCCTAAACCTATACCTAACCCTAACCCTAGCCCTAAGTGTAAATAAAGCTGTAGCCCTAAACCTAGCCCTAAATCAAACCCTAACTCTAGCCTTAACCCTAACCAAAACCCTAACCCTAGCACTAAACCTAAATCTAGCCCTAGTCCTACCCAAGCCATAAACCTAAACCTAGCCCTAACACTAACCCTAATATTAGCTTTAATCCTAAACCTAAACCTAGGCCTAACACTAACCCTAACACTAGCTTTAGCCCTAACATTAACTAAAGCCCAAACTCTAACCATAGATCTAAAGATAATACAGGCCTTCGCCCTAACACTAACCCTAGCCCTAAAACTTACACTAGCCATAAACATAAACGGAACACATGCCCTAGCAATAACCCTAGGCCTAGCCCTAACCATAACCTTAACACTAGCCCTAAACATAAGCTTAGACCTAACCCTAAACCTAGCCCTAGCTCTAAACCTAAAAATAGCCATAACCATAACCCAAACCCAAGCCCTAAAACTAAACCTAACCTTAGCCCTAACCCTAACCCAAACACTAGCCCTAAACCTAACCATAGCCTTAGCCCTAACACTAAGCCTAGCCTTATTCCTCACCCTAACCCTAACCCTAGATCTAAACATAATCCAGGCCCTAGCCGTAACACTGACCCTAGCCTGAACATTTACCCTAGCCCGAAACCTAAACCTAACCCACGCCCTAGCCGTAAACCTAGCCATAGTTGTAACCCTAACCCTAACCATAGCCCTAAGCCTAATTCTGGCACTAGCCTTAACAATAAGCCTAGACCTAATCATAACCCTAGCACTAGCTCTAATGTTAACCTTAGCCCTAACTCTAATACAGGCCCTAGCCATAACCCTAACACTAACCCTAGCCCAAATACTAAATCCTAACCCTAACCCTAGCTGTAACTCTATCCCTAACACTAACCTTAACCCTAAACCTAAAACTAACACTAAACCTAATCCTAGTTCTAACCCTAACCTTAGCCCTAGCCCTAACCTTAGCCCTAACCCTAACCCTAGCCCTAACCGAAGCCCTAACCACAAATCTAGACCTCATCCTAACCCTAGCACTAAACATAAAGCAGTAGCCTTAAACCTAGCTCTAAATCAAACACTAAATCTAGCCCTAACCATAACCATAACCCTAGCCCTAATCCTAACAATAGCCCTGAACCTAACCCTGACTAAGCCATAACACTAAGCCTAGCCCTAAGCCTAACCATAGCCCTGAACTTAATCCAGTCCCTAGCCCTTACACTAACCCTAGCTCTAACCCTAAACATAGCCCTAACTCTAAGCCCCACCATAGGCCTAACCCTAACCCTAAACATAGCCTTACATTAAACCCTAGACATAGCCATAAGAAAGAAAAAACCCCAAAAAAACAAAAAAAAGAAAAAACCCTAAACCTAGACCAAACCCTAACCCTAGCCCCAAGCAAAATAAAGCTGTAGCCCTAACCCTAGCCCTAAATCAAACTTTAGCCCTAGGCCTAAATCTAAATCTAGCACTAGCCTACCTGAACCCTAAGCCTAAACCTAGCTGTAACCCTAACCTAACTTTAGCCTTAATCCTAACCCTAACCCTAGCCCTAAACCTAACACTAGCCTTAGCCTTAACATTAACAATAGCCCAAACTCTAACCCTGGATCTAAACATAATCCAGGCTCTAGGCCTAATACTAACCGTAGCCGTAACACTTATCCTGGCCCTACACCTAAACCACGCCGTAGTTATAACCCTAGCCCTTACTCTAAGGCTAACAATAGACCTAAGCCTAATTTGATCACTAGCCTTAAAAATAAGCCTAGCACTAACCCTAACACTAACCCTAGCTCTAACCCTAACCCTAGATGTAACACTAATCCAAGCCGTAGCCCTAACACTAACACTAACACAAACCCTAAACACTAACCCTAACCATAGCCCTAGCTCTAACCGTAACACTAAACCTAACCCTAACTCTAATTATATCCCTAACCCTAACCTAACTCTAACACTAAACCTAACCTTAGCAATAAGCCTAACCTTATATCTAGCCCTAACCGTAACCCTAGAACTAGCTCTAAGCCTAACCCTAGCCATTACACTAATCAAAGCCCTAGGCCTAATCCTAACAATGGACCTAACCCTAACTGCTAGGGTTCTAGCAGTAAACTTAACCCTACCCTAAACCTAAAGTTAGACTTAGCCCTTACACTAAACCTAGCCTTAACCACAACCCTAGCCCGAAACTAAATCCAGGCTCTAGCCCTTACACTAACCCTAGCTCTAACCCTAAATATAGCTCTAACCCTAACCCAAACTCTAGCATTAAACCTAACACTAGCCCTAAAACTAACCCTAACACAAATGTTAACCCCTAACCCTAAACCTAACCTTAATCCTAATACTAACCATAACACCTAATCCTAACAATAAACCCTACCCTTAACACTAAACTTAACCCTAACCGTAACCCTATCCTTAATCCTAAACCTAACCCAAGCCCTAACACTAAGCCTAACTGTAGCCTAATCCTAACCCTAGCACTAGACCTAACCCTAAGACTAGCCTTAACCCTAACACTAGCCGTAACACTAATATAAACCCTAGCCGTAATGCTCATCCTAGCCCTAACCCTAACACTAGCCCTAAACCTAACCTTACTACTAGCCCTAAACCCTAACACTAACCCTCACCCTAAACCAGGCCTTAACTCAAACCCTAACCCTAGCCCAAACCCTAACCCTAGCCCTAATCTTAACACTAAAATAAACAAAATAATAACCCTAACCCTAACCATAATCTTAACACTAATGCTAATCCTAACCCTAACCCTAGCCCTAACACTAATCTTCACACTAGCGCTAGCTCTAACACTAACACTCGCTGTAACACT
The DNA here is from genome assembly GCA_902806775.1 of Microtus agrestis. Lineage (NCBI taxonomy): Eukaryota > Metazoa > Chordata > Mammalia > Rodentia > Cricetidae > Microtus > Microtus agrestis. The sequence goes on along the minus strand of CADCXT010002842.1, from coordinate 82,600 downwards.
AATCCAAGCCCTAGCCCTAAACCTAACCATAACCTTAACCCAACCCCAGCCCTAACGTTAACACTAGCACTAGCCCTAACCCTAATACTAGCCCTACACTAATCCGTAAGTTGAGCCCTAACTCTAATGCAAACCCGAGCCCTAAACCTAACTCTAGCCCTAAAACTAACACTAGCTTTAGCCCTAAAACAAAGCCTAGCCCTAACCCTAACACTAGCCCTAACCATAATACAGAACCTAGCCTTTACACTAACCCTAGATCTAACCCTAAACATAGCCCTAACTATAACCTTTACCCTAGGCCTAAACATAACTCTAGCCTTAACCCTAACCCTAACCCTAACCCTAATCCTAACCGTAAACCTAACCTTAACCCTGACCCCTAACACTAACCCTAAACCTAACCCTAACGCCTAACCCTAACCCTAATCCTAACCCTAACCCTACCACTAACACTAACACTAACACTAACACTAACCGTAACACTAACCTTAACCCTAACACTAAAATAACCCTAAACCTAACCGTAACTGTAACTCTATCCCAAACCCTAACCTTAACCATAACCCTAAACCTAACCCTGAAACAAAGCATATACTTAACCCTAACCCTAGTGATGAAGGCATAAGTCACAAACAATCCCACACCAGTTTGGAATTATCAATAATAGAGTGTTTTTTTTAAAGGGGAAAATGATAATGGAGGGTTAATACAGACAGATGGGTATAAGTTTATACAACTTTAATGAAAATAGCACACTCACGCAACTGGAGTTCCAGCGCTGCACCGAAACAGGAAACAGGAAGCGCAGCAGTGTCTGCGCACCCGAATTTATCTGTAAACATTTGCCCGAGTCCGTCCCGCCCCCCAAAGGCGGCTCTCCCTACATCTCCCCCTTTTGTCTAAATAAGACAGAACTAAACTAACTACAACTATAAACAATAATAACAAATAATAAATATAACAAACAATATTGAGAACAAAAGTTATACCAGACACTCTATCTCAAGGAGTCTAAATGATGTAGAGAGTAATTATAGTTATATAATCTTCAACTCCATCAAAGATCTGAGAAGGTAATAAATGTTACTTAACAAATGAGAAATATCCAAAATGTGCCAAAAATGACAGAGACAACTGACTACCTGGGCAATCACCCAAATTCTAGTTCACAATGTTGAGTCAACCAACTTTGGCTAAGGCCTAACATAACTGACATGCCATTATCAAGTGCAAGGAACTTTCTTAGAATTATTCTACCCTGTCTTGGCAAGATAAGACAATCCTGTTACATATCTTTGTTAGTAGTTGAGGATTGGGCTTTTCTTAACCCAAAGGCCAGTTCTGCCAAGAAGACAAGCTCCCAGTGGAGTGTCTTTGGTGCTCAAAGTTCTCTCGGGAGTAGAGTGGCGTTGCCAGGAGTAATTGTGTCTTGTAGGCACAGAATTCTAGGTTAGATTAAAGGCCATTTTTCTACAGCTCTTTAAAGAGGCTGAAGATTATGCTATCTATACTAAATATAATCTTTAGGTAACTAGAAGACCTGATTAACCTAAAAATAAACATGACAAACATATAATTCTCAATAACTATCTAACTTGAAGACTAAAAGAATAAACAACTGTGCAATATATGAAGACAATGATCTTCATCTCTAAACAGTGTCATTACATATCAAATGTAAACAATGATATTACATAAATAGTATCAGAGGTAGAAATGTACATTGTAATATGGTAGATGTATCAATACAATATAAGCATACTCTTATACAAAAATAGAGGTAGGAACACTCACATTCAATATTCAATATATCAATATACAGGAAACAGTACCAATACAATTTTCTAAAAACAGTAACTCACAAATACCAATCATCCCATCAAACCAGTTAATCCCCCCCTTTTTTTAACATACTCCTAATTTCATAAAACATCTCCCCAACCCCTCAACCCCAAACCAACCATTAAAAGATGTCCCTAACCCCGAGGGCAAACTCTGTTGGGAGAGGGGACGTCGTTCTCTAAGATTGCTTCAAGCTGACATGGGGGCAACGTTCTTCTTAAGGGCTCCTGTGAAAGCAAATGATGGTAAAATTCCCAAATTAACCTTTGACTTAAGAAAATTGTAATTAGTCTCTGTGCATTTTGAGAAGGTCTGTCCACAGTGTTGTCAAAAATGTGAACCATTTGAAATTGACTTGTGCCGTTGGTACCAAAAAAACAAGTCTAATAATAGCGCTTGAAAAAAATCATCACGTCATAAAAACCAGGTTGAGTTGATGTTGTGGGGCCCCATCTTCATCCTGGAAACTTCAAAGATTATTGTAGAAAAATTTGTTGTTTGTTATGGGAAATTTAAACATTAACAACAAGGACACATGCTGACATACAAAGAAAGACACAGATATGAGGAAAAGCAAAGAAAGTTTATTAAGTATAAAATTATTCTTATTCTGTCCTGTTTCATGGTTCCTGATCTGAGACAGAAACTCTGAGATACTTCTTATCAACAAGCTTGAGATTGAAAAAGGGACTGAGCCATAGTCCAACTCCAAAACCAGCTCTACATATTTATAAAGAAGTGTTCAATAATATATATATATATATATATATATATATATATATATATATATATATATATATAATCAATACTTACTGATCCTCAGTGGGTTGTAACTATTTTCCATCCATCAACAATTAAATATTCAGGGTCCCTTAAATTCTTAGAAGATCAGTATTTACCTGTGGAGATAAGAAAAGAACCTTGCCCCCAACCTATTTACTTTACTTACCATCAGCATGCTCGCCATCCTTGTGAATGAATTGTTATTTATCTTTTTCAAATGGCTTTTCCTCTTCATACCGAACCTTTATTAATTTTGATGGTATCCACAATTTGTCTTTACCTGTGGAGATAAGAGCAAAACCACTTCCCCAATGCAGCACATCTCCTGGCTTCCATTGTGAGGTCAGCACATCCTTGAAATAAACTGGTTGATTCAGTTCAGTAGACGTTTCCATTATCCAATGTCTTTCTGCAGCTGTTGTTCCCTTCTCATTAGCATTAAGAAAATTCAAGGTTAACAAAGCATTATGTAACCTATTTCTGGGGGTGTTTTCCACCCCTTTCTGTTTGTTCAACATATCCTTTATAGTTCTATTTGATCTTTCTATAACTGCTTGACCTGTAGGATTATAGGGTATACCTGTAACATGCTTGATATTGTAATAGTCAAAAAACCGTTTCATTTTTCTAGAGACATAAGCAGGACCATTATCTGTCTTTATCTGTGTAGGTATACCCATGATAGCCATGACTTCTAATAAATGAGTGATTACTAAATCAGCTTTTTCTGAACTTAAAGCAGTTGCCCACTGAAAACCTGAATAAGTGTCAATGGTGTGGTGAACATACTTCAATTTGCCAAACTCTGCAAAATGAAATATATCCATCTGCCAGATTTCATTCCTATGGGTGCCCTTAGGATTAGCCCCTGCTGGCAATGGCATTTGGTTATAGAAAGAGCAAGTAGGGCATTTCTTTACAATCTCCTTAGCTTGTTGCCATGTAATAGAAAACTCTTTCTTCAAACCTTTGCTATTAACATAATGTTTTTTATGAAATTCAGAGGCTTGTAGCACACTGCCAATCAATAATTGATCAATATCTGCATTACCTTGTGCTAGAGGACCTGGCAGACCCGTATGGGATCGGATGTGTGTTATGTACATAGGGCAGAGCCTGTTCCTGATCAAATCTTGAACCTGGATAAACAATGAGGTTAGTTTTGTATCATCGGGTATAAATTCAGCAGTTTCAATATGCAAAATAACTCTTTCTGCATATTGTGAATCAGTAACTATATTAATAGGCTCTTTAAAATCCCTTAGCACCATAAGAATGGCATATAATTCTGCCTTCTGGACAGAATCATAAGGACTTTGTTCCACCTTACCCAAGTCTTCTTACTTGTAACCTGCCTTCCCTGTTTTATTGGCATCAGTATAGAATGTATGGGCTCCAGTTATTGGAGCATCTTGGACGATTCGAGGAAGGATCCAAGAAGTTCTCTTTATGAAGTTAAGCCTCTTGCTCTTAGGATAGTTGTTATTAATGTCTCCCAAAAAATTAGCACAAGCTCTTTGCCATGGTTCATTATCTTCCCATAATTTCTGTAGTTCATCAGCAGTGAAAGGCACTATAATTTCTGCTGGGTCTATGCCTGTTAGTTGACAAAGTCTCAGCTTGCCTTTTATAATTAACTCAGAGACTTTTTCCACATAAGTTTTCAGTTTCTTACTTGGTTTATGTGGTAAAAAGATCCATTCCAAGATAATATCATCTCTCTGCATTAAAATTCCTGTAGGAGAAATTTTTGATGGTAATATGATGAGAATACAATCGAGCTCTGGATTCACCCTGTCCACATGTGCCTGTTGTAATTTTTCCTCAATCGTTGTCAGTTCCTTTTCTGCTTCAACCGTTAATTCTCTGGGACTGTTTAAATCTTTATCACCTTCCAAGGTTTTGTTCAAATGAATTATTAGATCATGTGTTATCCCAATAGCTGGTCGTAGACTGGAAATGTCTCCTAACACTCTTTGAAAGTCATTAAGAGTCCGTAGACGATCTCTCCTAATTTGTGCCTTTTGTGTCTTAATTTTTTGCAAACCTATTTTATAACCTAAGTAATTAACGGAATCTCCCTTCTGTATCTTTTCCGGAGCAATTTGCAATCCACATTTAGGTAAAATCTTTATTTCTTCAAACAGTCTGTTCAAGGTATCCATGTTTGGATCGGATAACAATATGTCATCCATGTAGTGATATATTATAGATTTAGGAAATTTCTTGCATATTATTTGCAATGGTTGGTTCACAAAATATTGGCACAAGGAGGGGCTATTTAACATACCCTGGGGGAGGACGGCCCAGTGGTACCTCTTGGAAGGTTGAGAATTGTTGTAAGTAGGCACAGTGAAGGCAAATTTTTCTCTATCTTCCTTTTGTAAATGTATTGTGAAAAAACAATCCTTTAAATCAATAACTATAAGAGGCCATCCTTTTGGTTATAAAGAGCGCAAAGGGAGTCCAGATTGCAGAGGGCCCATAGGTTGAATAACCTTGTTGATAGCTCTGAGATCTGTCACCATTCTCCATTTACCTGATTTTTCTTAACCACAAATACAGGAGAATTCCAAGGGCTGGTAGATTCTTCTATATGTCCAGCATCTAATTGCTCTTGTACCAGCTGTTCTAAAGCCTGTAACTTTTCCTCAGTTAGAGGCCATTGCTTTGTCCATATTGGCTTCTCAGTCAACCATTTTATAGGCAAGGCTGTTGGTATCTCTGAAGGGGCTTCGAATGCTTGTTCTTGTATGGCCCGAATGGCCGGTTTTCTCCGTTTGTAATATCTTTTAATATTATTTTCAGAAGTATAGGCTCTAGAATTAGCAGGAATGTTAATTTGGGTATTCCATTGTTGTTATAGGTCACGACCCCATAAATTCATTGCAATATTGGCTACATATGGCCTTAGTTTTCCTATTTGTCCTTCAGGCCCTATACATTCAACCCATCTCAGCTCTGTCTTACTCAAGATAGAGTTCCAATTCCCAGGAGCTGAACATTTACATTCTGAAGGGGCCAATACGGATGCCAAGATTCTGGGGTAATAATACTTACATCGGCACCTGTGTCCAGCAGGCCAGTAATAAAAATGCCATTTACACATACTCTCAGCTTAGGTCTTTGATCATTTATAGAAGTTTGCCAAAACACACGTAACTCATCTTTCTGATCATTATTATTTGTAACCATAGGCATGGGGTTTCCTAATTGTCCTGACGAGGCACGTTCTCTGCTGAAACTGGAAATGACTGAACCATGTGTGCCATGGGGGCCTGTGAGACCCCCTCTCTCCCGTTTCCCATCTGTATTAGGTTGCCTTGTCTATCCCTTGTAGATCTGCATTCATTTGTCCAGTGTCTGCTCTTTCCACATCTTCTACATAAACCTGAAGGCTGAGTCCTCCTATTTCTAGAGAATGCATTATTATTATTTCTGAATGTCCGTTGTTTACAATTCCTCTTCATATGACCCATTTTACCACAATTAAAACATTTGGTATTCTGGTATCTTCTTTTACCATTGGAAATTGCTTCTTCTTCAGTGCCATAATCAAATGTATCAACATCCAGTGTATGTAAGACCCATTCTTCCAAGGGTGCTGATCTGTGCTTTAAAGGCACCACAATCCTTTTGCATGGTACATTTGCATTTTCATAAGCCAATGTCTCAATCATTATATGCCTTGTGTCTGGGTCAGGTATCCCTATTTGCACAGCCTTAGTAAGTCTTTGTAAAAAATCACTAAAGGAAATGACTGAACCATGTGTGCCATGGGGGCCTGTGAGGCCCCCTCTCCCGTTTCCCATCTGTATTAGGTTGCCTTGTCTATCCCTTGTAGATCTGTATTCATTTGTCCAGTGTCTGCCCTTTCCACATCTTCTACATAAACCTGAAGGCTGAGTCCTCCTATTTCTGTTATTTCTAGAGAATGCATTATTATTATTTCTGAATGTCTGTTGTTTACAATTCCTCTTCATATGACCCATTTTGCCACAATTAAAACATTTGGTTTTCTGGTGTCTCCTTTTACCATTGGAAATTGCTTCTTCTACCCATGCTTCAGTGCCATAATCAAATGTATCAACATCCCGTGTATGTAAGATCCATTCTTCCAAGGGCACTGATCCGAGCTTTAAAGGCGCCACAATCCTTTTGCATGGTACATTTGCATTTTCATAAGCCAAGGTCTCAATCATTATGTACCTTGTGTCTGGGTCAGGTATTCCTATTTGCACAGCCTAAGTAAGTCTTTGTAAAAAATCACTAATGGGTCCTCTCTGACCTTGTTTAATGGTGATAAATGATTCCGTTTTCTGTCCTGGGTCTTGTACCCTGTCCCAAGCCCTTAAGGCTGCTGTAGTGCACAAGAAGTGTGTGTCTTCATCCAAATTAGCTTGTTCTTGAGGGTCAGAAAAGAGTCCTTCACCTAGAATTTTATCTATGGAAATGTCATTTCCCTTTGTCTTTTCTTGCTGTTCTAAACGTCTAGCCTCTTCCCTGAAGAAGCATTTCCATCTTTATTCCGGCCCACTCTCAAGGACTGCAGCAGTCAGTTGTAGCCAATCCAAAGGGGTGGCTCTGTTTATAGTGGCCCAAGATTTTAGTATCTCTTTAACAAAAGAGGCATGCATCCCAAAAGACATGACAGCCTGTTTAATTTCTTTGAGATCATTCATATGAACAGGCTCCCATGTATCTTCCTTGATGACCCTAGGGTTTTTGGAACCAATCACCTTCTCTGTTGTTATTACTGGAAAAGCAGATAAAGCCGTAGGTAGAGCTTTGTGGAAATTGTCCCGGAGGGATTTACCCACAGGTGTAGTCAAAATTTTCATTTCTATCGTGTGTTCTTCCTCATCAGAATTCAGAAATTCCTCAATCTTTTCAATTCTATTCACCATTGCCTTCTGCAATGTCTGTATCTCCTGTCCAAAATTATGTTCCGGAGCCTTCATTGAGGTTTCGAAAGTATGAAGTTTGTCCAGTAGAGATACGTTCTCATCTTTGGACATAATTTTCATGGCATAAACCGTGCCTTCTTGTATTGACAATCTTTCCATCAATCTATCATAAGCTTTAGACAAGATTCGATTGTCACATTCAACCGTTCTGATTCTCTCAGTTAATGTTTCAATCCCTTCAGAAAGTGACTGTTGAAATTTACGATTTAATTCAGCTGTTCCTTCTTCCATATTAATGAATTTCTCCTTAATATCAGCCAATAATGTTTCACTTCCTACAGAAAGGGATTGAAGTTTATGGTCCATCTCAGATCTTTCCTTTTCCATATTAACGAATTTCTCCTTAATATCAGCCAATAATGTTTCAGTTCCTACAGAAAGGGATTGAAGTTTACTGTCCAACTCAGCTCTTTCCTCTTCCATATTAACGAATTTTTCCTTAATATCAGCCAATAATATTTCAGTTCCTACAGAATGGGATTGAAGTTTACGGTCCAACTCAGCTCTTTCCTCTTCCATATTAACGAATTCTTTCCTTAATATCAACCTGAATCTTTTCTAAATTTTGCTCAGTTAGCAGATTCTTGTTAGACAAGGATCTGTTATCTTCCTGTATAACGTCAAACTGATTCTTGAGAATATCATGGTCATGTTTAATGATTTTCAGCCATTCTACCTCTGTCTTAAGAATCCTAGATTCGTCTCCAATAGTCCTTAGCTGTTCCTCAATAGTTTTCAGACGTGCAGCTTCTGCCTTAAGAATCCTGGATTCGTCTCTTAAAGACTCTATCATATCCTTGCTGTCAAACCATTTATTGCCAAGGAAAATTACTAATCCCAGAAGAATGCATAGATGTGGGGTGCTAGACACTTCTTGTAAGATCTCCCACATGGCACACTCAAAAAGACCGTTAAAATACTCTAGGGTAATGTTCTCAGACATCTTTTTTTTTATAAGGAAAAAAAATTTACCTGCAACGACTGATTTCTGTCAGAGGTGGCGGAAGAGTCCACTTGAGTCCATGTGGAGAGCCGGTCTGAAACAACTCAAAACTGAAATTTATCGTTCTGCCTGAGGATTTATAATGTGTGTGAAGAGGTTATTTTGAATCAGACCAAGTCTGCCGCTGTGGTGGTTTGCTCAGGTAAGCGCACCCGGAAGCACAATGAAAGCCCTGGAGCAGTAGCGGCGGGAGCCCGCGTGCTCGGGGGGAGGGTGCGGGGTTGGCCGGTGCTGGCGGCTTCTCTTGCGAACCGCGCGGTGCCGGACGCTGTGGTCGAGGAGCCTGCGGAGAGAGGTGAGCAGAGGCGGCTTCAGCACTGCCCGGGCCGGCCGCGTGGGGGAGGTGCACTGCGGCGACAGCGACTTCCCCGGACCTGCTGTGAGCTGCGGGGTGGGGGCAAGTCTGCCACAACGTTGGTGCGCCAAATGATAATGGAGGATTAATACAGACAGATGGGTATAAGTTTATACAACTTTAATGAAAATAGCACACTCACGCAACCGGAGTTCCAGCGCTGCACTGAAACAGGAAAGAGGAAGCGCAGCAGCGTCTGCGCGCCCGAATTTATCCATAAACATTTGCCCGAGTCCGTCCCGCCCCCAAAGGTGGGCCCTCCCTACAGGAAAAAAACTTACAGATCACTGTCCCAGACAACAGCCCTCTGTGCAATCAGGAAGGAGTCTTGTCACCGGAAGCAGAGCACGAAGCAAAGAGAGAGAGAGGAGGGAAGTGGCCGCTTTTTTAAAGAGAGTGACCACGCCCCAGTGGGCTGGTATCTCAGTGGCTATTGGCTGCAGGAGCAGAAGGACCTCCCGCAACACCTTCCCCTTTTGTATAAGTAAGAGAGTTCTAAACCTACTATGAAATTATATACAATAAGTACAAATATCCTATTCTAACTAGCTTAGGTCTTGTATAATAAATAACTTGGCCAAGTCATGTGAGAAAAGTAACTACATTTATATAGTCTTCAACCACATCAAAGATCTGAGAAGGGAAATAATGTTACCTGGGTAATTAGGAAGTTCAGTAAAACAACTTCCAAAACATGCAACAAATCACAGAGACAACTAGCTACCTGGGCAATCACCCAAAGTCACGTTTGCAGGGTTGAAGCAACCAACTTTGGCTAAGGCCTAACATAACTGACATACCATTTTCAAAGGCAAGCAACTTTTCAAAACTATCTTACCCTGTCCTGGCAGGATATGACAGTCCTGTTTTATCCATTGATGCATGCTCTGTATCTCTGTCAGTGGTTGAGGTATGGGCATTTCTTTGCCCCAAGGCCAGTTCTGCCAAAAAGAAAGGCTCCAGGTGGAGTGTCTTTGGTGCTCAACATTCTCTTGGGAATAGATCGGTGCTGCCAGGAGCAATTGTGTCTCACTATCATGAAACTCTGTGTTAGATTAAAGGCCATTTTCTACAGCTCTTTGAAGAGGTTGAATATTATCTATCTATACTGAGTATAATCTCTATGTATCTAAAGAACCTGATTAGTCTAATTATAAATGACAAACTTAGAATACTATTGATCTATATAATTCTCAATACCTATCTAATTTAAAGACTAAGACAATAAACAACTGTGTAACAAATGATGATAATGACCTCCAAATATAAACACTGGACAAATATACATTGCAATATGGTAAATATATATCAAAACACAAACAATATATAAGTATCTTAATCAGAGGTAGAAATGTACACTGCAATATGGTAAATATATACAATATATATATCAATACAATATATGTCAATACATAAAAAATGTTTTAAACAGGTAGAAGCATGCATGTTCAATAGTCAACATAATTTAACTTTGTATCAATATACAAGAATCGATACCAATATATTTGTCTAAAAACAGTAACTCACAATTACAATCTATTATCCCATCATCCCTCTTTTTTATTCAAAATTATCCCCGAGCTTATAAAATTCCTCCCCTAACCTCCCAACCCCTAAATGATGTCCCTAAACCCAAAGACAAACTTTACTGGGAGAGGGGACGTCATCCTCTAAAATTACTTCTAGCTGTCATGGGGGCGACGTTATTTCTGGGGGATTCTGTGAAAGTAAAATGAAAAAGTAAAAAAAAACAAGTAGGACATCTCTTTATAATGTCCTTAGCTTGTTGCCAAGTAATGGAAAATTCTTTCTTTAGGCCTTTACTATTGGCATGATGCTTTTTATTAAATTCCGAGGCATAATCCAGGCCCTAGTCCTAAAACTAATACTAGCTCTAACCTTAAACATATCCCTAAATCTAACCCTCACCCTAGCCCTAACCCTAACCATAGCCCTAAATCAAACCTTAACCCTAACCCTAGTGATAACCCGAACACTAGCCCTAAACCTAAATCTAACCCTGGCTCTAGCCCTAAACTAGGTCTAACCTTAACCCTAGTCCTACCACTAATCCAGGCCCTAAATTTTACCCTAACCCTAGCCCTAACCCTATTCCTAGCCATAAACTTAACCCTAAACCTAGCCCTAACCCTAGCCTTAACACTAACCCTAACCCAACACCTAAACCCTAACATTAAACACTAACTCTAACCCTAACCCTAACTCTAACACCTAACCCTACCCAAACCCTAACCCTAAACCTAACCTTAAACCCTAACCCTACCACTAAACCTAACCCTACCACTAAACCTAACCATAACCATAACACTAAACCCTAACCCTAAACCAAACCCAAACCTTAAACCCTAACCCTAAGCCTAGCCCTACCCTAGCCCTAGCTCTAACCCTAAACCTGGCCATAACACTTATTCAAGACCTAGCCCTAACCCTAACCCTAAACCCTAACCCTAACACGAAAATGACTTCATTCACATGAAAGGAATTGATGTATGATAGAAAATCACATAAAAAGTCACTCACTGTGTCCCATCAGATCCTTCTTTGTAATGGATACCCCTGAAGCTCATTGCCTTAAACTTCAGTCTGTTATCTAGCTATTGTCTAGTCTATTTCCCCCCATCCAGTGTACATAGTACACTGGTCCTACTCTTCTGGTCTGAAGGGAGAAGTCACACACCACACACAAATCCTTTTATTATTATTGCATTGGTTGCCCCACTATATGACTCGAAATGATAATTTTAGAACTATGGTGCAGCATACTTGTAATTCAATATTTTATGGAGGATAGCAAGGAGGATAACAAGGGTAATGCCCTTTGGGCTGCAGACAGGATTCAAGTCCACCTCAATCAGTATAGGAGACATTGACTCAAAACTGCTTTTCTAATAGCTGAAGTTGCAGTTGTTCTGGAATTATTATACTTTCATGACACAGAAGGTTGTGACCCTCTAATGGCCGGCAGCGTATCAGAGGCCTTTGATGGTGACATGGGTCTTCTGGCTGGTTATCAATCATGGTTGTCTCATTCGTTAATGGAATGTACCTTAATGGCTGATTAATTCTGGTGAACAACATTTGCATCTCATCATACTAATCTCTAGTTGGCATGGTTAACATACTACTTATCTTTGGGTATTTGGTTTGCAGCCCTCCCTTACCTAAATTCTACTTTGTGTGCCTTAATGTCTCCTAAGAATTGGTAAATCCTTATAACATTAATTCTTTTATCAGCTCTACTCTTCTATATCACAGTTTAGCAGTGGAATGCTACTCTACATGGGAGATACTGTATACAAGTTGCACAAAATTAACTACAGATGGTTTCTAAACCTAAAAGTGGAGAACTTCTGAAGATACTAGAGAGACCAGTACTCTCCAAGTTTGACAAATTTGCTGATATCTCTCCACATGCATCAATATAAGCACTACAGGCAGCACCATTTGTGGCTCTCAATGCTCTGCTCTGTGCAGATGCAACCCAGGCAGTACAGTTATTGAGAGGCTGCTAGCCTGGCCCAGGGAGTTGCAATGATCACTTAGGACTACTTAGGATGAGGCAGGACCACATTAAACTTTGTGTCTGTCCCAGCCAGCGGAGGACCCACCACACCAGTAATGAGCTTCAGCAGGCTGCTCCAGCTAGTTTGGGTACAGGGGCCTCTCACTCACCAAGCCCAGCCACTTCTCTGCACATGGAGACAGCAGCTCTTTGCTCCCCAAGGTTGGACATTCCTCCACACCTGGGGACATTGGCCCCTTACTCATCTTGGCCCACCATTCCTCCTGTCTATGGAGAGCAACACTTCACTCACCATGCTACAGCTGCTAAGCTGACATGCTCTCTTGCCACAAAGAAGCCCAAAGCACAGTACATGAGAGAGATTGTGATTTTTTCACAAATAGCTGAACTGGAAACCTAGCTCCTGGAAGAACCCTCCCATTTGACTGGTTGGTCTGCTGGAGGCTCTAATTGTCTAGTGAGGTCTGAGTGACAGGACCAAGTGAGCAGAGGGGACACAGCATTGTGTTCCCAGCTCTGACTGCTAATTTAAAGACAGACCTAACCCAGAGTGGCTGGAGATTTATGCCAAATTCAACAGCAAGTCTCTTGTTAATGTAAATCAATGGGTTCAGTTTTAAAAGGAAGTATACAAATTCAGAAAGAGGCTAATCAGACAATGTTGTACAACAGGAACTTTGGGTAACTCAAGAACATTATAAACAAAGTGTGCAGCAGTGTTGGGACTGATAATGACAACCCCTTCTGTGAAAAGTCTTGAGTTCTGAGGATATGACGTAACCCTTTCCCAAAGGCCCTGACCCCACATCATTACCAGCTCTCCCCAGCATATTCCCAAGATTAAAGACAGAACTCTGATTTGCTCTATACATCAGGGCCTTAGAGAAACCTCCCAAAGCCTAGGCAGGTTGTCAAACTCAGAGAAGCCTACTTTCAAGTATCTTCTAGAAGTTCTGCACTTATCATTTGACATTTAGGTGTAAGGTCCATTTGGAGTTAATTTGGGGAGTTGTAAATGGCATCTCATGTACTGTGTGATATGCTACTAAGTTGCAACACAGAAGAGTAAAATTCGTGATATAAAGGAATGGCCAATGCTTAGAAGATAGAATTTAGCTGAGGGAGGGCTGCCTCTGAAATACCCCAAAGTATTATGTTAATCAGGCCTGTTAGAGATTTGGATGCTAAGATGTTAATGTTTATTTACCTTTTGTGTATACAAGTCTGTAGTGAGAGCAACAAATGAGAGACCTCCTGTGTAAAGGACACTCTAGATTAAGCTGTAGAATCATAGTTTTAAGAGGGATTTCTTAGTTGTGTTATACTAGATGCTGTAAACATTAATTCCATGATGTTTTGTTACATATTTGTTGTTTCTTGGTATTAACTACATACTTACATTGAAATACAAAAGTATATTACAGTAGTGATGCCATGTATCATATGAAGAATGTCTTGTGTTTTATCCAAGATTTAGTTGAATAGTTTGTACCTAAGAAATACTAATTTATTACGTTATCTTTTACAGTTTTGATTCAGCTTTCTTTCATTTAATTGTTATTACTCAAAACTATCTTAAGACAATTGGTACTTTCCTGTGATCAACTGTGCCTGCTTACACAGGTTTGCTGACTGTTGATATTCTATCATGAAAGAAGGTATCCCCTCCATCAAGTATATAGTCTCATTTTCAGGCAACTGTATATAATTCATCCCTAATGATATATGATCTTGTGGTTTTAGGAATTAGCTAGAGTACACAGCCTGGGAAAGACTTGGGAGGATGTAGATTCTGTATATGCACCTATGAGAGAGCCATCTTTAAAATTGGGAATTTACCTTAAGTGCTATCAGGCTTACTTCCTACATCCACAGAAAAAAAAGTAATATAATAGTATATCCATAGTGGAAGAGTAGAAAGAAGTTAAGTTCCACATATGGCAGCTATGGGAGAGCCATTGTACACACTGTTTGGAGACATTCTTGTATGGCTTTTGAGTATCTTAGAGTTTCTATTGCTGTGAAGAGACACCATGACCATAGCAAAACTTATAAAGGAAAATATTTGATTGAGGCTGTCTTACAGTTCCAGAGGGTTTAGTTCATCATCATCATGACAGAAAGCATGGTGGACACAGGCAGACACAGTGCTGGAGAAAGGGATGAGAGTTCTACATTCAGATCAACAAGCAGCAGAAAGTGACTATGACATACTTCCTTCAACAAGGCCACACTTCCTAATAGTGCCACTCTCTATGGCACACTGGGGGTCATTTTTTACTAAAACCACTACAGTATCAAAATTCTTCCAAGTATCTTTTCAACCATGCTTATTAAGTAAGCTCAGTAAACTCCTTGGTTTCCCAGGATGGACTGTGGTGAAATTGTACTTTGCATCTTCACTGGCACTTAGAGTTGGTATGGACATTGCTTCCTCCCCCTCCACAGGGGAGAAAAATCTCATGACAGATCATAGACATATTTGTCAATGTTTCTATTTCTCATGATACTAGAAAATGGAAGCAATACATAAAAGAACATGTTAGAAGAACATAAATATGTAAATGCCCTTAATGAAAAAAAGGACTTAGATATATGAAAATAATGATGACTGGGTGGCTCCAGAATAAACAAGACAGGAAAGGATTCACAAGCTATGAGGGTCTGAGTCAGTTGTTTAAGGTATATAAAGGATGAGGTTTAGAGATCACATATTTATTGAAGTTGGCAAGGTCAGATATCAACTATTTCAAGGACTGGCTAAAATGTATGTCAAACAAAGTTTATTAAGTTGTATCTGGCTATTGAAACATTATAAAGTAGTTAAAAGTACAAAACTCGTGTAAAACTGATTTTCTAGCTGCTTAATAATCATTCTTGGAGGCTATTCTAATGTGGTTAGAGGGGCAAAAGGGGGACTATTTATCCCCTTTCCATACAAGGTCAATGAGGTCACTAGGAACAAAGGCCATTGATCACTTATTGTCCAGTTCATGGAGGCTATGGAGAACCCACTCAATGAATCTGAAATATTATTAAGTCTAAAATGTAGGACCAATGAGAGAAATATTTCCTCAAGGCTTCAAAGGAAGCCACAGTACATAAAGCAAAGTTTTGCATTATTCTCTCATTGATGGACAAATAATAAAAGAGAGACTTGAAGAGTCTGAGATTCCTTCTAAACCCAAGTGACCTCTGAAGACTAGGTGCTCAACTAGCATTGACAACAAGAAAGAAAGATTAATTTTGACAACGTGTATTGTTCTTCAGTACTCAAGGAAAAAATGTAATCAAAGACTAAGAGAATTGGTCACAACACAAGTGATTATAGTCCACTGACATTAGATATAAGTCTATATGAGATGTTATTTAGATAACAAATCTCACTAATATTTTCTTCTTGATAAAAAGATGTTGTCCAGATGTGAGACATCAGACCTTGCCTCCTAGCACAACTTCCCACAGCAAAGAAGGACAGGGCATTTTTAGTTTTAACATTCAAATTAAATGATGCTAAATACCTTTTTTCTCTCTATTCAGAAGCTACATGGGAAGGGTATCCTGCTCTCTTTTGGTTGATAAAACAGCTCTAAAATGTTGTGAAAGTTGGTTGTGGGTTCATCACTCTGGAGAACAACTGTAGAGGTTAAATGGAAACATCTAATATATGAGGAATATTGTGAGCTCATCAAGAATGTCTTATGCACTTTGGACATTTTAATTCTTCCCAGCCAACAGTAAAGGAATTCCTTTTCTGTCTATATCAGAGAGTTTGGTCTTTACAAGAGTCTTTTTGGGGGCTGGAGAGATGGCTCAATGGTTAAGAGCACTAGCTGCTCTTCCAGAGGGCCCTGAGTTCAATTCCCAGCAACCACATGGTGGCTCACAACCATCTGTAATGAGATCTGGTGCTCTCTTCTGGCATGCAAGATTATATGTAGGCAGAATGTTATACACATAACTAACTAAATACATCTTTAAAAAAGAGTGTCTCTGGAAGGGTATCACAATACTGCCACCTGATACCTCACATTCACCTAGAAGAAACTAGATCAGTCAATTGCCCCAATTCCACAATGGTAGTTAGTGTTATCTCTTCAGAGGGAGGTGGGAGAAGAACTGGAGGTAGAAATCAATTAGACAATTTAGGGTAAAAAAATAAACCCGCATGGCTCCCTATTGGCTTCATTATGGCTCACAATCTACTTCCCACTGGTGCTTCTAATTGCTAGGCTTGTCAAGAGTCCCTCAATAGCCAGTATTACCCAGCTGGGCTGCATGACAGTAGCAGCTCCCTTACAGGATGAGCAGAAATCAAATGACTAAGCCAGCACAACCCTCCCCAGCTTTGCCATTCTATGCTAGTCTGATAAATTTGATTTTTAGTAGAAAGTCTTCCAGTCTCTCAGAATACTTCCTGTTTCTTTTCTAAGATACAGGGTCCTTTGTGTTTGTATTTCATTACAGAGTCACTGAGCAGTGTAATCAACTCTTTCCCTCAGAGCTCAGAAGTCCTGAAACATAGGTCACGATAAAACAGTAACTCTTGTTAAATCAAAATGAGGCCATGAATTAGAAAACAATGAAGTATCTATGGAAGGGCTTAGAGGCAAGAAAGAGATGATGGAAATGATGTAATTATAATCCACAAAATTATTCATAAAAAGGCTTTATGATCATGTGCTCCAGAGACTAGAAATTTGTATTAGAGAACATAAAATATTAGTCACACATTTTATCTCAGGATGTACATCTTAAATATGTAAAATAACAATTCTTTTAGGCAGGGTCATGCCATTATATTCAGTTCTATTTTGGTCAAACTAGTATAGCTATTTTAATTTGGTTTCATGATAAGTTCCGTTCTTTATCCAGATTCTTGATTCCTTGCTCTGTGGATGATAGAAATGGCTAGTCAGGAGATTTAATAATCATCTAAAATTGATTACCTCACTGCTTATTTCTAATGTAAGCTACGATCTAAAGGAGGAAAACTTTCATGCTCCTTGCCCATCCCTTTCTGTGCTGGGACTACACCTGCTTTACAGTTTATCAGTGAACTCAATTCTTACATGGGTCCCTCTTCATTGGCTAATTCACAATAAAATCCAGAGAAGTTGGAGGACACTCATTTACTCATCTATTTTCCTTCTTACTGACCAGTTAAGGCCCAGTCTTGAAGCAATTGCAGGACTTGCTTTCTGGGCAGCAGAAGCAGGATTAGGTGTTCAAAGCAATATAGCATGAGAAAAGCCTAAGCTACAGGAGACAGAAATAAATAATCAACAGCATTTGAGAAAAATGGAAAGAAATTCTTAATGACCTGGAAATAATAGGGAATAGAAACAAATAGATTAGAGCAGTGATACATTTAAAGTAAATAAAATTTAAAAAGTGAAAATAGCAATTATCTTCTAAAAAAACATAAATATAATTTTTAAAAAACAGTTATACTGACTTTGAAAAAAAGAGAAAAACCTTCCCTGGTAGAGAGACTGACATTAAAAAGGCATTACTTCACCATGTTCCTATGTGCAATGTCAGCTGCTGAGACCTGTGACCTGAAACACACAGCTACAGCTAATGGATATAATCATGACAGGCAGGATTGAACATATAGGAGAGTTCCCTTGTTAGAAAGTCAATATTTATTGACTCAAGCTAACCTTCCTAAATTATACAGCCCAAATCTAGCCTGCCTTCATTCTCATGACATAGATTAACACATGCTGGGAAATTGCAAAATCACTGATCCTGTCACAATCAGGTCCTATTTCATAATGGTGACTCCAGCAGCTGTTTGCCTACCTACAGTGTATGCAATAAACTATTCCTCCTAATCTGGTCTGAAGGTGGAACCCAGGCTCCACATACAAATCCTCTTCCTGTTACTGAAATGGACAGTTGACAACATGTCTCAAATTTTTAATTTTAGAGCTCAGTGGTCATTGTGTTCTTTCATCTAAGTATTTAGTTTAATTTACAAGGGCAACAAGGTTATTGCTCTGGGGAGCAATGGTGTGGGATCAAGGCTAACTAATCCAACATAAAAATGTTTTTCTCAGAAGCATGTTTCTACAATGCTGGAGGTACTGCTATTCTAGAATTAATATGCCTTCCCAGGAATAAATCATTCACACACTTAAAGTCATAAATTCCATTAATAACAGTATGCATTCATGGTGGTTAATGCTGAAAGAGGAGACAACCTGGTCCAGATTTTGCATTCCACATATGCTGTCATCCTTTTCTTTTTTTAGGTTCAGGCCTGAGGTTATACATTGAACAGTGTAAACAGGGACAGGAGAATGCAAATCTAGCCACTTAGGCAGATGGAGATTTACAGAACCAAACTACCTTTTATATTATGCATTATGATAAAAATAAAATATATCATAATGTATGACTTAAAAGATAAATAGATCTTAATATGTGATCTAAAAGATACATTTAAGATGTATCCTCACACATACAAAGAACATAGAACACAAATTAAAACAATGTTATGGTAAAGTCACCTATTCACACTGTAATTGTTCTTAAATCAACAGCTATTCTGAGCCATTCTAACCTCAAAATAAGCCTTCTTTTGTCTCCAAGCAAGCTGGCTTAGAGAAAGGCCACAGATGCTTTTTTGGTGAACAGCCCTGAATGATGTTTATTTCAAGTCTGTGGCATTACTGTACAGAATCTCATTTTTTTTGTTTTTTTTGAGACAGGGTTTCTCTGTGGCTTTGGAGCCTGTCCTGGAACTAGCTCTGTAGACCAGGCTGGTCTCGAACTCACAGAGATCCACCTGCCTCTGCCTTCCGAGACCTCGGATTAAAGGCATGCACCACCATTGCCCGGAGAATTTCATTTTTTAAAAAATTGAACAGCGTACATTTTAATTTTAAACTTAGTACCTAATGTATGACTTTATTTTTGTCTTTTAAACAACATCATAGTCTATATCTATATCCATTTTCACAGCACTGTTCCCATAAGGACACTTTTACACAAGTATGAAATGGATACTGATTATATTTCATTGCGTTCCTTACCCTTTTCATTCCACTTTCTCATCTCCCCGTCAGTCTGCTTTGGGCTCCTAGACAGCTTTTATGTTCATTGATATATTTATTAATATATTAAAATGTTTTAGTATTTATCAATTGATTGTGTGTGTGTGTGTGTGTGTGTGTGTGTGTGTAGATGTGTGTGAAGGTTGGAGGCAAACTTCCCAAGAAAATGTTCTCTTCCTTTTGTGGTCTTTGGGTTCCAGGGGCCAAGCTCTGGTGGTCAGGATGGGCACAAAGACCTTTATGCTCTGTGCCATCTCAGGACCCCATTTTAAATGTGGGTGAGTCTACAGCTTGATGATTTCTACAGACACCAAGTAAAGACACTGTGAGAAACAGTATGATTCCAGGATGTACATTTTAAAAGACATGTGATATAGGGTAATCAAATGCTTTTTGAAATAATTAGGCTCATCTGTGTCTTCAATAATGAGTTATATTATATCAATTGAAATATGTTTAACAATATTAAACATATAGCAAACTCACACAATCATTGATTCCATATCCTATCTTCCCAGTGTAGTCTATTTTCCCTCTCTTTAATTTTTCTATATTTTAAATTACTCATAATTTTTAAAACTCCTGTGCAATATTCAGTACATGTCACACTGTAGATGTTTGAATCCTGTGGGCAAATTTGTAAATAAATAAATAAATAAATAAAAGGAGGAAGGCCCACTTGTCCATCCCTGCCTCCCTGCTAGCTTAGCCCTGAAATAACCACACAGAAACTGTATTAAATCACTGCTTGTCCCACTAGCTTATTTTTTAAGTTTTATTTAATGTATATGGGTGTTTACCCATAGGTGTCTATGTTTCTTATATTCTCTTCTATTAAGCATTTTAAAATTAACATTGTTAAATTGTGTTGACAAAACAGCAAATGTTGTGAGTACATCATCTACCCTCAAGAGGTAGACACATGAGGATAATGTATCTCTGAATCATTACTAACATCTATGTAAAACTGAATAACAAGAAAATCTCAAGGGAATTTGAGAATTTGTGGAAATATGAAAAATAAAACCAGGAGCAACAACCCATGACCATTTCATAGACACTCTTACTTGAAAAGTATGATCACACACTGCCTGATATTTAGATAAAAAATGAATCACTTAGATGATGGGGTTACCATTCTACACATTAAGGCTGAAAAATACCTATCACTAAGTAAAAACACCATAGATTAACAAAAGTCAGAGAAGAACTATAAGGACCACAAAATAAACTTCACTAATTGGATCTGTCGCACATGTAGCACACTTTAGTATCTACCTCAAATGTTTCAAAGTAGAAACCACAATGCAGTGATCTCTGCCATCAGTCTTCAGTGAGTATAATCAATTTACTTCCTTCAAGGTTATGATGAAAAATAAATGAAACACTACTTTTTTTTTCTTGAAGCTGAAGACAACTGTAATGTCTAAAGTCTTTACAAAATAATTTTCAGGAATAGAGGTTTCTTTTGTGTGAGTTAATTCCTATATACTGACTTTTAATTGATATAAGTAGGCTTTAAAATATTTAGAGAACTAGAAACATGGCTGGATAGTTAAGAAATGTTCACTCCCAGGACCCAGGTCTGATTTTTTGACAACTTCCTCTAATTTCTGCTAGAAAATCCTAGGGTCTAACATTGTCAGAAACCAACATGCACATTCACATACCCACACAAAACACACTGATATCACATAGTCACAATTAAAACAACTCTTTAAACATATTTTCACTCATGAAAGTTTTTCTCTTGTAAGAATTAATTCCTATAATACAGGTGTTAAGGCACCTAACAGCTTACAAAGTTTTTCTTCACCATGAAGCAATCAGGTAGGCTTGAATTCTGAGAAATCAATCCTTCTAAGTTGATGGAATCGTTTGGGAAGACTTATGAAATGCTGTCCTGCTGGAGTAAATAAGTCACTGGGGGTAGGCTTTTCTAGTTTACACCCTCTGCTTCATGCTGTAGGATTAAGGATTTGAGTTCTTAACCTGTTTTAGCTGTCATGTTAGACAGCTGTAGCCATAACACTTTCTTTCTTTCTTTTTTGAGAAAGTGTTTCTCTGTATCTTTTAAGTCTGTCCTAGAACTAGCTTTGTAGACCAGGCTGCCCTCAAACTCACAGAGACCCACCTGCCTCTGCCTCCTGAGTGTGAGATCAAAAGTATGCACCACCACTGTACAGCTGCCATGTCACTTTCATGGCGATCCTGTATTCCTCTGGATCCAAAGGCCAAATTAATTTTTATAAATTGACCTAGACATTATATCACAAAAACAGAAAAGGAACAAATATAAATCAATAAAGTTTTACACCTGAATCAGTGATTCCATTTAATTAAAGAGAAATATAAAATCTAAAAAGGGTTACATTATTTTTTAAACTCATAATGCAAGGAGCTGGAGAGATGGCTCAGTGGTTAAGAGCACGGCCTGCGCTTCCAGAAGTCCTGAGTTCAATTCCGAGGAACCACATGGTGGCTCACAACCATCTGTAATGAGATTTGGTGCCCTCTTCTGGCCTGCAGACAGAATACCAAGAATACTGTATACATAATAAATAAATATATCTTTAAAAAAAAATTCATAGTGCAAGTGTTACAGCTCAGGGGGGGGAGTTATCCTTACTGTCAGAAGTCAGACTGTACCTACAGCTATGATAGGAAGGTAGTATGGATATTTATAGCTGTGTGGAGAAAGATACCCTGATCTGATGTGGGATTCCCCTCTGTGTGCAGTGATTGCCATTAATGAAAAGAAACTGCCTTGGCTTGTTGATAGGGCAAAACTTAGGAAGGCAGGGAAAACTGAACTGGATGCTGGGAGGAAGAAGCACAGAGTAAGAGAGATGCTATGGAGCTGCTGAAGACAGATGTTGGGAATTTTACCGAGTAAGTCACAGCCACATGGCCATACACAGATTAATATAAATGGGTTAAATTAATATGTAAGTGTTAGCCAATAAGAAGCCAGTGCTAATGGACCTAGCAGTAATTTAATTTATACAGAGTTTTTGTGGTTATTTCAGATCTAAGCTAGCCAGGTGGCTGGGAACCGAACAAGTGACCTCTCTACAACACTGACTGTCAGAAGTCAGGCTATACCTACAGTTGTGAAGGGAATGTATCTTGTGATGTGAGATTCCCTTCTATATGCTGTGAACATTTTTTATTACCATTGGTAAATAAAGAAGTTGCTTTTAGAGAGAGAGAGAGAGAGAGAGAGAGAGAGAGAGAGAGAGAGAGAGAGAGAGAGAGAGAGAGAGAGAGAGAGAGAATAGGTGGAGTAAAAGAGATGTAATGTAGTTGTTCAAGCAGAAAGATGCCAGAACAGAACCTTACTGATAAGCCATAGCCTGTGGTGAGATTAATATAAATGGGTTAATTTAAGATGTAAGAATTAGTTAATAACAATCTTGAGCAAACAGACCAAACAGTGTTGTAACTAATATATTTTCTGTGTGACTATTTGGGTCTAGATGGCTCTAGGAACTGCCTGAACAGTCTCAGACAACAATCCCGGATATCTACAGCTGATAGGAAAGCTATCCTGACTGTTATTAAGTCAGGCTATACCCAAAACTTTGGAGAAAAGGTATCATGAATACTTACAGCTCTGAAGAGAAAGGTACCCTCACTGTCATGTCAGTACATACCTACAGCTGTGAAGGGAAAGTGTATTGGATACCTACAGCTATAAGAAAGGAATTCTGTCTGTTGAAAAGTCTGGCTTTCACTGAAGCTATGAAGGGAAGGTAGCCTGATACCTAGGGCTCTGAAGAAAATGGTAGCCTGATTGTTAGAAGTCAGGCCATACCTACAGTTGTGAAAGGAAAGTGTACTGGATACCTAAAACTATGAGAAGAAAAGGTATCCTTGGAGAGGCCCAAAACCATGAGCCTATTTCCACCTTGTCTAAAGTAAGAGTTTGAGGGTGCTGAAAGTTGTTAACAGGTGTGGCTACACACCCTGACCTAAGGTGTAGTTGTTTTGTGTTTTGAACTTTAAGAGGGCCCATACAGGTAAATCCACTCCCCCTTGAGCAAAGGTGAGAGAATTCAAATGTACTTCTGCTTCTTCTTTTGAATTAAGATGTTTGACCTAGGGAATGACTGCCTTTAGGGTCCTTGGTCTAGGGAGGGTTCACTGCCTGAATAACAGAATGTTTTTCTCAATAATTAAGGACTTGATGGATCAAAGTATTAAAGCAAGTAACTTTTCTAGTTGTCCTTTGCATCGTGTTAAATCAGTCTTTTGTCTTCTTCCCCCCATTGTATTGGAGTATAAACATAATGGGAAATAAAATGCAGGCAGATTTACAGTGTTCACTGGAACTCCCTGCCAGTACTATCCTATGCTTCTGTTTTATTATTTTCACTTGTGTCTTCATGCTCTTTACTTATTTTTCTAATCACCATGCCCCTACCCTGGTAAGTGGTATACTTGGTCCCTGACACATACTGACTATTGGGAAGTCTGGCTATACCTGAGGCCATGTTCCAGTGGGAGATGTTTTCCCTGCAGATGTGGCAATACTGCTCCTCTCCAAAAGAGCCATCACAGCTGGGCCCTGCTTCATTCTGCTAAGAGAGCTTCAAAGCAGAGATGTCCATGGCTGTTCTGCTCACTTCCCTAAGGGAGTTTCCTAGCAGAGATGTCCAATGCTTCTCTGTTTCACCCCACTGGGGAGATTCCTAACAGAGATGTCATTTTTTTCTCAGCTTCAGCCCAACTTGTTACTTCTCTGCTTCACTGGAGTTAATGGGAAACTATTGCAGAAATGTTGCAGTCGCTGGTGGAGAGTTGCTACTTCTGCTCTGCTCCTTTAAGGGAGTTTGCCAGCAGAGGTGACCAATGCTTCTCTGTTCCAATCTACTACAAACTTTCTTATCACTCCAGTGAGATATCTTCAACCAAAACTCATTCAATAAATTTATTTGGAAGGGAAGAATCCAAGAGATTTGCTGCCTTTGCCAGGGCAGAAATGGCAGATGCCAACTGTACAGGTACAGAACTTATATAGGACATCTTAGTTGCAGAGTATTCCCAGGGAGAAGATTCTCAGGGTGGGAATCGGTTAGATGTCAATCCCTGATCTTGAACAATGCAGAGATTGGCTGGATTTCATGGTCAGGGGTTGGTAGATCTCATGCCTAGGGATTAGCTGGCTCAGTTGGTCAAGGGTAGAGTGCATTTCTTTGGCTCTTATTTCAGGGTTAAAGTGTGTTCTTTCACTGGCTCTTTATAGTCTTTTAAGTCTGGTTTCAGGGTCAGGTATTTCTTTCATTGGCCCTAGATTCAGGAACAAAGTGTATTTCTTTGTCTTGGTTTTAGAGTCAGGATGTATTGCTTTGTCTCCAGTTTCAGAGTCAGAATCATGTATTTAACTGGCTGTGGTTTCAGAGTCAGGATGTGTTTCTTTGGCTGGCCCATTTACCCTACACATAGGGCTTCATAAATTCATAAATTCATTTTACCATGAGTTTGTATGTACAACAGTATAAAAATGACATCATAATGATTGAAAAGATTGTTAACATTGTCAAATTTATTTCTGCAGAAGAGGTAGTCCTGTGTTGAAGGCAGAAGATTCTTGCTCATTCCTGTCTGCCCAGACCCGAAATAATCACACAGAAACTATATCAATTAAAACACTGCTTGGCAGCTTAGGATTCTTTTTTTTATGATCAAGTAAGATTTATTATGGACAAGTGGTAGAAAACAATGTTAGTGCTATTCATAAGTAAGTTCCTTGAATCATATGTAAGAGACTGGTATTAAAAGTCTGCTTTATTTTTCTGTGGAGTCAAGTGCTAACTATTAATTACAGTTAGATTCTTTTTCATTCTTTGCAAACGTTATCAGGACAGTTATCATCACCTATCAATAATTAAATAAACTAGGTTGCAATGTTTCTGTCCACATCTGGATGTTTCAGGTGATCAGGAACTCCTACTGGATCCCTTTAGCTTTGAGTTCTTGATTATATCTCCAAATACGAAACAGCTGAGAGGCTCTTGCTGACCCCACAAAGAAATTAACAGCAAACAAACTCCAATTTTTGGGTATAATTACAAGTGAGTACCTTGACCAAATAAACCCTGTAGCCATCAGCACAGTAGACTGGGCTGTGCTGAGTTTCTCTGCAGGTCTGGCCATGTCAACTCATCCTGCTAACACCAATCCCCATTTCATTACCTGAGCCCAGAAAAAAACTGTTCTGGGGCCTGCCGGGTGGTTGTATAGCGGCCTCAATTTCTCTGGCAGCAACAACTCCACTTTATCCATGAATCGGTGGTAGGAGGCCCGCAGGCCTCGGGCGACGGCAGCTGCCATCTCAGCAGCATCTGTCAACAGCAGCTAGGTAGGAGCGACGCTGCGTCCTCCTTCCTGGCTGACAACGAAGGGCGGCTCCATCACACTCTCTCCACAGCGCTAAGGGTCCGCCTCTGCCTGAAGGCGCCCTTCCCCCAGCTGTGCCAGCCCCGGGTCAAGCCTAGCTTAGGATTCTTATTAACTAACTCTGACATGTTAAATTAACCAATTCCTAATATTTTATATTTTACCACAAGACCTGTGGTTTACCAGCAAGATTCCAGGGCATCTGTCTCTTTCAGCAGATACATGGAGTCAGACTTGACTTTCTTTTCTCCTCTATCTCTGTTTGGAATTCCTGCCTTGCTCTATTCTGCTGTGCCATAGACCCAAAACAGCTTTTTAATTAAACAATGGTAACAAAATACATTCACAGCATACAAATCACTGTGTAGCTGATTATAAATGTTTTGGCTAAAGATCTGACCAAATACTTTATAATAAGTCCTCTTTTTAATTTCAGGTAGTCAATGTCTATTGTAATATGCAAAGATTTCAAAAGATTGTTGCACACAAAAAGTTTCACTCCTGGGGCTGGAGAGATGGCTCAGAGGTTAAGAGCATTGCCTGCTCTCCCAAAGGTCCTGAGTTCAATTCCCAGCAACCACATGGTGGCTCACAACCATCTGTAATGAGGTCTGCTGCCCTCTTCTGACCTGCAGGCATACACACAGACAAAATATTGTACATATAATAAATAGATAAATACTTTAAAAAAGTTTCACTCCTATATAAAGAACAAAACTTTATCACACTGAATACATTTATAGAGTTTCTCTGCAGTATGATTTTTTCTCATGATTTAGATTATTCATACATGCGAATGTTTTACCACACTGATTACATTCATGGGGTTTCTCTCCAGTATGGGTTCTTTCATGCCTTTGAAGATCACTGTGATGTGCAACGGTTTTACCACACTGATTACATTCATGGGGTTTCTCTCCAGTATGGGTTCTTTCATGACTTTGTAGATTACTGTGACGTGCAAAGGCTTTACCACACTGATTACATTCATACGGTTTCTCTCCAGTATGGCTTCTTTCATGCCTTTGTAGATGACTGTGGCATTCAAAGGCTTTACCACACTGATTACATTCATAGGGCCTCTCTCCAGTATGGGTCCTTTTATGTTTTCGGAGACTATTGTGACATGCAAAGGTTTTACAACATTAATTACATTCATAGGGTTTCTCTCCAGTGTACTTTTTTATGCATTTGAAGATGACTGTGATGTGAAAAGGCTTCACCACACTCATTTCCTTCATAGGGTTTTAATCTAGTATGTGTTTTTTCATGCTTGTGATGATGACTGTCACATGCAAAGGTTTTAACACACTGAGTATATACAGAAGTTTTCTCTCCAGTTTGACTTTTTTCATGCCTACAATGATAATGGTACATGTGAAAGCATTACTACATTTAATACATTGTTGAATAGTTTTATCTATATGAATTAAGGCTTGCTTTTCATCTTTGAAGATAACTGATAACAACCTTTATTACATGATTCACATTTACAGAATTTTTTTCTGTGTGAGAATTTTCATGTATTTGAAGAGAACTGAAAAAACTCAGAGCTTTACCACTCTTATTGCATTCATAATGTTTCCTATACTGTGAGTGATACTACATTTTCTAAGTGAACTAGGACAAACAGAAATATTTATACAGTCCTAGTACTCATGGTGCTTTTCTGAAATGAGTTTGTTGATATATTAACAATGAGACTAGAAAACTAATTACTTGTATAATTTTACATAAAATTCAACAAGTATACTCAACATGGGGACTGCTACTTATCTTCTGTTTGTTCTGAGAGAGAGGTATGCTATATCTTTTCACATTCTTATGCTCATGTGGCTTGTATCCAGAGTAACA
Organism: Microtus agrestis; assembly: GCA_902806775.1. Taxonomy (NCBI): domain Eukaryota; kingdom Metazoa; phylum Chordata; class Mammalia; order Rodentia; family Cricetidae; genus Microtus; species Microtus agrestis. Next base: position 54,783 of record CADCXT010002842.1, on the reverse strand, counting down.
TATGATATACCTAGTAAAGGAAGAATAACAAATATAAGATTGAGTTCACATTGAGTTCACACTTTATGTCCTCATAGACTTGTGGCATCTGGATTAAGGCCTCTCCACAACAGCTGCCCCTTGATTCATGACTCTAACTGCCCCCTCATTAAACTTAACACAGTCACAATATATGGGTTAAACTACCTTTTCTATGGACTATTAGTGTAATAGAGAGTTTTAGAGATATACTTATCATCTTTTCAACATGGATATCTTTTATAATATGAATAATATGTAATGAACAGACAATTTTACAATATAGTTCTCATTGTATTATGATTCAAATGGTAATATAGGTTAAGGCATTGTTTCCTTGAATTCTTTCTTAAAGGAATGACTTGCAAATGCAGTTTACCTATCTGAAATTAAGGTATATGATTTTGTGAGAATTTAATAATCATCAATGCATGTTATTATTTACACTGCTGCTTTTGTTTAAAACATATAGGATGCATTACAATTCTTCAGAGGTATATTTGTATATTTATAAATGAAAATTACCTTTCATGTCTTCTAGAACTTTGACAATGTTCTTCAATATTATGGTCTTCCCAACTGTATCCTAAAATATAGTGCCAGATGTTATATATTAAAAATTGTGAAAAAAATTTAGCTACCATTTGTAGCAAACCTTACAACCATGCCTTATTTATTTACCCCATTCTTCTTTCTCAATCATATTACAAAAAAACACCATTAATCATTGAAACATGAAAGATAATTCTGCTGTACCTATAGCAGTGAGGTTTCTGTAGGTCTCCACCTGCAGAATCGTAGAGATTCTTCTGGGAAGGATCCAGCAAATTCCATTCTTCCCAATTGAAGTCGACATACACATCATCATAGGTCACTGCATTCTAAAATATCCCATACATGTGTACAACCAAAAGCATGATGTTGACAACACTGTAAATGTATACTTCTTTGACTGTAGAGTCATATAATTGTGGTGCTCCCCATACTTATTCCATGACACAGACATCATAATTTAATCACCAAGTCACTTTAGAAACAAAATGAATAAAAGGCTCATCTCTGTCATTTCTGAACACTTTGAATGGGATATCACCTTGCAAGAGAAATTCTTACGAAACAACAATGAAAGATATGTAAACAAATCAAGACTATAGAGTACAGATAAGAGAAACTGTATGAAAGATTAATTCTTAACTACAAAAAAGAAAAACAAGATGAAAAAGCTGGATGCATTGAATTATGCCTCTAATCCTTGCACTTAAAGGCAGAGGCATGTGTATCTATCTGCCTCTGAGTTGATTACCAGCCTAGTCTCTGCAATCTCTTCTAGGACAGCAAGAAATACATATTAAATATCTGTTTCACATGAAGAAAATCAATCAAACAAACATAAAAGATAGAAATAACTCATAGGTTTCCTGAAGATTCTACAGAGTTATGCATTCACTTCAACTCTTTATTCATCTACCAGAAGTGCCACAGTTTTAACTCCAATGATAATAGGATTTTACTAAAAGGCACTGTGTGTTTAAAATATTATAAATGAACAAATGAAAACAATATCAATTAATATGCTGATTACAAATAATCAAAAAAGAACAGGAAAGATGACTCAACAGTAAAGAGTTCTCATTCTAACAGTTTTTGAAATATCACAAACATTGGCTTCTAATTTCAGAGTAACACATGTGCGTTTCTCACAAAAGCATTTCATGAAATTCATACACTTTCATAAGAACATGATTATCTTTCAAAGTAAAGCTTCTACAGAGAAAAGGAACACTGTTCTCTCTATTACAATACTTTAACATATAGCAAACAACAGCTTCCCATTTCAGAGTAACACATGTGCGTTTCTCAGGAAAGCATTTCATGAAATTCATACACTTTAAAAAATGTGATTATCTATCAAAGTAAAGCTTCTACAGAGAAAAGGAACACTGTTCTCACTTCTAGCTAACTTTGATATATCCCCAACAATGACTGATCTTTTAAGAGAATCACATGTGCGTTTCTCATGAAAGCATTTCATGAAATTCATAAACTTTCAAAAGAACATGATTTTCTTTCAAAGTAAAGCTTCTACAGAGAATAGGAAGAATGTTCTCATTTCTATCTAACTTTGACATATCCCCAACAATGGCTTATCTTTTTAGAGAAACACATGTGCGTTTCTTACGAAAGAATTTCATGAAATTATACACTATCAAAAGAACGTGATTACCTTTCAAAGTAAAGCTCTACAGAGAAAAGAAAGAGTCTTCTCACTTCTAACTATATTTTGACATATCACCACAAAGGCGTGTCTCTTTAGAGTAACACGTGCCTTTCTCACGAAAGCATTTCATGAAACTCATACACTTTCAAAAGAATGTGATTATCTTTCAAAGCAAAGCTTCTACAGAGAAAAGGAACACAGTTCTCATTCTATCAATTCTGTGAAATATCACAAACAATGGCTTCTAATTTCAGAGAAACACATGTGCGTTTCTCACAATGGCATTTCATGAAATTCAAATGCTTTCAAAAGAACATGATCATCTTTCAAAGTAAAATTTCTACAGAGAAAAGGAACACTGTCCTCACTATTAAAATACATTGACATATAGCAAACCACAGCTTCCCATTTCATAGTAACACATGTGCATTTCTCACAAAAGTATTTCAAGTAATTCTTATGCTTTCAAAAGAATGAGATTACCTTTAAAAGTAAATCTTCTACAGAGAAAAGGAAGACTGTTCTCACTTCGAGCTAACTTTAACATATCCGCAACAATGGCGGACCTTTTCAGAAAAACACATGTGCGTTTGTCACGAAAGCATTTCATGAAATTACACACTTTCAAAAGAGCAAGATTATCTTTCAAAGTAAAGCTTCTACAGAGAAAAGGAACACTGTTCTCATACTAACAATTCTATGACATATCACAAAGAGTGGCTTCTAAAATCAGAGTAACACATGTGCGTTTCTCAAAAAAACATTTTATAAAATTCATACATTATTTTTTTTTCTAACCCTAAACCTAACCCTAACACTAACCCTAATGCTAACCCTAACACTACCCTAACCCCTAACACTAACCCTAACCTTAACCGCTAAACCTTACCCTAACTCTAACCCTAACCCTAAACACTAACCTAAAAATTAACCCTAACCCTAACCCTAAACCTAACCATAACCCTAACCCTAATGCTAACCCTAACACTAACCCTAACCCCTAACACTAACCCTAACCTTAACCGCTAACCCTTACCCTTACCCTAACTCTAACCCTAACCCTAACCCTAAACCCTAACCTAAACTTAACCCTACCCCTAACCCTAAATCCTAACCCTAACCCTAAGCGTAGAAAGTCATACACTTTCAAAAGAACATGATTATCTTTCAAAGTAAATCTTCTACAGAGAAAAGGAAGACTGTTCTCACTTCTAGCTAACTTTAACATATCCGCAACAATGGCAAAAATTTTCAGAGAGACACATGTGCGTTTGTCATGAAAGGATTTCATGAAATTATACACTTTCAAAAGAACGAGATTATCTTTCAAAGTAAATCTTTTTTTTTTGACACAAAAAGTTGTTTAATTCAGTTGTCAGCAATTTAGAAAACCAGTTTGTGAGGATACATCCCGTTCGTCAGACAGAACTGAGAGCGCAGGTAGCCCTGCAGCTGAGGAACAGCTTTGATCTTTGGCAGAATCTGCGAGTCCACCGCTTTCTGATCAGCCTTGCGCTGCTCTGTAATCTCATATTTCTCCTTCACTGTGTCAAAGATCTCGCACTCCTGATGCCTGGGCTTACGCAGCTGCTTTTTCTTGAAGTAAGCATCAGTCAGGTGTTTGGGGATTTTAACTGTGCTGATATCAACTTTTGTAGAGGTGGCGATGACAAACTTCTGATGTGTTCTTCTCAAAGGAACTCTGTTGAGGGCAAGAGGTCCTGTCACAAGTAGTAAACCACTGCCCAGTTGCTTCAGGAAAACCACTCTCTTGCCCCTGTGGCGCCCGGTAAGGATGACGAGGACAGTCCCAGGAGTGATGCTGGCACGTAGGCATCTCACATGCTGACTGAAGGGCTTTTTGCCATGGCTCAGCAGCTTCCGAGGCACGTCTTCAGTAGGATAATACCTGGGCATTTTTCGAAGCTTAACCACCTGGGTATCACCATTCTTGTCACCACCAACTGGTTTTGTGACAGTGGCAAGGACCTTTTCCTTTTTCTTCTTATTTTCAGCCTTGGTTTTCGCAGCTGTGTATTTCCTTTTGTACATGGCCATTCTGGAATACATAGCAAATCGGGAGTACCTGCCAATTCCTCTAACAAGGACTGGATTTCGGCTGCAATGGGGCTTCCCCTCCTTGAGCATTTTAGCCTTAGAGTCACTCTTTTTGGCTGCACCAGTGGCAGGGGCATCACTACCAGCCTTCTTGGCTGCAGGATTCTTCTCTTTTGTATCAGGTTTCTCGCCATTTTCACCCGCCATCTTGCAAGATGGGAAAGAGAACTAAGGTCCCTCAAAGTAAATCTTCTACAGAGAAAAGGAACACTGTTCTCTCTTTACAATACTTTGACATATAGCAAAAAACAGCTTTCCATTTCAGAGTAACACATGTGCGTTTCTCATGAAAGCAATTCATGAAATTCATACACTTTAAAAGAACGTGATTATCTTACAAAGAAAAGCTTCTACAGAGAAAAGGAACACTGTTCCCACTTCTTGCTAACTTTAACATATCCACAACAATGGCGGATATTTTCAGAGAAACACATGTGCGTTTGTCATGAAAGCATTTCATGAAATTATACACGTTCAAAATAATGAGATTATCTTTCAACGTAAAGCTTCTACAGAGAAAAGGAACACTGTTCCCATTTATGAAAACACTTTGCCATATCCCAGACAAAGGCTTCTCATTTCAGAGTAACACATGTGTGTTTCTCACGAAAGCATTTAATGAAATTCATACACTTTGAAAACAACGTGATTATCTTTCAAAGTAAAGCTTCGACAGAGAAAGGGAAAACAGTTCTCATTCTAACAATTCTAGAAATATCACAAACAATGGCTTCTAATTTCAGAGAAACACATATGCGTTTGTCATGAAAGCATTTGATGAAATTATACACTTTCAAAAGAACGAGATTATCTTTCAAAGTACAGCTTCTACAGAGAAACGGAAATCAGTTCTCATTCTAACAATTCTTGAAATATCACAAACAATGGCTTCTAATTTCAGAGAAACACATGTGCATTTCTCACAAAAGCATTTCATGAAGTATTTATGCTTTCAAAAGACCGTGATTTTCTTTCAAAGTAAAGCTTCTACAGAGAAAAGGAACACTGTTCTCGCTATTGAAATACTTTGATATATAGCAAACAAAAGCTTCCCATTTCATAGTAACACATGTGAATTTCTCACAAAAGAATTTCATGAAATCATAATCCTTTCAAAAGAACAAGTTTATCTTTCTAAGTAAATCTTCTACAGACAAAAGTAAGACTATTCTCAATTCTAGCTAGATTTAACATATCTGCAACAATGGCAGATCTTTTCAGAGAAGCACATGAGCATTTGTCACGAAAGCATTTCATGAAATTATACACTTTCAAAATAATGAGATTATCTTTCAAAGTAAAGAATCTACAGAGAAAAGGAACACTGTTCTCATTCTGACAATTCTATGACATATAACAAACAGTGGCTTTTAAAATCAGAGTAACACATGTGAGTTTCTCACAAAATCATTTCATGAAATTCATACACATTCTTTTTCTCTAACCCTAACCCTAAATCTAACCCTATCCCTAACTCTAACCCTAACCTCTAACACTAACACTAACCTTAACCCTAACCCCTAACACTAGCCCTAACCCTAACCCTAATTCTAACCCTAACACTAACCCTAAAACTAACCCAAATGCTAACTCTAAAAATTCATAAAATTTCAAAATGGCGTAATCATCTTTCAAAGTAAAGCATCTACAGAGAAAAGGAAAACAGTTCTCATTCTAACAATTTGTGAAGTATCACAAACAATGGCTTCTAATTTCAGAGTAACCCATGTGCGTTTCTCAAAAAAGAATTTCATGAAATTCATAAACTTTCAAAGAATCTGATTATATTTCAAAGTTAAGCTTATACAGAGAATAGGAACACTGTTCTCATTTTAAAAATACTATGGCATATCCCAAACAGAGGCTTCTCATTTCAGAGTAACACATGAGCGTTTCTCTCCAACATATTTTATGAAATTCTTATCCTTTCAGAAGAACGAGTTTATCTTTCAAAGTAAATCTTCTACAGAGAAAAGGAAGACTGCTCTCACTTCTAGATAACTTTAAAATATCCGCAACAATGGCAGACCTTTTCAGGGAAACACATGTGCATTTGTCATGAAAGCATTTCATGAAATTATACACTTTCAAAAGAACGAGATAATCTTTCAAAGTAAAGCTTCTACATAGAAAATGAACACTGTTCTCATTCTAACAATTCTATGGCATATCACAAACAATGGCTTCTAAAATCAGAGTAAAACATGTTCGTTTCTTAAAAAAGTATTTCATGAAATTATTATTCTTTCAAAAGAAAGAGTTTTTCTTTCTAAGTAAATCTTCTACAGAGAAAAGGAAGACTATTCTCAATCCTAGCTAGATTTAACCTATGCCCAACAATGGCAGATCTTTTCAGAGGAGCACATGTGCGTTTGTCATGAAAGCATTTCATGAAATTATACACTTTCAAAAGAACGAGATTATCTTTCAAAGTAAAGCTTCTACAGAGAAAAGAAACACTGTTCTCATTCTAACAATTCTATGACATATCACTAACAATGGCTTCTAAAATCAGAGTAACACATGTGAGTTTCTAAAAAAAAAGCATTTCATGAAATTCATACATATTTTTTTCTAACACTAAACCTAACACTAACCCTAACCATAACCCTAGCCGTAAACCTAAAGCTAACACCTAACCCTAAAGCTATATTTAACCCTAAACATAAACCCTAACCCTAACCCTAACCCTAAACCTAAATCTAACCGTAACCCTAACCCTAAGCCTAACCCTATCCCTAACACTGACCGTAACCCTAACCCCTAACTCTAACCTTGACCCTAAACTTAACCCCTAACCCTAACCCTGACCCTAATTCTCTCCCTAACCCTAGCCCTAAACCTAACCCTAAGCCTAACCCTGGAAATTCCTACAATTTCAAGACAACGTAATTACCCTGCACAGTAAAGCTTTTACAGAGAAAAGGAACACAGTTCTCATTCTAAGAATTCTTGAAATATCACAAACATTGGCTTCTAATTTCAGAGTAACACATGTACGTTTCTCAGAAAAGCATTTCATGAAATTCATACACTTTCAAAAGAACATGATTATCTTTCAAAGTAAAGCTTCTACAGAGAAAAGGAACACTGTTCTCTCTATTAAAATACTTTGACATATAGCAAACAACAGCTTCCCATTTCAGAGGAACACATGTGCGTTTCTCAAGAAAGCATTTGATGAAATCCACACAATGTAAGAGAATGTGATTATCTTTCAAAGTAAAGCTTGTACAGAGAAAAGGAACACTGTTCTCAGTTATGACAACACGTTGCAATATCCCAAACAAAGGCTTCTCATTTCAGAGTAACACATGTGCGTTTTTCAGGAAAGCATTTTATGAAATACATATACTTTCAAAAGAAAGTGATTATCTTCCAAAGTAAAGCTCTTACAGAGAAAAAGAACACTGCTTTCACATTTGACAATACGTTGACATATGCCAAACAAAGGCTTCTCAATTCAGAGTAAAACATGTGCATTTCTCACAAATGCATTTCATGAAATTCATACACATTGTTTTTCTTTTTCTAACCCAACCCTAACACTAACCCTACCTTAAACCTAACCCTAAGCCTAAACACTAACTCTAACCCTATTCCTAAGCCTAACCCTAACCCCTCACCCTAACCCTAAACCCTAACCCTTAACCCTAACCCTTAACCCTAACACTAACCATAAACCTTACCCCTAACCCTAACACTAACCTTAACCCTAACCCCTAAATCTAGCCCTAACACTAACCCTAATTCTAACACTAACACTAACCCTAATACTCACCCAAATGCTAACCCTAAAAATTCATAAAATTTCAAAACAGCGTCATCATCTTTCAAAGTAAAGCATCTACAGAGAAAAGGAAAACATTTCTCATTCTCACAATTCGTGAAGTATCACAAACAATGGCTTCTAATTTCAGAGTAACTCATGTGTGTTTCTCACAAAAGAATTTCATGAAATTCATAAACTTTCAAAGAATCTGATTATCTTTCAAAGTAAAGCTTCTACAGAGAAAAGGAACACTGTTCTCATTTTAAAAATACTATGGCATATCCCAAACAGAGGCTTCTCATTTCAGAGTAACACATGAGCGTTTCTCTCCAACATATTTCATGAAATTCTTATCCTTTCAGAAGAACGAGTTTATCTTTCAAAGTAAATCTTCTACAGAGAAAAGGAAGACTGTTCTCACTTCTAGATAACTTTAAAATATCCGCAACAATGGCGGATCTTTTCAGAGAAACACATGTGCATTTGTCATGAAAGCATTTCATGAAATTATACACTTTGAAAAGAACAAGATTATCTTTCAAAGTAAAGCTTCTACAGTGAAAAGGAACACTGTTCTCATTCTAACAATTCTATGACATATCACAAACAATGGCTTCTAAAATCAGAGTAACACATGTGCATTTCTCACAAAAGTATTTCATGAAATTATTATCCTTTCAAAATAACGAGTTTTTATTTCTAAGTAAATCTTCTACAGAGAAAAGGAAGATTTTCACACTACTAGCTAGATTTAACATATCCCCAACAATGGCGGATCTTTTCAGAGAAGCACATGTGCGTTTGTCATGAAAGCATTTCATGAAATTATACACGTTCAAAATAACGAAATTATCTTTCAATGTAAAGCTTCTACAGAGAAAAGGAATACTGTTCCCATTTATGAAAACACTTTGCCATATCCCAAACAAAGGCTTCTCATTTCAGAGTAACACATGTGTGTTTCTCACGAAAGCATTTAATGAAATTCATACACTTTGAAAACAACGTGATTATCTTTCAAAGTAAAGCTTCGAGAGAAATGGAAAACAGTTCTCATTCTAACAATTTTAGAAGTATCACAAACAATGGCTTCTAATTTCAGAGAAACACATATGCATTTGTCATGAAAGCATTTGATGAAATTATACACTTTCAAAAGAATGAGATTATCTTTCAAAGTAAAGCTTCTACAGAGAAATGGAAAACAGTTCTCATTCTAACAATTCTTGAAATATCACAAACAATGGCTTCTAATTTCAGAGAAACACATATGCATTTGTCATGAAAGCATTTCAAGAAATTATACACTTTCAAAAGAATGTGATTATCTTTCAAATATAGCTTCTACAGAGAAAAGGAACACTGTTCTCATTTTAAAAATACTTTGAAATATCCCAAACAGAGGCTTCTCATTTCAGAGTAACACATGTGCGTTTCTCACAAAAGCATTTCATGAAGTATTTATGCATTCAAAAGACCGTGATTTTCTTTCAAAGTAAAGCTTCTACAGAGAAAAGGAACACTGTTCTCGCTATTGAAATACTTTGACATATAGCAAACAAAAGCTTCCCATTTCATAGTAACACATGTGAACTTCTCACAAAAGGATTTCATGAAATTATAATCCTTTCAAAAGAACGAGTTTATCTTTCTAAGTAAATCTTCTACAGACAAAAGGAAGACTATACTCACTTCTAGCTAGATTTAACATATCCCCAACAATGGCGGATCTTTTCAGAGAAGCACATGTGCGTTTGTCACGAAAGCATTTCATGAAATTATACACTTTCAAAAGAATGAGATTATCTTTCAAAGTAAAGAATCTACAGAGAAAAGGAACACTGTTCTCATTCTTACAATTCTATGACATATAACAAACAGTGGCTTTTAAAATCAGAGTAACACATGTGCGTTTCTCACAAAATCATTTCATGAAATTGTACACATTCTTTTTTTCTAACCCTAACCCTAACTCTAACCCTATTCCTAACTCTAACCCTAACCTCTAACACTAACACTAACCTTAACTCTAAACCCTAACACTAGCCCTAACCCTAACCCTAATTCTAACCCTAACACTAACCCTAAAACTAACCCAAATGCTAACCCTAAAAATTCATAAAATTTCAAAACAGCATAATCATCTTTCAAAGTAAAGCATCTACAGAGAAAAGGAAAGCAGTTCTCATTCTAACAATTCTTGAAGTATCACAAACAATGGCTTCTAATTTCAGAGTAACCATGTGCGTTTCTCACAAAAGAATTTCATGAAATTCATAAACTTTCAAAGAATCTGATTATCTTTCAAAGTAAAGCTTCTACAGAGAAAAGGAACACTGTTCTCATTTTAAAAGTACTATGGCATATCCCAAACGGAGGCTTCTCATTTCAGAGTAACACATGAGCGTTTCTCTCCAACATATTTCATGAAATTCTTATCCTTTCAGAAGAACGAGTTTATCTTTCAAAGTAAATCTTCTACAGAGAAAAGCAAGACTGTTCTCACTTCTAGATAACTTTAAAATATCCGCAACAATGGCGGATCTTTTCAGAGAAACACATGTGCATTTGTCATGAAAGCATTTCATGAAATTATACACTTTCAAAAGAACGAGATTATCTTTCAAAGTAAAGCTTCTACAGAGAAAAGGAACACTGTTCTCATTCTAACAATTCTATGACATATCACAAACAATGGCTTCTAAAATCAGAGTAACACATGTGCGTTTCTCACAAAAGTATTTCATGAAATTATTATCCATTCAAAAGAACGAGTTTTTATTTCTACGTAAATTTTCCACAGAGAAAAGGAAGACTATTCTCACTTCTAGCTAGATTTAACATATCCCCAACAATGGCGGATATTTTCAGAGAAGCACATGTACATTTTTCATGAAAGCATTTCATGAAATTATACACTTTCAAAATAAAGCTTCTACAGAGAACAGGAACACTGTTCTCATTCTAACAGTTCTATGACATATCACAAACAATGGCTTCTAAAATCAGAGTAACACATGTGAGTTTCTCACAAAAGCATTTCATGAAATTCATAATATTCTTTGTCTAATCCTAACCCTAAACATAACCCTAACCCTAAACCTGACTCTAAACCTAAATCTAACCGTAACCCTAACCCTAACCCTAACACTAACCCTAATTCTATCCCTAATCCTAGCCCTAAACCTATCCCTAAGCCTAACCCTGCAAATTCCTACAATTTCAAAACAATGTAATTACCTTGCACAGTAAAGCTTCTTCAGAGAAAAGGAACACAGTTCTCATTCTAAGAATTCTTGAAATATCACAAACATTGGCTTCTAATTTCAGAGTAACACATGTACTTTTCTCACAAAAGCATTTCATGAAATTCATACACTTTCAAAAGAACATGATTATCTTTCAAAGTAAAGCTTCTACAGAGAAAAGGAACACTGTTCTCTCTATTACAATACTTTGACATATAGCAAACAACAGCTTCCCATTTCAGAGTAACACATGTGCGTTTCTCAAAAAAGCATTTGAAGAAATCCACACAATTTATGAGAATGCGATTATCTTTCAAAGTAAAGCTTGTACAGAGAAAAGGAACACTGTTCTCAGTTATGACAACACGTTGCCATATACCAAACAAAGGCTTCTCATTTCAAAGTAACACATGTGCATTTATCAGGAAAGCATTTCATGAAATACATATACTTTCAAAAGAACATGATTATCTTCCAAAGTAAAGCTCTTACAGAGAAAAGGAACACTGTTTTCACTTTTGACAATACTTTGACATATGCCAAACAAAGGCTTCTCATTTCAGAGTAACACAAGTGCATTTCTCACAAATGCATTTCATGAATTCATACACATTGTTTTCATTTTTCTAACCAAACCCTAACACTAACCCTAATCTTAAAACTAACCCTAACCCTAAACTCTAACCCTTAACCCTAACACTAACATTAACCCCAAACCCTAACACTAAACTTAACCCCAACCCCTAACACTAGCCCTAACCCTAACCCTAATTCTAACCCTAACACTAACTCTAAAACTAACCCAAATGCTAACCCTAAAAATTCATGAAATTTCAAAACAGCGTAATCATCTTTCAAACTAAAGCATCTACAGAGAAAAGCAAAACAGTTCTCATTCTAACAATTTGTGAAGTATCAGAAACAATGGCTTCTAATTTCAGAGTAACCCATGTGCGTTTCTCACAAAAGAATTTCATGAAATTCATAAACTTTCAAAGAATCTGATTATCTTTCAATGTAAAGCTTCTACAGAAAAAGGAACACTGTTCTCATTTTAAAAATACTATGGCATATCCCAAACAGAGGCTTCTCATTTCAGAGTAACACATGAGCGTTTCTCTCCAACATATTTCATGAAATTCTTATCCTTTCAGAAGAACGAGTTTTTCTTTCTAAGTAAATCTTCTACAGATCAAAGGAAGACTGTTCTCATTCTGACAATTCTATGACATATCACAAACAATGGCTTCTAAAATCAGAGTAACACATGTGTGTTTCTCAAAAAAGTATTTCATTAAATAATTATCCTTTCAAAAGAACGAGTTTTTCTTTCTAAGTAAATCTTCTACGGAGAAAAGGAAGACTGTTCTCATTCTAGCTAGATTTAACATATCCCCAACAATGGCGGATCATTTCAGAGAAGCACATGTGCGTTTGTCATGAAAGTATTTCATGAAATTATACACTTTCAAAAGAACGAGATTATCTTTCAAAGTAAAGCTTTTACAGCGAAAAGGAACACTGTTCTCATACTAACAATTCTATGACATATCACAAACAATGGCTTCTAAAATCAGAGTAACACATGTGAGTTTCTCACAAAAGCATTTCATGAAATTCATACATATTCATTTTCTAACCCTAACACTAACCCTAACCATAAAACTAGCCCTAAACCTAAAGCTAACACCTAACCCTAAAGCTATATTTAAACCTAAACCTAATCACTAACCCTAACCCTAAACCTACCCCTAAACCAAAATCTAACCCTAACCCAAACCCTAACCCCTAACTCTAACCTTGACCCTAACCGTAATCCCTAACCCAAACCCTAACCCTAATTTTCTCCCTAACCTTAGCCCTAAACCTAACCCTAAGCCTAACCCTGGAAATTCCTACAATTTCAAAACAACGTAATTACCTTGCACAGTAAAGCTTCTACAGAGAACAGGAACACAGTTCTCATTCTAAGAATTCTTGAAATATCACAAACATTGGCTTCTAAATTCAGAGTAACACATGTACGTTTCTCACAAAAGCATTTCATGAAATTCATACACTTTCAAAAGAACATGATTATCTTTCAAAGTAAAGCTTCTACAGAGAAAAGGAACACTGTTCTCTCTATAACAATACTTTGACATATAGCAAACAACAGCATCCCATTTCAGAGTAACACATGTGCGTTTCTCACAAAAGCATTTGATGAAATCCACACAATTTAAGAGAATGTGATTATCTTTCAAAGTAATGCTTCTACAGAGAAAAGGAACGCTGTTCTCAGTTATGACAAGATGTTGCCATATCCCAAGCAAGGGCTTCTCATTTCAGAGTAACACATGTGCGTTTTTCAGGAAAGCATTTCATGAAATACATATACTTTCAAAAGAACGTGATTATCTTCCAAAGTAAAGCTCTTACAGAGAAAAAGAACACTGTTTTCACTTTTGACAATACTTTGACATATGCCAAACAAAGGCTTCTCATTTCAGAGTAACACATGAGCATTTCTCACAAATGCATTTCATGAAATTCATACACATGGTTTTTATTTTTCTAACCCAACCCTAACACTAACCCTAACTTTAAACCTAAACCTAAGCCTAAACACTAACCCTAACCCTATTCCTAAGCCTAACCCTAAACCCTAACCCTAACCCTAATCCTAACCCTAAACCCTAACCTAACATTAACCCTACCCCTATCCCTAAACCCTAACCCTAACCCTAACCCTAAGCATAGAAATTCATACACTTTCAAAAGAACATGATTATCTTTCAAAGTAAAGCTTCTACAGAGAAAAGGAACACTGTTCTCACTATTAAAATACTTTGACATATAGCAAACCACAGCTTCCCATTTCATAGTAACACATGTGCGTTTCTCACAGAAGTATTTCATGAAATTCTTATCCTTTCAAAAGAATGAGATTATCTTTCAAAGTAAATCTTCTACAGAGAAAAGGAAGACTGTTCTCACTTTTAGCTAACTTTAACATATCTGCAACAATGGCAAAAATTTTCAGAGAGACACATGTGCGTTTGTCATGAAAGGATTTCATGAAATTATACACTTTCAAAAGAACGAGATTATCTTTCAAAGTAAATCTTTTTTTTGACACAAAAAGTTGTTTAATTCAGTTGTCAGCAATTTAGAAAACCAGTTTGTGAGGATACATCCCGTTCGTCAGACAGAACTGAGAGCGCAGGTAGCCCTGCAGCTGAGGAACAGCTTTGATCTTTGGCAGAATCTGCGAGTCCACCGCTTTCTGATCAGCCTTGCGCTGCTCTGTAATCTCATATTTCTCCTTCACTGTGTCAAAGATCTCGCACTCCTGATGCCTGGGCTTACGCAGCTGCTTTTTCTTGAAGTAAGCATCAGTCAGGTGTTTGGGGATTTTAACTGTGCTGATATCAACTTTTGTAGAGGTGGCGATGACAAACTTCTGATGTGTTCTTCTCAAAGGAACTCTGTTGAGGGCAAGAGGTCCTGTCACAAGTAGTAAACCACTGCCCAGTTGCTTCAGGAAAACCACTCTCTTGCCCCTGTGGCGCCCGGTAAGGATGACGAGGACAGTCCCAGGAGTGATGCTGGCACGTAGGCATCTCACATGCTGACTGAAGGGCTTTTTGCCATGGCTCAGCAGCTTCCGAGGCACGTCTTCAGTAGGATAATACCTGGGCATTTTTCGAAGCTTAACCACCTGGGTATCACCATTCTTGTCACCACCAACTGGTTTTGTGACAGTGGCAAGGACCTTTTCCTTTTTCTTCTTATTTTCAGCCTTGGTTTTCGCAGCTGTGTATTTCCTTTTGTACATGGCCATTCTGGAATACATAGCAAATCGGGAGTACCTGCCAATTCCTCTAACAAGGACTGGATTTCGGCTGCAATGGGGCTTCCCCTCCTTGAGCATTTTAGCCTTAGAGTCACCCTTTTTGGCTGCACCAGTGGCAGGGGCATCACTACCAGCCTTCTTGGCTGCAGGATTCTTCTCTTTTGTATCAGGTTTCTCGCCATTTTCACCCGCCATCTTGCAAGATGGGAAAGAGAACTAAGGTCCCTCAAAGTAAATCTTCTACAGAGAAAAGGAACACTGTTCTCTCTTTACAATACTTTGACATATAGCAAAAAACAGCTTTCCATTTCAGAGTAACACATGTGCGTTTCTCATGAAAGCAATTCATGAAATTCATACACTTTAAAAGAACGTGATTATCTTACAAAGAAAAGCTTCTACAGAGAAAAGGAACACTGTTCCCACTTCTTGCTAACTTTAACATATCCACAACAATGGCGTATATTTTCAGAGAAACACATGTGCGTTTGTCATGAAAGCATTTCATGAAATTTATACACATTAAAAAGAATGTGATTATCTTACAAATAAAGCTTCTACAGAGAAAAGGAACACTGTTCTCATTTATGAAAACACTTTGCCATATCCCAAACAAAGGCTTCTCATTTCAGAGTAACACATGTGTGTTTCTCACGAAAGCATTTAATGAAATTCATACACTTTCAAAACAACGTGATTATCTTTCAAAGTAAAGCTTCGACAGAGAAATGGAAAACAGTTCTCATTCTAACAATTTTAGAAATATCACAAACAATGGCTTCTAATTTCAGAGAAACACATATGCATTTGTCATGAAAGCATTTGATGAAATTAAACACTTTCAAAAGAACGAGATTATCTTTCAAAGTAAAGCTTCTACAGAGAAATGGAAAACAGTTCTCATTCTAACAATTCTTGAAATATCACAAACAATGGCTTCTAATTTCAGAGAAACACATATGCATTTGTCATGAAAGCATTTCAAGAAATTATACACTTTCAAAAGAATGTATTATCTTTCAAATATAGCTTCTACAGAAAAAGGAACACTGTTCTCATTTTAAAAAACTTTGACATATCCCAAACAGAGGCTTCTCATTTCAGAGTAACACATGTGCGTTTCTCACAAAAGCATTTCATGAAGTATTTATGCATTCAAAAGACCGTGATTTTCTTTCAAAGTAAAGCTTCTACAGAGAAAAGGAACACTGTTCTCGCTATTGAAATACTTTGACATATAGCAAACAAAAGCTTCCCATTTCATAGTAACACATGTGAATTTCTCACAAAAGGATTTCATGAAATCATAATCCTTTCAAAAGAACGAGTTTATCTTTCTAAGTAAATCTTCTACAGACAAAAGGAAGACTATTCTCACTTCTAGCTAGATTTAACATATCCCCAACAATGGCGGATCTTTTCAGAGAAGCACATGTGCGTTTGTCACGAAAGCATTTCATGAAATTATACACTTTCAAAAGAATGAGATTATCTTTCAAAGTAAAGAATCTACAGAGAAAAGGAACACTGTTCTCATTCTAACAATTCTATGACATATAACAAACAGTGGCTTTTAAAATCAGAGTAACACATGTGCGTTTCTCACAAAAGCATTTCATGAAATTCATACACATTCTTTTTTTCTAACCCTAACCCTAACTCTAACCCTATCCCTAACTCTAACCCTAACCTCTAACACTAACACTAACCTTAACTCTAACCCCTAACACTAGCCCTAACCCTAACCCTAATTCTAACCCTAACACTAACCCTAAAACTAACCCAAATGCTAACCCTAAAAATTCATAAAATTTCAAAACAGCGTAATCATCTTTCAAAGTAAAGCATCTACAGAGAAAAGGAAAACAGTTCTCATTCTAACAATTCTTGACATATCACAAACAATGGCTTCTAATTTCAGAGTAACCCATGTGCGTTTCTCACAAAAGAATTTCATGAAATTCATAAACTTTCAAAGAATCTGATTATCTTTAAAAGTAAAGCTTCTACAGAGAAAAGGAACACTGTTCTCATTTTAAAAATACTATGGCATATCCCAAACAGAGGCTTCTCATTTCAGAGTAACACATGAGCGTTTCTCTCCAACATATTTCATGAAATTCTTATCCTTTCAGAAGAACGAGTTTATCTTTCAAAGTAAATCTTCTACAGAGAAAAGGAAGACTGTTCTCACTTCTAGATAACTTTAAAATATCCGCAACAATGGCTGATCTTTTCAGAGAAACACATGTGCATTTGTCATGAAAGCATTTCATGAAATTATACACTTTCAAAAGAACGAGATTATCTTTCAAAGTAAAGCTTCTACAGAGAAAAGGAACACTGTTCTCATTCTAACAATTCTATGAAATATCACAAACAATGGCTTCTAATTTCAGAGTAACACATGTGTGTTTCTCACAAAAGCATTTCATGAAATTATTACACTTTCAAAAGAATCAGTTTTTCTTTCAAAGTAAATCTTCTACAGAGAAAAGGAAGACTGTTCTCACTTCTAGATAGATTTAAAATATCCCCAACAATGGCGGATCTTTTCAGAGAAACACATGTGCGTTTGTCATGAAAGCATTTCATGAAATTATACACTTTCAAAAGAACGAGATTATCTTTCAAAGTAAAGCTTCTACAGAGAAAAGGAACACTGTTCTCATTCTAACAATTCTATGACATATCACAAACAATGGCTTCTAAAATCAGAGTAACACATGTGCGTTTCTCACAAAAGCATTTCATGAAATTCATACATATTCTTTTTTTCTAACCTAACTAACCCTAACCATAACCACTACCCTACACCCTAAACCTAACACCTAATACTAACCTATCACTAACCCTAAAATAACATTAAACCCTAACCCTAACCTAAACCCTAACCCAATCCCTATCCCTAACCCTAACCCTAACCCCTAACCCTAACCTTGACCCTAACCCTCACCCCTAACCCTAACCCTAACCTTAACCCTAATTCTAACCCTAACCTAGCCCTAAACCTAACCCTAACCCTAGAAATTCATACAATTTCAAAACAACGTAATTACCTTTCAAAGTAAAGCTTCTACAGAGAAAAGGAACACAGTTCTCATTCTTACAATTCTTGAAATATCACAAACAGTGGCTTCTAAAATCAGAGTAACACATGTGCGTTTCTCACAAAAGCATTTCATGAAATTCATACACTTTCAAAAGAACATGATTATCTTTCAAAGTAAAGCTTCTACAGAGAAAAGGAACACTGTTCTCACTATTAAAATACTTTGACATATAGTAAACAATAGCTTCCTATTTCATAGTAACACATGTGTGTTTCTCACAAAAGTAATTCATGAAATTCTTGTCCTTTCAAAAGAACGAGATTATCTTTCAAAGTAAATCTTCTACAATGAAAAGGAAGACTGTTCTCACTTCTAGCTAACACTTACCATATCCGCAACAATGGCGGATGTTTTCAGAGAAACACATGTGCGTTTGTCACGAAAGCCTTTAATGAAATAATACATTTTCAAAATAACGAGATTATCTTTCAAAGTAAAGCTTCTACAGAGAAAAGGAACAATATTCTCATTCTAATAATTCTATGACATATCAAAAATAGTGGTTTCTAAAATCAGAGTAACACATGTGCGTTTCTCACAAAAGCATTTCATGAAATTCATACCCATTCTTTTTTTTCTATAACCCTAACACTAAACCTAACCATAACAATAACCCTAACCCTAACCTAACCCAACCACTCTAACCCTAACGCTAAAACTAACCCTAAAGCCTAACCATAACACTAACCCTAGAAATTCATACAATTTCAAAACATCGTGATTATCTTTCAAAGTAAAGCTTCTACAGCGAAAAGGAACACAATTCTCACTCTAACAATTATTGAAATATCGCAAACAATGGCTTTAATTTCAGAGTAACACATGTGCGTTTCTCAAAAAAGCATTTCATGAAATTCATACACTTTCAAAATTACATGATTATCTTTCAAATTAAAGATTCT
Source organism: Microtus agrestis (assembly GCA_902806775.1). Lineage (NCBI taxonomy): Eukaryota > Metazoa > Chordata > Mammalia > Rodentia > Cricetidae > Microtus > Microtus agrestis. The sequence goes on along the minus strand of CADCXT010002842.1, from coordinate 35,556 downwards.
ACAGAGAAAAGGAGCACTGTTTTCTCTATTAGTATACTTTGACATATAGCAAACAACAGCTTCTCATTTCAGAGTAACACATGTGCGTGTCTCACGAAAGCAATTCATCAAATCCATACACTTTACAAGAACGTGATTATCATTCAAAGTAAAGTTTCTACAGAGAAAAGGAACATTGTTCTCACGTCTAGCTAACTTTGACATATCCCCAACAATGACTGATCTTTTCAGAGAATCACATGTGCGTTTCTCATGAAAGCATTTCATGAAATTCATACACTTTAAAAAGAACGTGATTACCTTTCAAAGTAAAGCTTCTGCAAAGAAAAGGAACACTGTTCTCACTTCTAGGTAACTTTGACATATCCCAAACAATGACTGATCTTTTCAGAGAATCACCTGTGGGTATCTCATGAAAGCATTTCATGAAATTCATATACATTGTTTCTATTTTTCTAACCCTAAACCTAACACTAACCCTAACCATAAACCTAACCCTAACAATAAACCTAACCCCTAACCCTAACCCCTAAACCTAACCCTAACCCTTACCCTAAACCTAACCCTAAACGCTAACCCTAATCCGAAGCCTAACCCTAAACCTAACCTTAACCCTAACCCAATCCCTATCCCTAACCCTAACCTTGACCCTAACCCTCACTCCGAACCCTAACCCTAAACTTAACCCTAATTCTAACCCTAACCTAGCACTAAATCTAACCATAACCCTAACCCTAGAAATTCATACTTTCAAAACAACGTGATTATCTTTCAAAGTAAAGCTTCTACAGAGAAAAGCAATACAGTTCTCATTCTAACAATTCGTGAAATAGCACAAACAATGGCTTCTAATTTCAAAGTAACCCATGTGCGTTTCTCACAAAAGCATTTCATGAAATTCATACACATTCAAAAGAATCTGATTATCTTTCAAAGTAAAGCTTCTACAGAAAAAAGGAACGCTGTTCTCAGTTATCACCACACTTTGCCATATCACAAACAGAGGCTTCTCATTTCAGAGTAACACATGTACGTTTCTCACCGACATATTTCATGAAATTCTTATCCTTTCAAAAGAACGAGTTTATCTTTCAAAGTAAATCTTCTACAGAGAAAAGAAAGACTGTTCTCACTTCTACATAACTTTAAAATATAAGCAACAATGGCGGATCTTTTCAAGAAACACATGTGAATTTGTCAAGAAAGCATTTCATGAAATTATACACTTTCAAAAGAACGAGATTATCTTTCAAAGTAAAGCTTCTACAGAGAAAAGGAACACTGTTCTCATTCTAACAATTCTGTGACATATTACAAACAATGGATTATACAATCAGAGTAACACATGTGCGTTGTTCACAAAAGCATTTCATGAAATTCATACATATTCTTTTTTTCTAACCCTAACCCTAACCATAACCACAACCCTATCCCTACCCCTAAACCTAACGCCTAATACTAACCCTATCACTAACCCTAATCCTAAACCCTAACCCTAACCCTAAGCCTAAGCCTAAACCTAACCCTAACCCTAACCCAACCCTATCTGTAACCGTAACACTAACCCCTAAAACTAACCTTGACCCTAAACATCACCCCTAACCCTAACCCTAACCTTAACCCTAATTCAAACCCTAACACTAGCCCTAAACCTAACCCTAACCCTAGAAAATCATACAATTTCAAAACAATGAAATTACCTTTCAAAGTAAAGCTTCTACAGAGAAAAGGAACCCAGTTCTCATTCTAACAATTCGTGAAATAGCACAAACAATGGCTTCTAATTTCAGAGTAACCCATGTGCGTTTCTCACAAAAGCATTTCATGAAATTCATACACTTTCAAAAGAACATGATTATCTTTCAAAGTAAAGCTTCTACAGAGAAAAGGAACACTGTTCTCACTATTAAAATACTTTGACATATAGTAAACAATAGCTTCCTATTTCATAGTAACACATGTGTGTTTCTCACAAAAGTAATTCATGAAATTCTTGTCCTTTCAAAAGAAAGAGATTATCTTTCAAAGTAAATCTTCTACAATGAAAAGGAAGACTGTTCTCACTTCTAGCTAACATTACCATATCCGGAACAATGGCGGATGTTTTCAGAGAAACACATGTGCGTTTGTCACGAAAGCCTTTAATGAAATAATACACTTTCAAAAGAACGAGATTATCTTTCAAAGTAAGCTTCTACAGAGAAAAGGAACAATGTTCTCATTCTAACAATTCTATGACATATCACAAACAGTGGTTTTTAAAATCACAGTAACACATGTGCGTTTCTCACAAAAGCATTTCATGAAATTCATACCCATTCTTTTTTTCTAAAACTAACACTAAACCTAACCATAACAATAACCCCTAACCCTAACACTCACCCCTAACCCTAACCCTAATTCCTAATCCTAACCCTAACGCTAAAACTAACCCTAAAGCCTAACCATAACACTAACCCTAGAAATTCATACAATTTCAAAACATCGTGATTATCTTCCAAGTAAAGCTTCTACAGCGAAAAGGAACACACTTCTCATTCTAACAATTATTGAAATATCGCAAACAATGGCTTTTAATTTCAGAGTAACACATGTGCGTTTCTCAAAAAAGCATTTCATGAAATTCATACACTTTCAAAATAACACGATTATCTTTCACATTAAAGCTTCTACAGAGAAAAGGAGCACTGTTTTCTCTATTACTATACTTTGACATATAGCAAACAACAGCTTCTCATTTCAGAGTAACACATGTGCGTTTCCCACGAAAGCAGTTCATCAAATCCATACACTTTACAAGAACGTGATTATCATTCAAAGTAAAGTTTTACAGAGAAAAGGAACATTGTTCTCACGTCTAGCTAACTTTGACATATCCCCAACAATGACTGATCATTTGCGAGAATCACCTGTGGGTTTCTCATGAAAGCATTTTATGAAATTCATATACTTTAAAAGACCGTGATTATCTTTCAAAGTAAAGCTCCTACAAAAAAAAGACCACTGTTCTCACTTTTGACAATCCTTTGACATATGCCAAACAAAGGCTTCTCATTTCAGAGTAACACATGTGCGTTTCTCACAAAGGCATTTCATGAAATTCATATACATTGTTTCTATTTTTCTATCCCTAACCATAAACGTAACCCTTATCCTAAACCTAACCCCTAACCCTAACCCCTAACCCTAACCCTTACCCTAACCCTAACCCCTAACCCTAACCCTAATGCCTAACACTAACCCTAAACCCTAACCTTAATCCTAAGCCTAACCCTAAACCTAACCGTAACCATAACCCAATCCCTAACCCTAACCCTAACCCCTAACCCTAACCTTGACCCTAACCCTCACTCCGAACCCTAACCCTATCCTTAACCCTAATTCTAACCCTAACCTAGCACTAAACCTAACCATAACCCTAACCCTAGAAATTCATACTTTCAAAACAATGTGATTACCTTTCAAAGTAAAGCCTCTACAGAGAAAAGCAATACAGTTCTCATTCTAACATTTCGTGAAATAGCACAAACAACGGCTTCTAATTTTAGAGTAACCCATGTGTTTCTCACAAAAGCATTTCATGAAATTCATACACTTTCAAAAGAATCTGATTATCTTTCAAAGTAAATCTTCTACAGAGAAAAGGAAGACTGTTCTCACTTCTACATAACTTTAAAATATCTGCAACAATGGCGGATCTTTTCAGGGAAACACATGTGCGTTTGTCAAGAAAGCATTTCATGAAATTATACACTTTCAAAAGAACGAGATTATCTTTCAAAGTAAAGCTTCTACAGAGAAAAGGAACACTGTTCTCATTTTAACAATTCTGTGACATATTACAAACAATGGATTATAAAATCAGAGTAACACATGTGCGTTGCTCACAAAAGCATTTCTTGAAATTCATACATATTCTTTTTTTCTAACCCTAACCCTAACCATAACCACAACCCTATCCCTACCCCTAAACCTAACACCTAATACTAACCCTATCACTAACCCTAACATTAAACCCTAACCCTAACCTTAACCCTAACCGAAACCCTATCTGTAACCCTAACACTAACCCCTAACCCTAAACTTGACCCTAAACATCACCCCTAACCCTAACCCTTACCTTAACCCTAATTCTAACCCTAACACTAGCCCTAAACCTAACCCTAACCCTAGAAAATCATACAATTTCAAAACAATGAAATTACCTTTGAAAGTAAAGCTTCTACAGACAAAAGGAACACAGTTCTCATTCTAACAATTCTTGAAATATCACAAACAATGGAATCAAATTTCAGAGTAACACATGTACGTTTCTCACAAAAGCATTTCATGAAATTCATACACTTTCAAAAGAACATGATTATCTTTCAAAGAAAAGCTTCTACAGAGAAAAGGAACACTGTTCTCACTATTAAAATATTTTGACATATAGTAAACAATAGCTTCCTATTTCATAGTAACACATGTGTGTTTCTCACAAAAGTAATTCATGAAATTCTTGTCCTTTCAAAAGAACGAGATTATCTTTCAAAGTAAATCTTCTACAATGAAAAGGAAGACTGTTCTCACTTCTAGCTAACTTTACCATATCCGCAACAATGGCGGATGTTTTCAGAGAAACACATGTGCGTTTGTCACGAAAGCCTTTAATGAAATAATACATTTTCAAAATAACGAGATTATCTTTCAAAGTAAGCTTCTACAGAGAAAAGGAACAATATTCTCATTCTAATAATTCTATGACATATCAAAAATAGTGGTTTCTAAAATCAGAGTAACACATGTGCGTTTCTCACAAAAGCATTTCATGAAATTCATACCCATTCTTTTTTTTCTAACCCTAACATAAACCTAACCATAACAATAACCCCTAACTCTAACCCTAACGCTAAAACTAACCCTAAAGCCTAACCATAACACTAACCCTAGAAATTCATACAATTTCAAAACATCGTGATTATCTTTCAAAGTAAAGCTTCTACAGCGAAAAGGAACACAATTCTCACTCTAACAATTATTGAAATATCGCAAACAATGGCTTTAATTTCAGAGTAACACATGTGCGTTTCTCAAAAAAGCATTTCATGAAATTCATACACTTTCAAAATTACATGATTATCTTTCAAATTAAAGATTCTACAGAGAAAAGGAGCACTGTTTTCTCTATTAGTATACTTTGACATATAGCAAACAACAGCTTCTCATTTCAGAGTAACACATGTGCGTGTCTCACGAAAGCAATTCATCAAATCCATACACTTTACAAGAACGTGATTATCATTCAAAGTAAAGTTTTACAGAGAAAAGGAACATTGTTCTCACGTCTAGCTAACTTTGACATATCCCCAACAATGACTGATCTTTTGCGAGAATCACCTGTGGGTTTCTCATGAAAGCATTTTATGAAATTCATACACTTTAAAAAGAACGTGATTACCGTTCAAAGTAAAGCTTCTGCAAAGAAAAGGAACACTGTTCTCACTTCTAGGTAACTTTGACATATCCCAACAATGACTGATCTTTTACGAGAATCACCTGTGGGTATCTCATGAAAGCATTTCATGAAATTCATATACATTGTTTCTATTTTTCTAACCCTAAACCTAACACTAACCCTAACCATAAACCTAACCCTAACAATAAACCTAACCCCTAACCCTAACCCCTAAACCTAACCCTAACCCTTACCCTAAACCTAACCCTAAACGCTAACCCTAATCCGAAGCCTAACCCTAAACCTAACCTTAACCCTAACCCAATCCCTATCCCTAACCCTAACCTTGACCCTAACCCTCACTCCGAACCCTAACCCTAAACTTAACCCTAATTCTAACCCTAACCTAGCACTAAATCTAACCATAACCCTAACCCTAGAAATTCATACTTTCAAAACAACGTGATTATCTTTCAAAGTAAAGCTTCTACAGAGAAAAGCAATACAGTTCTCATTCTAACAATTCGTGAAATAGCACAAACAATGGCTTCTAATTTCAAAGTAACCCATGTGCGTTTCTCACAAAAGCATTTCATGAAATTCATACACATTCAAAAGAATCTGATTATCTTTCAAAGTAAAGCTTCTACAGAAAAAAGGAACGCTGTTCTCAGTTATCACCACACTTTGCCATATCACAAACAGAGGCTTCTCATTTCAGAGTAACACATGTACGTTTCTCACCGACATATTTCATGAAATTCTTATCCTTTCAAAAGAACGAGTTTATCTTTCAAAGTAAATCTTCTACAGAGAAAAGAAAGACTGTTCTCACTTCTACATAACTTTAAAATATAAGCAACAATGGCGGATCTTTTCAAGAAACACATGTGAATTTGTCAAGAAAGCATTTCATGAAATTATACACTTTCAAAAGAACGAGATTATCTTTCAAAGTAAAGCTTCTACAGAGAAAAGGAACACTGTTCTCATTCTAACAATTCTGTGACATATTACAAACAATGGATTATACAATCAGAGTAACACATGTGCGTTGTTCACAAAAGCATTTCATGAAATTCATACATATTCTTTTTTTCTAACCCTAACCCTAACCATAACCACAACCCTATCCCTACCCCTAAACCTAACGCCTAATACTAACCCTATCACTAACCCTAATCCTAAACCCTAACCCTAACCCTAAGCCTAAGCCTAAACCTAACCCTAACCCTAACCCAAACCCTATCTGTAACCGTAACACTAACCCCTAAAACTAACCTTGACCCTAAACATCACCCCTAACCCTAACCCTAACCTTAACCCTAATTCAAACCCTAACACTAGCCCTAAACCTAACCCTAACCCTAGAAAATCATACAATTTCAAAACAATGAAATTACCTTTCAAAGTAAAGCTTCTACAGAGAAAAGGAACCCAGTTCTCATTCTAACAATTCGTGAAATAGCACAAACAATGGCTTCTAATTTCAGAGTAACCCATGTGCGTTTCTCACAAAAGCATTTCATGAAATTCATACACTTTCAAAAGAACATGATTATCTTTCAAAGTAAAGCTTCTACAGAGAAAAGGAACACTGTTCTCACTATTAAAATACTTTGACATATAGTAAACAATAGCTTCCTATTTCATAGTAACACATGTGTGTTTCTCACAAAAGTAATTCATGAAATTCTTGTCCTTTCAAAAGAAAGAGATTATCTTTCAAAGTAAATCTTCTACAATGAAAAGGAAGACTGTTCTCACTTCTAGCTAACATTACCATATCCGGAACAATGGCGGATGTTTTCAGAGAAACACATGTGCGTTTGTCACGAAAGCCTTTAATGAAATAATACACTTTCAAAAGAACGAGATTATCTTTCAAAGTAAGCTATTCACAGAGAAAAGGAACAATGTTCTCATTCTAACAATTCTATGACATATCACAAACAGTGGTTTTTAAAATCACAGTAACACATGTGCGTTTCTCACAAAAGCATTTCATGAAATTCATACCCATTCTTTTTTTCTAAAACTAACACTAAACCTAACCATAACAATAACCCCTAACCCTAACACTCACCCCTAACCCTAACCCTAATTCCTAATCCTAACCCTAACGCTAAAACTAACCCTAAAGCCTAACCATAACACTAACCCTAGAAATTCATACAATTTCAAAACATCGTGATTATCTTCCAAGTAAAGCTTCTACAGCGAAAAGGAACACACTTCTCATTCTAACAATTATTGAAATATCGCAAACAATGGCTTTTAATTTCAGAGTAACACATGTGCGTTTCTCAAAAAAGCATTTCATGAAATTCATACACTTTCAAAATAACACGATTATCTTTCACATTAAAGCTTCTACAGAGAAAAGGAGCACTGTTTTCATTCTATTACTATACTTTGACATATAGCAAACAACAGCTTCTCATTTCAGAGTAACACATGTGCGTTTCCCACGAAAGCAGTTCATCAAATCCATACACTTTACAAGAACGTGATTATCATTCAAAGTAAAGTTTTACAGAGAAAAGGAACATTGTTCTCACGTCTAGCTAACTTTGACATATCCCCAACAATGACTGATCATTTGAGAGAATCACCTGTGGGTTTCTCATGAAAGCATTTTATGAAATTCATATACTTTAAAAGACCGTGATTATCTTTCAAAGTAAAGCTCCTACAAAAAAAAGACCACTGTTCTCACTTTTGACAATCCTTTGACATATGCCAAACAAAGGCTTCTCATTTCAGAGTAACACATGCGTTTCTCCCAAAGGCATTTCATGAAATTCATATACATTGTTTCTATTTTTCTATCCCTAACCATAAACGTAACCCTTATCCTAAACCTAACCCCTAACCCTAACCCCTAACCCTAACCCTTACCCTAACCCTAACCCCTAACCCTAACCAATGCCTAACACTTACCCTAAACCCTAACCTTATATCCTAAGCCTAACCCTAAAGCTACTACCGTGAACCAATGAACCCTAATCCCTAATTCTAACCCTAACTCCTAACCTTGACCCTAACTAACCCTCACACGAACCCTAACCCTATCCTTAACCCTAATTCAATAACCCTAACGTAGCACTAAACCTCAACCATAACCCTAAACCCTAGAAATTCATACTTTCAAAACAACGTGATTACCTTTCAAAGTAAAGCCTCTACAGAGAAAAGCAATACAGTTCTCATTCTAACATTTCGTTGAAATAGCGCAAACAACGGCTTCTAATTTTAGAGTAACCCATGTGTTTCTCACAAAAGCATTTCATGAAATTCATACACTTTCAAAAGAATCTGATTATCTTTCAAAGTAAATCTTCTACAGAGAAAAGGAAGACTGTTCTCACTTCTACATAACTTTAAAATATCTGCAACAATGGCGGATCTTTTCAGGGAAACACATGTGCGTTTGTCAAGAAAGCATTTCATGAAATTATACACTTTCAAAAGAACGAGATTATCTTTCAAAGTAAAGCTTCTACAGAGAAAAGGAACACTGTTCTCATTTTAACAATTCTGTGACATATTACAAACAATGGATTATAAAATCAGAGTAACACATGTGCGTTGCTCACAAAAGCATTTCTTGAAATTCATACATATTCTTTTTTTCTAACCCTACTAACCTAACCATAACCACAACCCTATCCCTACCCCTAAACCTAACACCTAATACTAACCCTATCACTAACCCTAACATTAAACCTAACCCTAACCCTAAGCCTAACCCTAAACCTAACAAAACCCTATCTGTAACCCTAACACTAACCCCTAACCCTAAACTTGACCCTAAACATCACCCCTAACCCTAACCCTTACCTTAACCCTAATTCTAACCCTAACACTAGCCCTAAACTAAACCTAACCCTAACCCTAGAAAATCATACAATTTCAAAACAATGAAATTACCTTTGAAAGTAAAGCTTCTACAGACAAAAGGAACACAGTTCTCATTCTAACAATTCTTGAAATATCACAAACAATGGAATCAAATTTCAGAGTAACACATGTACGTTTCTCACAAAAGCATTTCATGAAATTCATACACTTTCAAAAGAACATGATTATCTTTCAAAGAAAAGCTTCTACAGAGAAAAGGAACACTGTTCTCACTATTAAAATATTTTGACATATAGTAAACAATAGCTTCCTATTTCATAGTAACACATGTGTGTTTCTCACAAAAGTAATTCATGAAATTCTTGTCCTTTCAAAAGAACGAGATTATCTTTCAAAGTAAATCTTCTACAATGAAAAGGAAGACTGTTCTCACTTCTAGCTAACTTTACCATATCCGCAACAATGGCGGATATTTTCAGAGAAACACATGTGCGTTTGTCACGAAAGCCTTTAATGAAATAATACACTTTCAAAAGAACGAGATTATCTTTCAAAGTAAGCTTCTACAGAGAAAAGGAACAATGTTCACACTCTAATAATTCTATGACATATCACAAACAGTGGTTTCTAAAATCACAGTAACACATGTGCGATTCTCATAAAAGCATTTCATGAAATTCATACCCATTTTTTTTTTCTAACCCTAACCCTAATAACAAACAAAACCCTAACCTAACTAACCCTAACCTAACAAAAACCAACAACTAAAACCTAACCATAACTAACTAACCCTAACCCTAACCCTAACCCTACTAACCCTAACAACTAACCCTAAAGCCCTAACCATAACATAACCTAACCCTAGAAATTCATACAATTTCAAAACATCGTGATTATCTTTCAAAGTAAAGCTTCTACAGCGAAAAGGAACACAATTCTCACTCTAACAATTATTGAAATATCGCAAACAATGGCTTTAATTTCAGAGTAACACATGTGCGTTTCTCAAAAAAGCATTTCATGAAATTCATACACTTTCAAAATTACATGATTATCTTTCAAATTAAAGATTCTACAGAGAAAAGGAGCACTGTTTTCTCTATTACTATACTTTGACATATAGCAAACAACAGCTTCTCATTTCAGAGTAACACATGTGCGTTTCTCACGAAAGCAATTCATCAAATTTATACACTTTAAAGAACCTGATTATCTTTCAAAGTAAAGTTTTACAGAGAAAAGGAACATTGTTCTCACGTCTAGCTAACTTTGACATATCCCCAACAATGACTGATCATTTAAGAGAATCACCTGTGGGTTTCTCATGAAAGCATTTTATGAAATTCATACACTTTAAAAAGAACGTGATTACCTTTCAAAGTAAAGCTTCTGCAAAGAAAAGGAACACTGTTCTCACTTCTAGGCAATACTTTGACATATCCCAAACAATGGCTGATCTTTTCAGAGTAACACCTGTGCGTTTCTCACAAAAGCATTACATGAAATTCATGTACATTGTTTCTATTTTTCTAACCATAAACCTAACACTAACCCTAACCCTAAACCTAACCCTAACCCTAACCCTAACCCCTAACCCTAAACCTAACCCCTAACCCTAACCCTAACCCTATACCCTAAACCTAACCCTAAACGCTAACCCTAATCCGAAGCCTAACCCTAAACCTAACCTTAACCCTAACCCAATCCCTATCCCTAACCCTAACCTTGACCCTAACCCTCACTCCGAACCCTAACCCTAACTTTAACCCTAATTCTAACCCTAACATAGCACGAAAACAAACCATAACCCTAACCCTAGAAATTCATAGACTTTCAAAACAACGTGATTATCTTTCAAAGTAAAGCTTCTACAGAGAAAAGCAATACAGTTCTCATTCTAACAATTCGTGAAATAGCACGAACAATGGCTTCTAATTTCAGAGTAACCCATGTGCGTTTCTCACAAAAGCATTTCATGAAATTCATACACTTTCAAAAGAATCTGATTATCTTTCAAAGTAAAGCTTCTACAGAGAAAAGGAACACTGTTCTCTCTATTACAATACTTTGACATATAGCAAACAACAGCTTCTCATTTCAGAGTAACACATGTGCGTTTCTCACAAAAGCATTTCATGAAATTCATACACTTTAAAAGAACGTGATTATCTTTCAAAGTAAAGCTTCTACAGAGAAAAGGAACACTGTTCTCACTTCTAGCTAACTTTGACATATCTCCATCAATGACTGATCATTTCAGAGAATCACCTGTGGGTTTCTCATGAAAGGATTTCATGAAATTCATACACTTTAAAATGAACGTGATTATCTTTCAAAGTAAAGCTCCTACAGAGAAAAGGACCACTGTTTTCACTTTTGACAATCCTTTGACATATGCCAAACAAAGGCTTCTCATTTCAGAGTAACACATGTGCGTTTCTCACAAAAGCATTTCATGAAATTCATATACATTGTTTCTATTTTTCTAACCACTAACCTAACACTAACCCTAACCCTAAACCTAAACCCTAACCCTAAACACTAACCCTAACCCTAACCCTAAACCCTAACCCTAACCCCTAACCCTAACCCTAACCTAACCTAAACCCTAACCCTAACCCTAACCATAACCCTAACCCTAACCCTTAACCCTAACCCTAACCTTAACCCTAACCCCTAACCCTAACCCTAACCCTAACCTTAACCTTCCTAACCCTAAAACTAACTCTAAAACTAACCCATAAGCCTAACCCTAGAAATTCATACAATTTCACAACAACGTAATTACCTTTCAAAGTAAAGCTTCTACAGAGAAAAGGAACACAGTTCTCATTCTAACAATTCGTGAAATATCACAAACAATGGCTTCTAATTTCAGAGTAACCCATGTGCATTTCTCACAAAAGCATTTCATGAAATTCATACACTTTCAAAAGAATCTGATTATCTTTCAAAGTAAAGCTTCTACAGAGAAAGAACACTGTTCTCATTTTAAAAATACTATGCATATCCCAAACAGAGGCTTCTCATTTCAGAGTAACACATGTGCGTTTCTCACAAACATATTTCATGAAATTCTTATCCTTTCAGAAGAACGAGTTTATCTTTCAAAGTAAATCTTCTACAGAGAAAAGGAAGACTGTTCTCACTTCTAGATAACTTTAAAATATCCGCAACAATGGCGGATCTTTTCAGAGAAACACATGTGCATTTGTCATGAAAGCATTTCATGAAATTATACACTTTCAAAAGAATGAGATTATCTTTCAAAGTAAAGCTTCTACAGAGAAAAGGAACACTGTTCTCATTCTAACAATTCTATGACATATCACAAACAATGGCTTCTAAAATCAGAGTAACACATGTGCGTTTCTCACAAAAGCATTTCATGAAATTCATACATATTCTTTTTTCTAACCCTAACCCTAACCATAACCCTAACCCTAAACCTAGCCCTAAACCTAACACCTAACACCTAACCCTAAAGCCTAACATTTAACCCTAACCCTAAACCCTAACCCTAACCCTAACCCTAACCCTAACCCTAACCCTAACCCTAACCCTAACCCTAACCCTAACCCTAACCCTAACCCTAACCCTAACCCTAACCCTAACCCTAACCCTAGAAATTCATACAATTTCAAAACAACGTAATTACCTTTCAAAGTAAAGCTTCTACAGAGAAAAGGAACACAGTTCTCATTCTAACAATTCTTGAAATATCACAAACAATGGCTTCTAATTTCAGAGTAACACATGTACGTTTCTCACAAAAGCATTTCATGAAATTCATACACTTTCAAAAGAACATGATTATCTTTCAAAGTAAAGCTTCTACAGAGAAAAGGAACACTGTTCTCACTATTAAAATACTTTGACATATAGCAAACAACAGCTTCCCATTTCAGAGTAACACATGTGCGTTTCTCACAAAAGCATTTCATGAAATTCATACACTTTCAAAAGAACGTGATTATCTTTCAAAGTAAAGCTTCTACAGAGAAAAGGAACACTGTTCTCAGTTATGACAACACTTTGCCATATCCCAAAGAGAGGCTTCTCATTTCAGAGTAACACATGTGCGTTTTTCAGGAAAGCATTTCATGAAATACATACACTTTCAAAAGAACGTGATTATCTTCCAAAGTAAAGCTTCTACAGAGAAAAGGAACACTGTTCTCACTTTTGACAATACTTTGACATATGCCAAACAAAGGCTTCTCATTTCAGAGTAACACATGTGCATTTCTCACAAATGCATTTCATGAAATTCATATACATTGTTTTTATTTTTCTAACCCAAACCTAACACTAACCCTAACCTTAAACCTATACCTAACCAAAAACTAACCCTAAACCTATTCCTAACCCTAACCCTAACCCCTAACCCTAACCCTAATCCTAACCCTAAACCCTAACCCTAAACACTAACCCTTAACCCTAACACTAACCCTAACCCTAACCCTAACCCTAACACTAACCTTAACCCTAAACCCTAACACTAGCCCTAACCTAAACCTAATTCTAACCCTAACACTAACTCTAAAACTAACCCAAATGCTAACCCTAAAAATTTCATAAAATTTCAAAACAGCGTAATAATCTTTCAAAGTAAAGCATCTACAGAGAAAAGGAAAACAGTTCTCATTCTAACAATTCGTGAAGTATCACAAACAATGGCTTCTAATTTCAGAGTAACCCATGTGCATTTCTCACAAAAGAATTTCATGAAATTCATAAACTTTCAAAGAATCTGATTATCTTTCAAAGTAAAGCTTCTACAGAGAAAAGGAACACTGTTCTCATTTTAAAAGTACTATGGCATATCCCAAACAGAGGCTTCTCATTTCAGAGTAACACATGAGCGTTTCTCTCCAACATATTTCATGAAATTCTTATCCTTTCAGAAGAACGAGTTTATCTTTCAAAGTAAATCTTCTACAGAGAAAAGGAAGACTGTTCTCACTTCTAGATAACTTTAAAATATCCGCAACAATGGCAGATCTTTTCAGAGAAACACATGTGCATTTGTCATGAAAGCATTTCATGAAATTATACACTTTCAAAAGAACGAGATTATCTTTCAAAGTAAAGCTTCAACAGCGAAAAGGAACACTGTTCTCATTCTAACAATTCTTGACATATCACAAACAATGGCTTCTAAAATCAGAGTAACACATGTGCATTTCTCACAAAAGTATTTCATGAAATTATTATCCCTTCAAAAGAACGAGTTTTTCTTTCTAAGTAAATCTTCTACAGAGAAAAGGAAGACTGTTCTCACTTCTAGCTAGATTTAACCTATCCCCAACAATGGCGGAACTTTTCAGAGAAGCACATGTGCATTTGTCATGAAAGGATTTCATCAAATTATACACTTTCAAAATAACGAGATTATCTTTCAAAGTAAAGCTTATACAGAGAAAAGGATCACTGTTCTCATTCTAAAAATTCTATGACATATCACAAACAATGGCTTCTAAAATCAGAGTAACACATGTGAGTTTCTCACAAAAGCATTTCATGAAATTCATACATATTCTTTTTCTAACCCTAACGCTAACCCTAACCCTAACAATAAACCTAGCCCTAAACATAAACCTAACACCTAACCATAAAGCTATATTTAAACCTAAACCTAAACACTAACACTAACCCTAAACCTAACCCTAAACCTAAATATAACCGTAACCCTAACACTAACCTATCCCTAACACTTACCCTAACCCTAAACCCTAACTCTAACCTTGACCCTAACACTAACTCCTAACCCTAACCCTAACCCTAAGCCTAATTCTCTCCCTAACCCTAGCCCTAAACCTAAGCCTAAGCCTAACCCTGGAAATTCCTACAATTTCAAAACAACGTAATTACCTTGCACAGTAAAGCTTTTACAGAGAAAAGGAACACAGTTCTCATTGTAAGAATTCTTGAAATATCACAAACATTGGCTTCTAATTTCAGAGTAACACATGTACGTTTCTCACAAAAGCATTTCATGAAATTCATACACTTTCAAAAGAACATGATTATCTTTCAAAGTAAAGCTTCTACAGAGAAAAGGAACACTGTTCTCTCTATTACAATACTTTGACATATAGCAAACAACAGCTTCCCATTTCAGAGTAACACATGTGCGTTTCTCACAAAAGCATTGGATGAAATCCACACAATTTAAGAGAATGTGATTATCTTTCAAAGTAAATCTTCTACAGAGAAAAGGAGCACTGTTCTCAGTTATGACAACACGTTGCCATATCCCAAACAAGGGCTTCTCATTTCAGAGTAACACATGTGCATTTATCAGGAAAGCATTTCATGAAATAATTATACTTTCAAAAGAACGTGATTATCTTCCAAAGTAAAGCTCTTACAGAGAAAATGAACACTGTTTTCACTTTTGACAATACTTTGACATATGCCAAACAAAGGCTTCTTATTTCAGAATAACACATGTGCATTTCTCAAAAATGCATTTCATGAAATTCATACACATTGTTTTTATTTTTCTAACCCAACAATAACACTAACCCTAACCTTAAAACTAAACCTAACGCTAAACACTAACACAAACCCTATTCCTAAGCCTAACCCTAACCCCTAACCCTAACCCTAACCCTAAACCCTAACCCTTAACCCTAACAATAACCCTTACCCTAACCCTTAACCCTAACACTAAACTTAAACCTTACCCCTAACACTAGCCCTAACCCTAACCTTAATTCTAACCCTAAAACTAACTCTAAAACTAACCCATATGCTAAACCTAAAAATTCATAAAATTTCAAAACAGCGTAATCATCTTTCAAAATAAAGCATCTACAGAGAAAACGAAAACAGTTCTCATTCTAACAATTCGTGAAGTATCACAAACAATGGCTTCTAATTTCAGAGTAACCCATGTGCATTTCTCACAAAAGAATTTCATGAAATTCATAAACTTTCAAAGAATCTGATTATCTTTCAAAGTAAAGCTTCTACAGAGAAAAGGAACACTGTTCTCATTTTAAAAATACTATGGCATATCCCAAACAGAGGCTTCTCATTTCAGAGTAACACATGAGCGTTTCTCTCCAACATATTTCATGAAATTCTTATCCTTTCAGAAGAACGAGTTTATCTTTCAAAGTAAATCTTCTACAGAGAAAAGGAAGACTGTTCTCACTTCTAGATAACTTTAAAATATCCACAACAATGGCGGATCTTTTCAGAGAAACACATGTGCATTTGTCATGAAAGCATTTCATGAAATTATACACTTTCAAAAGAATGAGATTATCTTTCAAATTAAAGCTTCTACAGCGAAAAGGAACACTGTTCTCATTCTAAGAATTCTATGACATATCACAAACAATGGCTTCTAAAATCAGAGTAACACATGTGCGTTTCTCACAAAAGTATTTCATGAAATTATTATCCTTTCAAAAGAATGAGTTTTTCTTTCTAAGTAAATCTTCTACAGAGAAAAGGAAGACTGTTCTCACTTCTAGCTAGATTTACCATATCCCCAACAATGGCGGATCTTTTCAGAGAAGCACATATGCATTTGTCATGAAAGCCTTTCATGAAATTATACACTTTCAAAATAACGAGATTATCTTTCAAAATAAAGCCTCTACAGAGAAAAGGAACACTTTCTCCTTCTAACAATTCTATGACATATCACAAACAATGGCATCTAAAATCAGAGTAACACATGTGAGTTTCCACAAAAGCATTTCATGAAATTAATATATATTCTTTATCTAACCCTAACCCCAAAACTAACCCTAACTCTAAACCTAGCCCAAAACCTAAACGTAACACCTAACCCTAAAGCTATATTTAACCCTAAACCTAAACCCTAACCCTAACAATAACCCTAAACCTAATCCTAAACCTAAATGTAACTGTAACCGTAACCGTAACCCTAACCCTATCCCTAACACTGACCCTAACCCTAACCCCTAACTCTAACCTTGACCCTAACCCTAACACCTAACCCTAACCCTAATTCTATCCCTAATCTTAACCCTAAGCCTAAACCTGGAATTTCCTACAATTTCAAAACAACGTAATTACCTTGCACAGTAAAGCTTTTACAGAGAAAAGGAACACAGTTCTCATTCTAAGAATTCTTGAAATTTCACAAACATTGGCTTCTAATTTCAGTGTAACACATGTATGTTTCTCACAAAAGCATTTCATGAAATTCATACACTTTCAAAAGAACATGATTATCTTTCAAAGTAAAGCTTCTACAGAGAAATGGAACACTGTTCTTTCTATTACAATACTTTGACATATAGCAAACAATAGCTTCCCATTTCAGAGTAACACATGTGCGTTTCTCACAAAAGCATTTGATGAAATCCACACAATTTAAGAGAATGTGATTATCTTTCAAAGTAAAGCTTGTACAGAGAAAAGGAACACTGTTCTCAGTTATGACAACACGTTGCCATATCCCAAACAAGGGCTTCTCATTTCAGAGTAACACATGTGCGTTTTTCAGGAAAGCATTTCATGAAATACATATATTTTCAAAAGAATGTGATTATCTTCCAAAGTAAAGCTCTTACAGAGAAAAAGAACACTGTTTTCACTTTTGACAATACTTTGACATATGTCAAACAAAGGCTTCTTATTTCAGAGTAACACATGTGCATTTCTCAAAAATGCATTTCCTGAAATTCATACACATTGTTTTTATTTTTCTAACCCAAATCTAACACTAACCCTAACCTTAAACCTAAACCTAAGCCTAAATATTAACCCTAACCATATTCATAACCCTAAACCTAACCCTAACCCTAACAATAAACCCTTACCCAATACCCTAACACTTAACCCTAACACTAACTCTAACCCTAACCCTAACCCTAACACTAAACTTAACGCTAACCCCTAACACTAGCCCTAACCCTAACCCTAATTCTAACCCTAACACTAACCCTAAAACTAACCCAAATGCTAACCCTAAAAATTCATGAAATTTCAAAACAGCATAATCATCTTTCAATGTAAAGCATCTACAGAGAAAAGGAAAACAGTTCTCTTTCTAACAATTCGTGAAGTATCACAAACAATGGCTTCTAATTTCAGAGTAACCCATGTGCGTTTCTCACAAAAGAATTTCATGAAATTCATAAACTTTCAAAGAATCTGATTATCTTTCAATGTAAAGCTTCTACAGAGAAAAGGAACACTGTTCTCATTTTAAAAATACTATGGCATATCCCAAACAGAGGCTTCTCATTTCAGAGTAACACATGAGCGTTTCTCTCCAACATATTTCATGAAATTATTATCCTTTCAAAAGAATGAGTTTTTCTTTCTAAGTAAATCTTCTACAGAGAAAAGGAAGACTGTTCTCACTTCTAGCTAGATTTACCATATCCCCAACAATGGCGGATCTTTTCAGAGAAGCACATGTGCATTTGTCATGAAAGCATTTCATGAAATTATACACTTTCAAAATAACGAGATTATCTTTCAAAGTAAAGCTTCTACAGAGAAAAGGAACACTGTTCTCATTCTAACAATTCTATGACATATCACAAACAATGGCTTCTAAAATCAGAGTAACACATGTGAGTTTCTAACAAAAGCATTTCATGAAATTCATACATATTCTTTTTCTAACCCTAACCCTAACACTAAACCTAACCATAAACCTATCCCTAAACATAAAACTAACACCTAACCCTAAAGCTATATTTAACCCTAAACCTAAACCCTAACACCAAACCTAACCCTAAACCTAACCCTAAACCTAAATCTAACAGTAAACCTAACCCTAAACTTTCCCTAACACTGACCCTAACCCTAACCCCTAACTCTAACCTTGACCCTAACCCTAACCCCTAACCCTAACCCTAACCCTAACCCTAACCCTAATTCTATCCGTAACCCTAGCTCTAAACCTAACCCTAAGCCTAACCCTGGAAATTCCTACAATTTCAAAACAACGTAATTACCTTGCACAATAAAGCTTCTACAGAGAAAAGAAACACAGTTCTCATTCTAAGAATTCTTGAAATATCACAAACATTGGCTTCTAATTTCAGAGTAACACACGTACGTTTCTCACAAAAGCAATTCAAGAAATTCATACACTTTCAAAAGAACATGATTATCTTTCAAAGTAAAGCTTCTACAGAGAAAAGGAACACTGTTCTCTCTATTACAATACTTTGCCATATAGCAAACAACACCGTCCCATTTCAGAGTAACACATGTGCATTCATCAGGAAAGCATTTCATGAAATAAATATACTTTCAAAAGAACGTGATTATCTTCCAAAATAAAGCTCGCACAGAGAAAAAGAACAATGTTTTCACTTTTGACAATACTTTGACATATGCCAAACAAAGGCTTCTCATTTCAGCATAACACATGTGCATTTCTCAAAAATGCATTTCATGAAATTCATACACATTGTTTTTATTTTTCTAACCCAACCCTAACACTAACCCTAACCTTAAAAGTAAACCTAAGCCTAAACACTAATCCTAACCCTATTCCTAACCCTAACCCTAACACCTAACCCTAACCCTTATCCTAACAATAAACCCTAAACCTGAACCCTAACCCTTAACCCTAACACTAAACTTAAACCTAACCCCTAACACTAGCCCTAACCCTAACCTTAATTCTAACCCTAACACTAACTCTAAAACTAACCCATATGCTAAACATAAAAATTCATAAAATTTCAAAACAGGGTAATCATCTTTCAAAATAAAGCATCTACAGAGAAAACGAAAACAGTTCTCATTCTAACAATTCTATGATATATCACAAACAATGTCTTCTAAAGTCAGAGTAACACATGTGAGTTTCTCACAAAACCATTTCATGAAATTCATACATATTCTTTTTCTAACCCTAACCCTAATACTAACCCTAACCATAAACCTAGCTCTAAACATAAACCTAACACCTAACCCTAAAGCTATATTTAAACGTAAACCTAAACCCTAAAACTAACTCTAACCCTAAACCTAACCCTAAACCTAAATCTA
The DNA here is from genome assembly GCA_902806775.1 of Microtus agrestis. Taxonomy (NCBI): domain Eukaryota; kingdom Metazoa; phylum Chordata; class Mammalia; order Rodentia; family Cricetidae; genus Microtus; species Microtus agrestis. Next base: position 15,251 of record CADCXT010002842.1, on the reverse strand, counting down.
ACCGTAACCCTAACCCTAACCTATCACTAACACTGACCCTAACTCTAACCCCTAACTCTAACCTTGACCCTAACCCTAACCCTAACCCTAACCCTAATTGTCTCCCTAACCCTAGCCCTAAACCTAACCCTAAGCCTAACCCTGGAAATTCCTACAATTTCAAAACAACATAGTTACCTTGCACAGTAAAGCTTCTACAGAGAAAAGGAACACAGTTCTCATTCTAAGAATTCTTGAAATATCACAAACATTGGCTTCTAATTTCAGAGTAACACATGTACGTTTCTCACAAAAGCATTTCATGAAATTCATACACTTTCAAAAGAACATGATTATCGTTCAAACTAAAGCTTCTACAGAGAAAAGGAACACTGTTCTCTCTATTACAATACTTTGACATATAGCAAACAACAGCTTGCCATTTCAGAGTAACACATGTGCGTTTCTCACAAAAGCATTTGATGAAATCCACACAATTTAAGAGTATGTGATTATCTTTCAAAGTAAAGCTTCTACAGAGAATAGGAACACTGTTTTCAGTTATGACAACACGTTGCCATATCCCAAACAAAGGCTTCTCATTTCAGAGTAACATATGTGCGTTTTTCATTAAAGCATTTCATGAAATACATATACTTTCAAATGAACGTGATTATCTTCCAAAGTAAAGCTCTTCCAGAGAAAAAGAACACTGTTTTCACTTTTGACAATACTTTGACATATGCCAAACAAAGGCTTCTCATTTCATAGTAATAAATGTGCATTTCTCACAAATGCATTTCATGAAATCCATATACATTGTTTTTATTTTTCTAACCCAACCCTAACATTAACCCTATCCTTAAACCTAAACCTAAGCCAAAAAACTAACCCTAAACCTATTCCTAACCCTAACCCTAACCCCTAACACTAACCCTAATCCTAACCCTAAACCATAACCCTAAACACTAACCCTTAACCCTAACACTAACCCTAACCCTAACCCCTAACCCTAACACTAAGCTTAACCCTAACCCCTAACACTAGCCCTAACCCTAACCCTAATTCTAACACTAACACTAACACTAAAACTAACCCAAATGCTAACCCTAAAAATTCATAAAATTTCAAAACAGCCTAATCATCTTTCAAAGTAAAGCATATACAGAGAAAAGGAAAACAGTTCTCATTCTAACAATTCATGAAGTATGACAAACAATGGCTTCTAATTTCAGAGTAACCCATGTGCATTTCTCACAAAAGAATTTCATGAAATTCATAAACTTTCAAAGAATCTGATTATCTTTCAAAGTAACGCTTCTACAGAGAAAAGGAACACTGTTCTCATTTTAAAAATACTATGGCATATCCCAAACAGAGGCTTCTCATTTCAGAGTAACACATGAGCGTTTCTCTCCAAGATACTTCATGAAATTCTTATCCTTTCAGAAGAACGAGTTTATCTTTCAAAGTAAATCTTCTACAGAGAAAAGGAAGACTGTTCTCACTTCTAGATAACTTTAAAATATCCGCAACAATGGCAGATCTTTTCAGAGAAACACATGTGCATTTGTCATGAAAGCATTTCATGAAATTATACACTTTCAAAAGAATGAGATTATCTTTCAAATTAAAGCTTCTACAGCGAAAAGGAACACTGTTCTCATTCTAAGAATTCTATGACATATCACAAACAATGGCTTCTAAAATCAGAGTAACACATGTGCGTTTCTCACAAAAGTATTTCATGAAATTATTATCCTTTCAAAAGAATGAGTTTTTCTTTCTAAGTAAATCTTCTACAGAGAAAAGGAAGACTGTTCTCACTTCTAGCTAGATTTACCATATCCCCAACAATGGCGGATCTTTTCAGAGAAGCACATATGCATTTGTCATGAAAGCATTTCATGAAATTATACACTTTCAAAATAACGAGATTATCTTTCAAAATAAAGCTTCTACAGAGAAAAGGAACACTTTCTCCTTCTAACAATTCTATGACATATCACAAACAATGGCTTCAAAAATCAGAGTAACACATGTGAGTTTCTCACAAAAGCATTTCATAAAATTAATATATATTCTTTATCTAACCCTAACCCCAAAACTAACCCTAACTCTAAACCTAGCCCAAAACCTAAACGTAACACCTAACCCTAAAGCTATATTTAACCCTAAACCTAAACCCTAACCCTAACAATAACCCTAAACCTAATCCTAAACCTAAATGTAACTGTAACCGTAACCGTAACCCTAACCCTATCCCTAACACTGACCCTAACCCTAACCCCTAACTCTAACCTTGACCCTAACCCTAAAACCTAACCCTAACCCTAATTCTATCCCTAATCCTAGCCCTAATCTTAACCCTAAGCCTAAACCTGGAATTTCCTACAATTTCAAAACAACGTAATTACCTTGCACAGTAAAGCTTTTACAGAGAAAAGGATCACAGTTCTCATTCTAAGAATTCTTGAAATTTCACAAACATTGGCTTCTAATTTCAGTGTAACACATGTATGTTTCTCACAAAAGCATTTCATGAAATTCATACACTTTCAAAAGAACATGATTATCTTTCAAAGTAAAGCTTCTACAGAGAAATGGAACACTGTTCTTTCTATTACAATACTTTGACATATAGCAAACAATAGCTTCCCATTTCAGAGTAACACATGTGCGTTTCTCACAAAAGCATTTGATGAAATCCACACAATTTAAGAGAATGTGATTATCTTTCAAAGTAAAGCTTGTACAGAGAAAAGGAACACTGTTCAAAGTTATGACAACACGTTGCCATATCCCAAACAAGGGCTTCTCATTTCAGAGTAACTCATGTGCGTTTTTCAGGAAAGCATTTCATGAAATACATATATTTTCAAAAGAATGTGATTATCTTCCAAAGTAAAGCTCTTACAGAGAAAAAGAACACTGTTTTCACTTTTGACAATACTTTGACATATGTCAAACAAAGGCTTCTTATTTCAGAGTAACACATGTGCATTTCTCACAAATGCATTTCCTGAAATTCATACACATTGTTTTTATTTTTCTAACCCAAATCTAACACTAACCCTAACCTTAAACCTAAACCTAAGCCTAAATATTAACCCTAACCATATTCATAACCCTAAACCTAACCCCTAACCCTAACCCTAACAATAAACCCTAACCCTAATACCCTAACACTTAACCCTAACTCTAACCTAACCCTAACCCTAACCCTAACACTAAACTTAACGCTAACCCCTAACACTAGCCCTAACCCTAACCCTAATTCTAACCCTAACACTAACCCTAAAACTAACCCAAATGCTAACCCTAAAAATTCATAAAATTTCAAAACAGCATAATCATCTTTCAATGTAAAGCATCTACAGAGAAAAGGAAAACAGTTCTCTTTCTAACAATTTGTGAAGTATCACAAACAATGGCTTCTAATTTCAGAGTAACCCATGTGCGTTTCCCACAAAAGAATTTCATGAAATTCATAAACTTTCAAAGAATCTGATTATCTTTCAAAGTAACGCTTCTACAGAGAAAAGGAACACTGTTCTCATTTTAAAAGAACTATGGAATATCCCAAACAGAGGCTTCTCATTTCAGAGTAACACATGAGCGTTTCTCTCCAACATATTTCATGAAATTCTTATCCTTTCAGAAGAACGAGTTTATCTTTCAAAGTAAATCTTCTACAGAGAAAAGGAAGACTGTTCTCACTTCTAGATAACTTTAAAATATCCGCAACAATGGCAGATCTTTTCAGAGAAACACATGTGCATTTGTCATGAAAGAATTTCATGAAATTATACACTTTCAAAAGAACGAGATTATCTTTCAAAGTAAAGCTTCAACAGCGAAAAGGAACACTGTTCTCATTCTAAAAATTCTATGACATATCACAAACAATGGCTTCTAAAATCAGAATAACACATGTGCGTTTCTCACAAAAGTATTTCATGAAATTATTATCCTTTCAAAAGAACGAGTTTTTCTTTCTAAGTAAATCTTCTACAGAGAAAAGGAAGACTGTTCTCACTTCTAGCTAGATTTAACATGTCCTAAACAATGGCAGAACTTTTCAGAGAAGCACATGTGCATTTGTCATGAAAGGTTTTCATGAAATTATACACTTTCAAAATAACGAGATTATCTTTCAAAGTAAAGCTTATACAGAGAAAAGGGTCACTGTTCTCATTCTAAAAATTCTATGACATATCACAAACAATGGCTTCTAAAATCAGAGTAACACATGTGAGTTTCTCACAAAAGCATTTCACAAAATTCATACATATTCTTTTTCTAACCCTAACCCCAAACCCTAACAATAAACCTAGCCCTAAACATAAACCTAACACATAAACATAAAGCTATATTTAACCCTAAACCTAAAAACCCTAACACTAACCCTAACACTAAACCTAAATTTAACCGTAAGCCTAACCCTAAACCTATCCCTAACACTGATCCTAACCCTAACGCCTAACTCTAACCTTGACCCTAACCATAAGACCTAACCCTAACCCTAACCCTAATTCTATCCCTAACCCTAGCCCTAAACCTAACCCTAAGCCTAAACCTGGAAATTCCTGCAATTTCAAAACAATGTATTTACCTTGCACAGTAAAGCTTTTACAGAGAAAAGGAACACAGTTCTCATTCTAAGAATTCTTGAAATATCACAAACATTGGCTTCTAATTTCAGAGTAACACATGTACCTTTCTCACAAAAGCATTTCATGAAATTCATACACTTTCAAAAGAACATGATTATCTTTCAAAGTAAAGCTTCTACAGAGAAATGGAACACTGTTCTTTCTATTACAATACTTTGACATATAGCAAACAATAGCTTCCCATTTCAGAGTAACACATGTGCGTTTCTCACAAAAGCATTTGATGAAATCCACACAATTTAAGAGAATGTGATTATCTTTCAAAGTAAAGCTTGTACAGAGAAAAGGAACACTGTTCAATGTTATGACAACACGTTGCCATATCCCAAACAAGGGCTTCTCATTTCAGAGTAACACATGTGCGTTTTTCAGGAAAGCATTTCATGAAATACATATATTTTCAAAAGAATGTGATTATCTTCCAAAGTAAAGCTCTTACAGAGAAAAAGAACACTGTTTTCACTTTTGACAATACTTTGACATATGTCAAACAAAGGCTTCTTATTTCAGAGTAACACATGTGCATTTCTCACAAATGCATTTCCTGAAATTCATACACATTGTTTTTATTTTTCTAACCCAAATCTAACACTAACCCTAACCTTAAACCTAAACCTAAGCCTAAATATTAACCCTAACCATATTCATAACCCTAAACCTAACCCCTAACCCTAACAATAAACCCTAACCCTATACCCTAACACTTAACCCTAACTCTAACCCTTACCCTAACCCTAACACTAAACTTAACGCTAACCCCTAACACTAGCCCTAACCCTAACCCTAATTCTAACCCTAACACTAACCCTAAAACTAACCCAAATGCTAACCCTAAAAATTCATAAAATTTCAAAACAGCATAATCATCTTTCAATGTAAAGCATCTACAGAGAAAAGGAAAACAGTTCTCTTTCTAACAATTTGTGAAGTATCACAAACAATGGCTTCTAATTTCAGAGTAACCCATGTGCGTTTCTCACAAAAGAATTTCATGAAATTCATAAACTTTCAAAGAATCTGATTATCTTTCAAAGTAACGCTTCTACAGAGAAAAGGAACACTGTTCTCATTTTAAAAGTACTATGGAATATCCCAAACAGAGGCTTCTCATTTCAGAGTAACACATGAGCGTTTCTCTCCAACATATTTCATGAAATTCTTATCCTTTCAGAAGAACGAGTTTATCTTTCAAAGTAAATCTTCTACAGAGAAAAGGAAGACTGTTCTCACTTCTAGATAACTTTAAAATATCCGCAACAATGGCAGATCTTTTCAGAGAAACACATGTGCATTTGTCATGAAAGAATTTCATGAAATTATACACTTTCAAAAGAACGAGATTATTTTTCAAAGTAAAGCTTCAACAGCGAAAAGGAACACTGTTCTCATTCTAAAAATTCTTGACATATCACAAACAATGGCTTCTAAAATCAGAGTAACACATGTGCGTTTCTCACAAAAGTATTTCATGAAATTATTATCCTTTCAAAAGAACGAGTTTTTCTTTCTAAGTAAATCTTCTACAGAGAAAAGGAAGACTGTTCTCACTTCTAGCTAGATTTAACATGTCCTAAACAATGGCAGAACTTTTCAGAGAAGCACATGTGCATTTGTCATGAAAGGTTTTCATGAAATTATACACTTTCAAAATAATGAGATTATCTTTCAAAGTAAAGCTTATACAGAGAAAAGGGTCACTGTTCTCATTCTAAAAATTCTATGACATATCACAAACAATGGCTTCTAAAATCAGAGTAACACATGTGAGTTTCTCCCAAAAGCATTTCACGAAATTCATACATATTCTTTTTCTAACCCTAACCCTAACCCTAACAATAAACCTAGCCCTAAACATAAACCTAACACCTAACCATAAAGCTATATTTAACCCTAAACCTAAAAACTAACACTAACCCTAACACTGAACCTAAATTTAACCGTAAGCCTAACCCTAAACTATCCCTAACACTGATCCTAACCCTAACGCCTAACTCTAACCTTGACCCTAACCATAAGACCTAACCCTAACCCTAACCCTAATTCTATGCCTAACCCTAGCCCTAAACCTAACCCTAAGCCTAAACCTGGAAATTCCTGCAATTTCAAAACAACGTAATTACCTTGCACAGTAAAGCTTATACAGAGAAAAGGAACACAGTTCTCATTCTAAGAATTCTTGAAATATCACAAACATTGGCTTCTAATTTCAGAGTAACACATGTACCTTTCTCACAAAAGCATTTCATGAAATTCATACACTTTCAAAAGAACATGATTATCTTTCAAAGTAAAGCTTCTACAGAGAAAAGGAACACTGTTCTCTCTATTACAATACTTTGACATATAGCAAACAACAGCTTCCCATTTCAGAGTAACACATGTGCGTTTCTCAAAAAAGCATTTGATGAAATCCACACAATTTAAGAGAATGTGATTATCTTTCAAAGTAAAGCTTCTACAGAGAAAAGGAACACTGTTCAAAGTTATGACAACACGTTGCCATATCCCAAACAAAGGCTTCTCATTTCAGAGTAACACATGTGCGTTTTTCAGGAAAGCATTTCATGAAATATATATACTTTCAAAAGAACGTGATTATCTTCCAAAGTAAAGCTCTTCCAGAGAAAAAGAACACTGTTTTCACTTTTGACAATACTTTGACATATGCCAAAAAACGCTTCTCATTTCAGAGTAACACATGTGCATTTCTCAAAAATGCATTTCATGAAATTCATACACATTGTTTTTATTTTTCAAACCCAAATCTAACACTAACCCTAACCTTAAGACTAAACCTAAGCCTAAACACTAACCCTAAACCTATCCCTAACCCTACCCCTAACCCCTAAACCTAACCCTAATCCTAACCCTAAACCCTAACCCTAAACCCTAACCCTTCACAATAACACTAACCCTAACCCTATCCCCTAATCCTAACACTAACCTTAACCCTAAAACCTAACACTAGCCCTAACACTAACCCTAATTCTAACCCTAACACTAACCCTAAAACTAACCCAAATGCTAACCCTAAAAAATCCTTAAATTTCAAAACAGCGTAATCATCGTTCAAAGTAAAGCATATACAGAGAAAAGGAAAACAGTTCTCATTCTAACAATTCATGAAGTGTGAAAAACAATGGCTTCTAATTTCAGAGTAACCCATGTGCATTTCTCACAAAAGAATTTCATGAAATTCATAAACTTTCAAAGAATCTGATTATCTTTCAAAGTAACGCATCTACAGAGAATAGGAACACTGTTCTCATTTTAAAAATACTATGGCATATCGCAAACAGAGGCTTCTCATTTCAGAGTAACACATGAGCGTTTCTCTCCAACATACTTCATGAAATTCTTATCCTTTCAGAAGAACGAGTTTATCTTTCAAAGTAAATCTTCTACAGAGAAAAGGAAGACTGTTCTCACTTCTAGATAACTTTAAAATATCCACAACAATGGCAGATCTTTTCAGAGAAACACATGTGCATTTGTCATGAAAGCATTTCATGAAATTATACACTTTCAAAAGAACGAGATTATCTTTCAAAGTAAAGCTTCTACAGCGAAAAGGAACACTGTTCTCATTCTAACAATTCTATGACATATCACAAACAATGGCTTCTAAAATCAGAGTAACACATGTGCGTTTCTCACAAAAGTCTTTCACGAAATTATTATCCTTTCAAAAGAACGAGTTTTTCTTTCTAAGTAAATCTTCTACAGAGAAAAGGAAGACTGTTCTCACTTCTAGCTAGATTTAACATATCCCCAACAATGGCGGATCTTTTCAGAGAAGCACATGTGCATTTGTCATGAAAGCATTTCATGAAATTATACACTTTCAAAATAATGAGATTATCTTTCAAAGTAAAGCTTCTACAGAGAAAAGGAACACTGTTCTCATTCTAACAATTCTATGACATATCACAAACAATTGCTTCTAAAATCAGAGTAACACATGTGACTTTCTCACAAAAGCATTTCATGAAATTCATACATATTCTTTTTCTAACCCTAACCCTAACACTAACCCTAACCATAAACCTAGCCCTATACATAAACCTAACTCCTAACCATAAAGCCATATTTAACCCTAAACCTAAACCCTAGCACTAAGCCTAACCATAAACCTAACCCTAAACCTAAATCTAACAGTAACCCTAACCCTAACCTATCCGTAACCCTAAACCCTAACTCTAAACTTGACCCTAACCCTAACCCCTAACACTAACCCTAACCCTAATTCTCTCCCTAAACCTATCCCTAAACCTAACCCTAAGCCTAACCCTGGAAATTCCTACAATTTCAAAACAACGTAATTACCTTGCACAGTAAAGCTTTTACAGAGAAAAGGAACACAGTTCTCATTCTAAGAATTCTTGAAATATCACAAACATTGGCTTCTAATTTCAGAGTAACACATGTACCTTTCTCACAAAAGCATTTCATGAAATTCATACACTTTCAAAAGAACATGATTATCTTTCAAATTAAAGCTTCTACAGAGAAATGGAACACTGTTCTTTCTATTACAATACTTTGACATATAGCAAACAATAGCTTCCCATTTCAGAGTAACACATGTGCGTTTCTCACAAAAGCATTTGATGAAATCCACACAATTTAAGAGAATGTGATTATCTTTCAAAGTAAAGCTTGTACAGAGAAAAGGAACACTGTTCAAAGTTATGACAACACGTTGCCATATCCCAAACAAGGGCTTCTCATTTCAGAGTAACTCATGTGCGTTTTTCAGGAAAGCATTTCATGAAATACATATACTTTCAAATGAAGGTGATTATCTTCCAAAGTAAAGCTCTTACAGAGAAAAAGAACACTGTTTTCACTTTTGACAATACTTTGACATATGCCAAACAAAGGCTTCTCATTTCATAGTAATACATGTGCATTTCTCAGAAATGCATTTCATGAAATCCATACACATTGTTTTTATTTTTCTAACCCAACCCTAACATTAACCCTATCCTTAAACCTAAACCTAAGCCAAAACACTAACCCTAAACCTATTCCTAACCCTAACCCTAACCCCTAACACTAATCCTAATCCTAACCCTAAACCATAACCCTAAACACTAACCCTTAACCCTAAGACTAACCCTAACCCTAACCCCTAACCCTAACACTAACCTTAACCCTAACCCCTAACACTAGCCCTAACCCTAACCCTAATTCTAACACTAACACTAACACTAAAACTAACCCAAATGCTATCCCTAAAAATTCAAAAAATTTCAAAACAGCCTAATCATCTTTCAAAGTAAAGCATCTACAGAGAAAAGGAAAACAGTTCTCATTCTAACAATTCATGAAGTATGACAAACAATGGCTTCTAATTTCAGAGTAACCCATGTGCGTTTCTCACAAAAGAATTTCATGAAATTCATAAACTTTCAAAGAATCTGATTATCTTTCAAAGTAAAGCATCTACAGAGAAAAGGAACACTGTTCTCATTTTAAAAATACTATGGAATATCCCAAACAGAGGCTTCTCATTTCAGAGTAACACATGAGCGTTTCTCTCCAACATATTTCATGAAATTCTTATCCTTTCAGAAGAACGAGTTTATCTTTCAAAAGAAATCTTCTACAGAGAAAAGGAACACTGTTCCTACCTTTAACAATACTTTGACATATCCCAAACAGACGCTTCTCATTTCAGAGTAACAGATGTGCGTTTCTCACAAAAGCATTTCATGAAATTCAATGAATTTCAAATGATCGTGATTACCTTTCAAAGTAAAGCTTCTACAGAGAAAAGGAACACTGCTCTCACTTCTAGATAACATTAAAATATCTGCAACAATGGCGTATCTTTTCAGAGAAACACATGTGCATTTGTCATGAAAGCATTTTATGAAATTATACACTTTAAAAAGAACGAGATTATCTTTCAAAGTAAAGCGTCTACAGCGAAAAGGAACACTGTTCTCATTCTAACAATTCTATGACATATCACAAACAATGGCTTCTAAAATCAGAGAAACACATGTGCGTTTCTTAAAAAGTATTTCATGCAATTATTATCCTTACAAAAGAACGAGTTTTTCTTTCTAAGTAAATCTTCTACAGAGAAAAGGAAGACTGTTCTCACTTCTAGCTAGATTTAAGATATCCCCCAAAATGGCGGATCTTTTAAGAGAAGCCCATGTGCGTTTGTCATGAAAGTGTTTCATGAAATTTTCCCATTTCAAAAGAACGAGATTATCTTTCAAAATAAAGCTTCTACAGAGAAAAGGAACACTGTTCTAATTCTAAGAATTCTATGACATATCACAAACAACGGCTTCTAAAATCAGAGTAACTCATGTGAGTTTCTCACAAAAGCATTTCATGAAATTCAATGACTTTCAAATGATCGTGATTACCTTTCAAAGTAAAGCTTCTACAGAGAAAAGGAACACTGCTCTCACTTTAACAAGACTTGGACATATCCCACACAGACACTTCTCATTTCAGAGTAACAGATGTGCGTTTCTCAAAAATGCATTTCATGAAATTCATACACTTTCATAGAACGTGATTATCTTTCAAAGTAAAGCTTCTACAGAGAAAAGGAACACTGTTCTCAATTTTTACCATACTTTGACATATCCCAAACAGACGCTTATCATTTCAGAGTAACACATGTGCGTTTCTCACAAAAGCATTTCATGAAATTCACTGACTTTCAAATGATCGTGATTATCTTTCAAAGTAAAGCTTCTACAGAGAAAAGGAACACTGTTCTCACTTTTTACCATACTTTGACATATCCCAAACAGACGCTTCTCATTTCAGAGTAACACATGTGCGTTTCTCACAAAAGCATTTGATGAAATTTATACACTTTCAAAGAACTTGATTATCTTTCAAAGTAAAGCTTCTACAGAGAAAAGGAACACTGTTCTCACTTTTAACCATACTTTCCCATATCATAAACAGACGCTTCTCATTTCAGAGTAACACATGTGCGTTTCTCACAAAAGCATTTCATGAAATTCATACACTTTCAAAGAACGTGATTATCTTTCAAAGTAAAGCTTCTACAGAGAAAAGGAAAACTGTTCTCACCTTTAACCATACTTTGACATATCCCAAACAGACGCTTCTCATATCAGAGTAACACATGTGTGTTTCTCACAAAAGCATTTCATGAAATTCTTTTGCTTTCAACGAACATGATTATCTTTGAAAGTAAAGCTTCTAAAGAGAAAAGGAACACTGTTCTCACTTTTAACCATACTTTGACATATGCCATACAGACGCTTCTCATTTCAGAGTAACACATGTGCGTTTCTCACAAAAGCATTTCATGAAATTCATTCACTTTCAAAGAACGTGATTATCTTTCAAAGGAAAGCTTCTATAGAGAAAAGGAACACTGTTCCCACTTTTAACCATACTTTGACATATCCCAAACAGACGCTTTTCATTTCAGAGTAACACATGTGCGTTTCTCACAAAAGCATTTCATGAAATTCTATTGCTTTCAAAGAACGTGAGTATCATTCAAAGTAAAGCTTCTACACAGAAAAGGAACACTGTTCTCACTTTTAACCATACACTGCCATATCCCAAACAGACGCTTCTCATTTCAGAGTAACACATGTGCGTTTCTCACAAAAGAATTTCATGAAATCCTTTTGCTTTCAAAGAACGTGATTATCTTTCAAAGTAAAGCTTCTATAGAGAAAAGGAACACTGTTCTCACTTTTAACCATACTTTGACATATCCCAAACAGACGCTTCTCATTTCAGAGTAACACATGTGCGTTTCTCACAAAAGCATTTCATGAAATTCTTTTGCTTTCAAATAACATGATTACCTTTCAAAGTAAAGCTTCTCTAGAGAAAAGGAACACTGTTATCACTTTTAACAATACTTTGACATATCCCAAACAGACACTTCTCATTTCAGAGTAACACATGTGCGTTTCTCACAAAAGCATTTCATGAAATTCATACACTTTCAAAGAACGTGATTATCTTTCAAAGTAAAGATTCTACAGAGAAAAGGAATACTGTTGTCACCTTTAAACATACTTTGACATATCCCAAACAGACGCTTCTCATTTCAGAGTAACACATGTGCGTTTCTCACAAAAGCATTTCATGAAATTCTATGAATTTCAAATGACCGTGATTCCCTTTCAAAGTAAAGCTTCTACAGTGAAAAGGAACACTGCTCTCACTTCTAGATAACATTAAAATATCTGCAACAATGGCGTATCTTTGCAGAGAAACACATGTGCATTTGTCATGAAAGCATTTTATGAAATTATACACTTTCAAAAGAACGAGATTATCTTTCAAATTAAAGCTTCTACAGAGAAAATGAAGACTGTTCTCAAAACTTTCAAACAACTTTTGTCATAACAGATTCTATGAAATTATTCACTTTCAAAAAACAATTAAAAAATAAAAAAAATTTCTCCTTCTAACAATTCTATGACATATCACAAACAATGGCTTCTAAAATCAGAGTAACACATGTGCGTTTCTTACAAAAGTATTTCATGAAATTATTATCCTTTCAAAAGAACGAGTTTTTCTTTCTAAGTAAATCTTCTACAGAGAAAAAGAAGACTGTTCTCACTTCTAGCTAGATTTAACATATCCCCAAAAGTGGCAAATCTTTTCAGAGAAGCACATGTGCGTTTGTCATGAAAGCATTTCATGAAATTTTCCACTTTCAAAAGTACGAGATTATATTTCAAAGTAAAGCTTCTACAGAGAAAAGGAACACTGTTCTAATTCTAGGAATTCTATGACATATCACAAATAACGGCTTCTAAAATCAAAGTAACACATGTGAGTTTCTCACAAAGGCATTTCATGAACTTCAATGACTTTCAAATTATCTTGATTACCTTTCAAAGTAAAGGTTCTACAGAGAAAAGGAACACTGCTCTCACATTAACAATACTTTAACATATCCCAAACACACGCTTCTCATTTCAGAGTAACACTTGTTCGTTTCTCACAAAAGCATTTCATGAAATTCATACACTTTCAAAGAACGTGATTATCTTTCAAAGTAAAGTTTCTACAGAGAAAAGGAACACTGTTCTCACTTTTAAACATATTTTGACATATCCCAAACAGACGCTTCTCATTTCAGAGTAACACATGTGCGTTTCTCACAAAAGCATTTCATGAAATTCTTTTGCTTTCAAAGAACGTGATTATCTTTCAAAGTAAAGCTTCTACAGAGAAAAGGAACACTGTTCTCACTTTAACCATACTTTGCCATATCCCAAACAGACGCTTCTCATTTCAGAGTAACACATGTGCGTTTCTCACAAAAGCATTTCATGAAATTTAATGACTTTCAAATAATCGTGATTACCTTTCAAAGTAAAGCTTCTACAGAGAAAAGGAACACTGCTCTCACTTTAACAATACTTTGACATATCCCAAACAGACGCTTCTCATTTCAGAGTAACACTTGTTCGTTTCTCACAAAAGCATTTCATGAAATTCATACACTTTCAAAGAAAGTGATTATTTTTCAAATAAAGCTTCTACAGAGAAAAGGAACACTGTTCTCACTTTTTTTATTGTTGAATTTTTATTTATTTCTTTAATTTTTTTTAAATTTATTTATTTATTTATTTTATTTTTCTCCATTAACAGCTTCAACTTAGTGTGGGGCTACAGAACCAATCCCAGTACAACCATTGGTGTGGGGTTCCCCATAGTCTCCTCAGGGCGATGGTTCCTGCACTGATCTCTAGGGGGAAACAGCTCCCAACAGATCCCCTCCCCCCTCCCAAAGAAAGGCAGGCAGCTATCAAGTGGAGAGCACCAGTCAGAGTCAACCATGATGTCAGACCAAAGGAGAAGGGACTGAGACAAGGAGAGACCCTCCTCTCGAGTGGTGAAGTAATCCCTCTCTCCTGGGAACAGAGGGGTGCCCGATGACTACTAGGTCGAGTGGGGACCAGGCCTTTTTTTTCCCCTTACCCTTCCCAGGGTTCCCAGGGCCCTGCCTTAGGTTGGGGGATTATCCTGCCATAAGTCGCCCGTCCATGGATCTCCTCAAGTAAAAGGCATCTAGCAGGATTAAAGTAAGCAGATCACAGGGTGCCCTGTCTTAGGCCATGTGGAGAGTGCCCTCATACCTGAACCATGCCATGTTGAGCCGGTTTCTACAACCTCTGTATGGTGTGCTCTTCAGGCGAGGATCCACATTAACTCCCGTCATTGGGCCCCTGCGTCTGTCATTAATGAAAAGACTCTGAGGAGCTCCTCAAACAAAAGATATAATGATATAGTTTTGGCACCAATAACTCCATCTCCAGATAAGAAGAAAGGGCTTTTTCCCAACCCAGTATTCACCTTTTAGTCTGGCCTATGGTATGACCACATTCCTAAGTGCCTACTCCACATAAAGTTACGTGTGCTGCCTGCCAAAAATTTAGGGCAGTGTAAAAGGGATCAAAATCCAAAATTTTAAACATATGCATTAAAACCAAACACTTTACAACATGTGTCATACTTTACCCATTATCTATAAGCAGTTACAAATATCATTAGCTCAAATTCAGTGGGAGTATAATGACATATATTGTTGTTATCATCCTGATTATC